>CM077081.1:66764117-67126617 GCA_039513925.1 Platanthera zijinensis
ATCCACCACCGCCTCTTGGACGGTCATCCATATGAGCATTTTGTCTTATTGGCCTTGGTCACGACAATTTAAGCCATAGACCGCCGAAGACCCTCATCCATGCCAACGGTCCTACCGAACGACACAGACCGGGTACGGTTCCGCCTGACCCGTGCTCATACCGCAACGACAATTTAAGCCATATGCGCAGGCCAAGACTCACCGAGTCCCGTTTCCACCACAATAATCACATAACCCGGTTATGTTCACGTTGGCTCCCCGACCACCGTGTTGGCAAAACCCGCTTTTGCCCAGTTTTCCGGGTGCACCTTGGAGTTAATCTCCAAGGCTCCCTGATGCAATCTACCACATAGAAAACCCGAAAACACCCAAACACCCGGATTCTTGCCCGGTTCAAATGCAATGCAACATCACCGATCCGGACCAACATGTCCGAATAGGCTTCACACACAATGCCTACGTCTGTTTACGCATACGGACTCTACACAAGGGGGACTTCACATATCTACCCCAAGGAACGCTCCAACTCTTCGCTCACTCGCGAGAGAGGGCTTCCTATGTAAAGGAATAGGGGGCTTCACATGCCCAAGGATGAGAAATCGTTACCCTTGTGTTCTTCCGCGGCGCCATGAAAATCTATGCGGATGAAAAGCACCGCAATCTCCTAGCCTCCGCGGATCCAAAGACGGCTCGCGATTTGGAGCTCCGAATCTCCACCGGCCGTCGGAGTTGACCTCCTTCTTCCTCCTCCAAGCTCTCCCTTCTCTCTAGATTTTAGAGAGAGAGTATCCAAGTGAAATAAGGGTTTCAAAACCCTATTCCCGGCTAAAACCACCCAGGAACAGCCCCCCACCGTCGGATCCAAAGCCAAGGAAACGAACGGTCAAGATTAGATCTGAAATCACAAAATCTGGGCCGAACACGGGTTCACACACAGCCGTGTGCCTGGCCGTGTAGCTCATTCGCCGTCTCGACCAAAATTGAAAACCAGTAACACGACATGTGACACGGCCTCCGACACGCCCGTGTCACCGGCGACACGCCCGTGTCGGGACCCGTGTCACGCCCCCCGTGTGCAATCGACCAACAATTCACAGTCAGAGAGGTACACGGCTTGGTGACACGGCATCAGACACGCCCGTGTCAAACTAGACACGCCCGTGTCAAACTAGACACGCTCGTGTTCGTTCCCGTGTCACTGCCCGTGTATCCCACCGTACAGCCCAGGTGTGACACGGCCTGGGACACGCCCGTGTCCTAGGCCGTGTTCCACCACACGACCATCGTCGACCTGAACTGGTCGACTACACGGCCAGCTCGACGGCCCGAGCTTGACACGCCCGACACGGCCTCCGACACGCCCGTGTCGGGGCCCATGTCACCTGCACCAAAACCTTGTCTTGGCCAAAATCGATCCCCGACGCTCCTACAACATTTTGGGGTGTTACAATTCTACCCCCCTTAAAGAATTTCGTCCACAAAATTAATAAAGGAAAAACAGGACTTAACGTAAAACAGTACCTGAGCGGAACAATTCCGGGTACTCCTCCAGCATAGTCTGCTCCCGTTCCCAAGAGAGCTCCTCACGCCCGCAATTATCCCACCGGACCTTAACCATCCGGATCTCCTTGTTGTGGAGTCTCTTGACCTCAGCATCTTCAATACGAATGGGCTTGACCCTAGTCGTCAACCCTTCGTCCACCGGCACTTGATCAGCCGCGATCACCTACGAAGGCTCTTGCACCGCCTTCCGCAACACAGAAATATGGAACACATCGTGTAACCCACTCAACTCCACCAATAGCTTCAAACGGTATGCAGCTTCGCCGACTCGCTCCAGAACCTCAAAAGGTCCAAGGTATCTTGGGCTCAGCTTCTTCAAGCGTCTCACCCGCGAAACCCCCTTGAACGGCTTCACTTTCAAGTATACCCAATCGCCTACCGCGAACTCCACGTTCCGGTGCTTGGCATTGTAATACTTCGCCTGCATGTCCTGAGCGATCAACAAGCGCTCCCGAATGATCCGCACCAACGAGGTAGCACTCTCCACCTCCTGCTTCTTGTACAACCTTGCCTCACCCGTTTCAAGCCACGATAACGGCGTGCGACACTTCCTACCATACAGGGCCTCGAAGGGCGCCATTTGTATACTCGCTTGGTAGCTGTTGTTGTACGCGAACTCCACCAAATATAGGTGGTCTTCCCAATGCTTACCGAAATCCAGAACACACATGCGTAGCATGTCCTCCATCGTTCTATTGACCCTCTCGGTCTGCCCATCCGTCTGCGGATGGAAAGCTGTGCTGAACTTTAACTTTGTTCCCAGCATCTACTGCACCAACCTTCAATCATTTGACGTGAACCGTCCATCGCAATCACTCACAATGCTACGGGGCACCCCATGCAGCCTAACAATATTGTTCACGTATAGCTTCGCCAACTTCTCCACCGAGTCATCCTTCCTATGCGGAATGAAATGCGACACCTTAGTTAGCCGATCTACGATCACCCAGATGGCGTCGTTCCCCTTCTGCGACCTTGGCAACCCGTGCACAAAGTCCATAGATATATCGTCGAATTTCCACTCCGGTATAGGCAAGGACTTCAGAAATCCTCCCAGCTTTTGGCATTCCGCCTTCACCAAGACGCACGTTTGGCATTTAGCCACGTACAACGCCACATCTTTCTTGAGCCCCGGCCACCAAAACAACTTTTTGAGATCACGATACATCTTCGTGCTCCCTGGGTGGATTGAGTACTTGGTATGATGAGCCTCGTACATCAACTCCGCCCGGAGGTTACCCCCACTCGGGACGCACAACCGATGATCCTTCCTTAATAAACCATCTTCCACCGAGAACTGGGAATTTGACCCATCCTGAGCGGCCTCCAAAAGCTCCTTCATGGAGTCATCTAACTCCAATGCCTGCCGAACCCGGTCAGCCAGGTCATACTGCACCTCTGTCCAGTTTAACATTGCTTTGGCGCTCGTCTGCTTGTCAACGCAACAGATCTCAAGCTCCTCCAACTCCCGTACTAGCCGCTCATCATGCACCGACAACCAGTTGGCTTGGGCGGGAGCCCTGCGGCTCAGCGCATCCGCAACTGCGTTGCCCTTCCCGGGTACATAATGTATTTTGAAGGTGAAGTCCCCCAGGAACTCCATCCACCTCCTCTGCCTCATATTAAGGTCCTTCTGATCCAATAAGTATTTTAGGCTCTTGTGATCGGTGTATATATCGACCCTTATGCCGTATAGGTAGTGCCTCCACAACTTGAGTGCAAATATCACGACCGCCAACTCCAAGTCGTGCACCGGATAATTTCTTTCATGCACCTTCAACTGACGCGATCCATACGCTATCACGCTCCCATGCTGCAACAACACGCAGCCCAAGCCACTACCTGAAGCGTCGCTATACACCTCGAAGCCCTCGGTCCCACTCGGCGAACTAAGCACTGGCGCCGTGGTCAACCGCCTCTTCATCTCCTCAAAAGCTTGCACGCACTCTTGCGTCCACAAGAATTTCTGATCCTTCCTTGTCAACTTTGTGAGAGGTAATGCTAACCGCGAGAAGTTCTCTACGAAGCGCCTGTAATATCCGGCAAGCCTGAGAAAACTACGGACTTCCGCGACAGAAGACAACGCAGGCCACTCCCGTATCGCAACAATCTTCGCCGGATCCACCGCTATACCTTCTCCACTCACTATATGACCAAGGAACGCTACCGAGGGTAGCCAGAACTCGCACTTGGAGAACTTTGCGTAAAGCTCATTACTTCTCAGAGTCTCCAACACCAGGTGCAAGTGCTTGAAGTGGTCTTCCTCGCACTGCGAGTACACTAGAATATCATCAATAAAGACGATCACAAAGCGGTCCAGGTAATCTCTGAACGTCCTGTTCATCAGATCCATAAATACCGATGGCGCATTCGTCAGTCCAAACGGCATGACCGTGAACTCGAAATGCCCATACCTCGTACTGAACGCCGTCTTCGGGATATCACACTCCCTGATCCTCAGCTGATAGTACCCCGACTTCAAGTCCAACTTGGAGTATACCGACGATCCGACTAACTGATCAAAGAGATCATCAATCCTCGGGATCGGGTACTTATTCTTCTCCATCAGCTTGTTCAATTCTCTGTAATCGATACACAGCCGCATACTTCCGTCCTTCTTCTTAACGAAGAGGACCGGTGCGCTCCAAGGCGACGAACTTGGACACACATAACCTTGCCCCATCAGCTCCTCCAGCTGAACCTTCAACTCCGCCATCTCCTTTGGCGCCAACCTATAAGGAGCACGTGACACGGGCTTGGCACCCGGCACGAGCTCGATCGTGAAATCAATCTCTCGCTGCGGTGGGGCTCCAGGAAGGCTATCCGGGAACACATCTGGGTACTCGCATACCACGGGGATCTCAACCAAAGTGGACTTCGGCTCTGCGGCCTCCACTAATGCGAAGAACAGCCCTGCACCAGCACGAACCACCTTCACCACCTGAAGAGCAGACATCAGTGTCTTGCTCGACCCCTTCAGCCCCTCGAATGTAGTCTCCCGCCCTACACCCAGCTTGACCTCCTTTCGGTCGCAGTCGATCCAAGCCTTCTGCTCTGACAGCCAATCCATTCCAAATATAACGTCGAACTCTACTAGCGGCAGCAATGACGCTAGCAAGTCGAACTCTCGGCTCCCAATGTGAACCTTCACTGCGCACACTCTGTCCGCACGCATCGAGCACCCATTCGGTAGCAGCACATCCAACTTGTCCTTCGCCATCGAAGAAGGGACTCTGATGCGTGATATAAAACTTTCGGACAAGAAGGAGTGTGAAGCTCCCGTATCGAACAGTGCCCGTGCCGGACTATCACTAATCAAGACAAAGCCTATGCAAAAAATATTAGGCTAACAAGCAATAGATAACAGTATTAAAGCTAACTTGCTATAAATTAACTCATACCTGTCACCACATCCGCTTTCTTTATGGCTTCTTGCTGGCCCAAGTTATAGACTCTAGGCTGAGTCGGAGCATAGTGGGACGCGGTCGACTCCACCGCTTTTCCCTTCTCCTCGTAGGTAGCTCCTTGCTTCCTTTCGGACTTTGAGCGTCCACTCCAGCAATCACGGGCAAAGTGCCCCGTCTTTCCACACGTGAAACAAGCGCCCGGGGTTCGATTGGTAGCTGCCCCTGAGGCACCTGAAGAAGCTGGACCCGACGTCTTAGCTTTCTTATAGAATCTGCGGTAGCCCGACTTCGACGTAGTCGGCGCCTTGAACTCCGATTTCTTACTACCGGATTCCTTTTTCGCTTGGACATTCTTCATGTCCTTCTCCAAGGACCGGGCCGAGCTGACCAGGGTCATGAAACCCTGCGCCTTGGGCCCCGACAGTAGCAACCTTAAATCATCTCTTAGCCCTTCATAGAAGCGGCTCGTCTTGCGCTCCTCGTCTGCGAAGGTAGCGCCGGCATATCTCCCCAACCGAGTAAACTCGTGGAGGTACTCATCAACGGTGCTATCCCCTTGCACCAACTTCTGAAATTCGCTCTCTAGCGCAATTCTCTGCGCCGAGGGGAGGTATCGAGCCATGAATAGTCTCGCAAACTCCTCCATCGAAACTTCGACCAACGGCCTTCCCTGCAACTGATGTAGCTCTAGGACTTCCCACCATAGTCTTGCGTCCCCATCCAAAAGGAAAGTCGCTATAGTGGTCTTCTGCCACTCTTCCGTTTCCGTCGCAGTCATCACCCTGTTGACCCTTAAGAGCCAATCCTCTGCTTGGGTCGGGGTTTCTGCCCCCGTGAATACCGGTGGATGAAATCCCAACACGTGCTTCAGTTGTCTTTCAGTTGCTCTCCGAGGCAACTCTGGCTCCACCCGAACTTGCTCAACCCTCCTTTGCTCTGCCGTATGAAGCGGTACTTGCTCCACAGCAAGAGCAGGCTGCCGCACCTGCCTTGCAGGCTGCGCATCGATCATTTCCATGACCGCTTCTGCCACCAACCTAATGGTCTCAGCAGACAAAGGTGTTGCAGGCGCATCGCTTGGCGCACTGCTCGCCTCAGAACTTGGCCGTTCAGACGGCCCAACACCACTTCTGGTCACCTATAATCGTGCAAAACACCGATAAGCGACCAAAAATTACTGCAAAAAACAATTATAGGAACACGCAGGTTCCTCAAACATGTGTATTTTCATTCCTAAGTGGACATTCATGGGTTCTTTTCTTGTTATAACGATGACACACACACATGTGCTCACCACCCCTTAAAGTGAATTCTCCCACGAATTCATTTAAGCCTGACCGAAACCAGAAGTCTGATACCAATTTGTAACACCCCTATCCGTCGCATAGCATATAGAAGTAGGTCCGGCCGGGGCCCGACGCCATATACCACAGATAGACCGGTCGGTTACGCGTTGAAACCATTCAACCAATTATGTCGTCCTACACAACACCTAGCGGAAGCAATTATTAGGTTGCAAAAGAAATAAGAACCCAGCCACAACAGCATGAATGTCCACTACAAACTCAGGAATGTATACATACACCAAAAGAGAAATGGCCTTAAGGCCTTATACTGTTCACTTAACAAAAGAAGTGTTTTCCAAACTTCGGCACGCAGGCCGGCCATACGTGAAAAACGGGAAAGAAACATAAGCAATTAGGCCTTCGAGGGCTGGCACAGCAACAAGGGCTTTAGCCCGCTATTTCCCGCTCTGCTCCGCAACACCTACAAGCCACAAACCACCGCCCGGTGGCAAACAATAGTAACGGTCAGCAATGCTGACCAAATTATAACGATCCCGCCCCCACATTCGGGGCAGCAATGCTCTTTCCCTGTACTTTATTAGCATAGGCAATTATATAAAGTATTTGCACTTCACCACAGGCGTGGGCTCGCACGGCCACACACCCCGTGCACTCAGGGCACATTCTCGGCGAACCGGCTAACGTCACGTCAATTCAAGCCATAGACATTCCCAATCCACCACCGCCTCTTGGACGGTCATCCATATGAGCATTTTGTCTTATTGGCCTTGGTCACGACAATTTAAGCCATAGACCGCCGAAGACCCTCATCCATGCCAACGGTCCTACCGAACGACACAGACCGGGTACGGTTCCGCCTGACCCGTGCTCATACCGCAACGACAATTTAAGCCATATGCGCAGGCCAAGACTCACCGAGTCCCGTTTCCACCACAATAATCACATAACCTGGTTATGTTCACGTTGGCTCCCCGACCACCGTGTTGGCAAAACCAGCTTTTGCCCAGTTTTCCGGGTGCACCTTGGAGTTAATCTCCAAGGCTCCCTGATGCAATCTACCACGTAGAAAACCCGAAAACACCCAAACACCCGGATTCTTGCCCGGTTCAAATGCAATGCAACATCACCGATCCGGACCAACATGTCCGAATAGGCTTCACACACAATGCCTATGTCCGTTTACACATACAGACTCTACACAAGGGGGACTTCACATATCTACCCCAAGGAACGCTCCAACTCTTCGCTCACTCGCGAGAGAGGGCTTCCTATGCAAAGGAAAAGAGGGCTTCACATGCCCAAGGATGAGAAATCGTTACCCTTGCGTTCTTCCGCGGCGCCATGAAAATCTATGCAGATGAAAAGCACCGCAATCTCCTAGCCTCCGCGGATCCGAAGACGGCTCGCGATTTGGAGCTCTGAATCTCCACCGGCCGCCGGAGTTGACCTCCTTCTTCCTCCTCCAAGCTCTCCCTTCTCTCTAGATTTTAGAGAGAGAGTATCCAAGTGAAATAAGGGTTTCAAAACCCTATTCCTGGCTAAAACCACCCAGGAACAGCCCCCCACCGTCGGATCCATAGCCAAGGAAACGAACGGTCAAGATTAGATCTGAAATCACAAAATCTGGGCCGAACATGGGTTCACACACGGCCGTGTAGCTCATTCGCCGTCTCGACCAAAATTGAAAACCAGTAACACGGCATGTGACACGGCCTCCGACATGCCCGTGTCACCGGCGACACGCCCGTGTCGGGACCCGTGTCACGCCCCCCGTGTGCAATCGGCCAACAATTCGCAGTCAGAGAGGTACACGGCTTGGTGACACGGCATCAGACACGCCCGTGTCAAACTAGACACGCCCGTGTTCGTTCCCGTGTCACTGCCCGTGTATCCCACCGTACAGCCCAGGTGTGACACGGCCTGGGACACGCCCGTGTCCTAGGCCGTGTTCCACCACACGACCATCGTCGACCTGAACTGGTCGACTACACGGCCAGCTCGACGGCCCGAGCTCGACACGCCCGACACGGCCTCTGACACGCCCGTGTCGGGGCCCGTGTCACCTGCACCAAAACCTTGTCTTGGCCAAAATCGATCCCCGACGCTCCTACAACATTTTGGGGTGTTACAGCCTCCGCCCAAAGAAAGAGCCTTTTGCACTTGACCCTTACGCTAGATCTTTGTGAACCTTTTTTTTTACCTAACTGGCTTTCAAGGGGTTACTTACACACTGGTGAAACTGGCTTTGAATTCCTTTTCAAGAGATTCTTCAAGTAAAGGCTTGAAAACTAACTAGATCGTAAGGAGATATGGGACTGGTCTCGTTTGGTCTCCTTTCAGTCAACCCCTCTAGAAGAGAACTAGCTTTCTCACTTCAAGTTGGCTTGCCCTCACCTTCTTGCTGCTGGAAAGGCTTTTGACTCAGATGGGGAAGAGTGAAACCCACCAGAAATCTTCTCTTCCACCTGGCTTTCCAAAACCTGCTTGCTACAAAAGGAATTTAGCACCCCAATCTGATGCACTTGCTTCTTTTCATACTTTCAGGGGATGTAAGAAAATTGGATGGAAACGACATCCAACGGGAACTCAAAACCCCAGGGCAAGTAGAAGGAATAGTAGAGCGAAGAGCTGGCTTAGAAGGGGCTTAGCTTAAGACTGGCACTCTAGACCGCATTCCCTCATCCGCACCGACAGCAAGCACAACTCAAACTCTATCCGCGCCTGCAACCTATGACCTATATACAACTAACTAGGAGAGGTGATCCGCAGGGATCACTCAAGAGTGCTAGTGAAGGTTCGACTTAAAGGTGAGGAGAGGGGACCCGATAGGGTTATGGAGGTGGAGGAATGAAATCACTTCAGCGAAGCGCAAAGGCAATAGGTACTGTCATATTATCCAGAGTAAAAGAGACTTGCTGGCTAGTCCTATATAACCTGCCCGCTGGAAAGTTGATCGATACCTAGCCCTAGCTGGCTGACTGGCTGGAAGAGAACTAACAATGGATGGACTGAAGAATGGCCTGTAACCTATTCCCTCCTATCCAGGGACCCTATTTGTGTCTGGACTGTATTAATTACCTCTTCTTTCAGTCGAGTTCTTACAGACCTCTTAAGGCCCTCGCTTTGTATATCAGAGTCGAGCAACTCTTTTGTATCAAACTAGAAGATCTTACCGCTCCGTGGGTCTTGGAAATCTTATATGCCTAGTAATGATATACACGTTAGAACTGGTATAGCTATCCCGGGGAGGACTGAAGAGCACTCAACCTCATTTGGTAAGGCGCGAAGCGTCTATGGAACCTATTCGCTCGCCTACGCCTGGACTGACCACAAAGGGAAATACAAAGCAAACTCTTCTTTTGTATGGACATATTGGCTCGTAAGGGAGGGGAAGAAAGAAGAGGGGGAAGTACTGAAACTAGATCAATATCAATGGCTGTAAGAAGGACAGGAAATGTAGAGGTTCTAGTTACACACAACAATTAATGCAATGAATGGCAGTAGGTAATGGGATGGACCAAATCTTACATATATCTCTAATAGATCAGCATCTATTCCCACCAGAGCAAGCTACGGGGAAAGACCTATAGGTTTCAAAGGCATACTTTCAAACTGCTATAGAATAATTAGAGCCTGCTGGGTGAGGCCTTTTTCCTGCTGCTGGAAATGCTACTATTGAGACAACTACTTACTCGATTTAGGCTAGGGATACTTCTACTTAAGAGAATATCCCATTTATAGCACAGGCTTGCGAGAAGAACCCATCTCACAAGGGGAAGACCTTAGAACTCGAACTCGCTCGAAAGTCAAATGAGAGTTATCCGTTAGGGTGACTCGATAGCTAGATTCATAGCCTTTCCTTTTGTAAATTCAGAAAGTAGGCATTCAGCCTCTAAGTCAGCTTGCCTTTTGCCTTGTGGATCGAAAGAGAAGGAAGAAAGAAGGTCTAGCCGGAATAGAAGTTTGAGTTTAGGTCGGTATGCGAATGCACAAGCAAAGAAGTAAGATCTTATGGTCGGCGACTGATACTCGAATATGCCTTCTGTCGGTCCAAGGACTGCTAAAGTCTGACTGCCTTTCCAAGGAGAGCAGACACGTAGCGATTTACTTCCCCTTCGTAATAACCTTCACTTCGTTAGTAAGGCAAGGGTGATTGAACATTGACCGCTCCGTGGGTAAGTAGCTGACTTCTCCCTGTTGATAGCACAAGAAAGAGACAGGGGCGGATTCTTCGAGTAATAGAATGTCTTAATAGCATCCGATAATGGCAGAGAGGCATATTCTGGGTAGAATCTTTCTACTATTGATAGAATTGGACGCTTGAAAGCAAATCGTTATGAATCGTCGTTGATGCTAGGCTTGAGGAGCTCTTATGAAATTCAAGCATTTCTTGAGAGATGGGAAGAATACTAAGGCAAAGTAAGCATCCATGTCTCCTTGACCGTCGACTTGTGAACAAGATAGAACTAGGACATACCTTAAGGGCTAAGCGCAAAAGTACCTGATTACCTTTCACGTCTCAAGCGAAAACGGCTAGGACATAGATGCGGGACCAACTGGATCAGCTTCAGAGTCTTTCTTTTCCCCTCTTCCCATGAAGATTAAGTAGTGCTTTCTTCCCTCTCCTTAATATACTAATCTAATTAAGGCGAGCACAACAATCCCTAACGGATTTTCGAAAGCTAAGAGTTGAGTCTCGTTGACAAAGTTCAATTAAAGCGATAGACATTCAATCAAGGCGTTTAGACAGGAAGAGCGTTTATGGTCATTTCTTTCTTGCCTTAGGGCATTGATAAAGAACCTTGCCTGCTTCAGCTTTCAGTCGACTTCAAAAGCCCCTTTCGGGGATTTGTGAGTTGCCTTACTTGATCAATCAACTGAGCTGGTGGACGTGTACGAGATGTGGCGAGACTGGCATTATACAGGTAGCTTGCATTCCTTTCCTTCTCCACCCTTGCATTCAGAACCTATCTATTTGTTTGACTTTCTTTTGAAATGCACCAATCCAAGAAAGGCACTGCGTGCCCAGGAGCTCGACTTACTGGAGATGTTTTTCAACCACTCTACTGACAGGAAAAGAAGCTGATGACAAAAGCGGTCAAGTTCACTTCGCTTCGCTCGCCTTTACTTGATATATGATCTTTCTCATTTACTAAAAAGACTCGCTAGGCGAACTTTTACTAGTTCTTGGTCAGAGTGGAATGAGGTCTTGTGCCCCGACAAAGAGAAAAGGAAATCAACTTCTCGGCACGCGGCTTTATCCACTCGCTCATTCCGTAATCAACTGAGAGGATTATCTTCTATTTAGAATAGAATATTCATGAAGAAGTTGTGTATCTGAATCTAATCAAGAAAGCGGAGTCCCACTTTGCCATAGAGATTTCTTCTTTCTTTCTTGTTGAGCGAAAGAAGGATATGATATACGCAGCGCACAGGCTTTGAGTTGATAGATAGTCTGCCTACAGGCTTGTGCGGCGAAATGCTACTAATAAGGTCTTTTTTTCAGACGAAGAAGTAGTGACCTCTCGTAGAAGTCTACGAAATACCCGTCACTTTCTTTCGCCTGTTATTGAATAGAAAGAAGAAATTTCAACAACTCAGAGAATTCGAAATCACAAAGTGAACGAAAGCCCGACAACTTCTCTGATTGAAAAAAGAGTTGTGACAGGGTTCGAGTCATGCGGGACTTAGGTGGAGGGTCCAGAAATCCCGGTACCACTCGCTACAATGTTGAGAGAAATTCATGACTTAGGATAGGGGCACAGGCAAGAAAAGCCTTATGGCTCAGTGTCATATCTAGTTGCATCGTTCACTATGTTGCCTACGCTCGTCCATTCCTTTCAAGCTTGATCCTGCCCTTTGACTCGTGACCTTGTTTGACTGAACTCGTTGGCTCCGCGCTCTATTCGGTCGGAACCCAGTTCGAGAACCTTCTCTCATAGATTCCCTTCACCAAGTCATCGCCAGCAATCAACTCTTATCCCTTGGTGTCAAAGCAAAGGGCGAGTTTCTTTCTTATCTTGCCCAAACACTTTCTTTATTCTCATTGGATAAAGACTCTCCCGCAGCAAGGTTTTACACATAGGGCCAGCTGCTTTATTTATCTCACTTGCCTATATATTCCCTAGATTATATATGTACGTCTAGCGCCTTTCCTTTTGGTTGGGGTCCGCCCCGGGGGTTAGACCGCTTGGGTTCTTTTTCTAGTATCGAAGGCAGTCAACGTGTCAGCCATTCTTCTCCTATTATACTTGTCAATCCTTTGCTATTTTTCCTTCTCTCTTCCAGTTCTCTCCCTAAAACTTTCTTTGACAGGGGCGGTCTATCAAGAAAAAAATTAGCAATTCAGTTTCAAATCGTTTGAGCTTGGAAGCAACCTGCTATCTATCAATAGGCGAACTTATCTCAAAGAAGGAGGTAAGCTTCGCCTATCTATTCTAGACATCAGAGTAAGACCATCATCTCTATCCGGATCATAGCTTCATTCATTCGTTGAACCTTGGGGATAACCATTAGCATTGAGGTCAATCACCACCTCTATCATACATACGACATTACACGAAGCGAGAGTGCATGGTTAACACACACCTAAAGCGTCTATGTTCCGCTTGCAGCCACAACCTAACTTGCACGAGATTCAACAACCGAAGCTACTGGTAGTCCCGAGGGGGCGACATCCTCCTATAATAAAGAGTGAGCAGTACTGAACGAGCGAGTCATCGGTCCGGGTAAAGAAAATGCCTTTGCTTATCTTACTCTTACTAGTCGCTCTATCTATTGGTACCAGCCGGGGAACTCCCTCTTTGCGAGCTACATACTTTATCTGAACCCTCTACCGATAGATGCGCGAATTGCACTGGTCATTGCGCGAAATGTCCTCTAAGCCAGTCAGTCAATGGAGGGACCGAGGCGCCTAAGTATTTCCTTTCTTTTGGCTGTAGGTGTGATCAATGCCATTGAGCTTCGGTACTCTAAAATAGTAGTAGGAGTTCGCTTCTGAGTGAGCTTCCTTCCTTATGCTCTGGCCTGACCTTCACGAACAGCTTTAGCTTTCTTTCAGCTACCAACTTCAAAGCTTTATCTCATCTCTCTCTTCTTTTGCTTCTTTTGAAAGTAAAGTACTCTACTTGTTGGCATGGAAGGAGTTCATCTTTCTTTGCCAGTACAGTGATTGGAGGTCTTCCTCACCTGTTCTAGTGACATAGGTTTTTCTAAAGAGAGAAGAGAGCGTTGAGGCGAAGAACCGCTTTCAGCCTATTGGATTAGTTCCCTTCCGTTCAGTACAGACAGAGTTCAAACAGAAATCTCTCACTCAGCAGGTGCCAATACGCTGACGTAAGGGTAAGGACAGGTTGACTTAGGACATAGGGTACCAATTTCAGGCTGCTAACCTTCGCTTCAGTCGGTAGAAAAAGGGAATTTCTCTCTCTCTTTTCATAGTGTCATAGATTTCTAAGAAAATGGTAGGAATCAAGACTCGTAGTTAGCTCCTTTTAACTGGAAGCTAGCCCCCTCCAAGGATGATATGCCCTAGGATTGGACTAATTTGTCTTCTTCACCATTCTAAGTCATAGCTCTTTAACAAGAAGGGAGATGTCAGATAGCCTAGCCCCTAGAGCTCGAAGGTAGCTCCAGGTTCGTTCTGATCTGATTCCTTTTCCCTTAGATTCCTAACTAGATTTAGGTCAAATCTTCAATTGCTTTTCTTTCGGAACGGACGTAGAGGAAGTGTAACAAGCATCAATTGATGAATAACCGCCCCGTGGGTTGAATGGATCTATCTGACCCTCTTTCATACCTGAAAAAGGAATGGCGACATCTAGAGAACCCTTTCACGAATGCTTTTTCCATCAGAGGTCTAATTGGACACGTGAGCTATTATGGCATTCTAGCCCTTTTCCATTCCGTCTCAACCACATAAAAATGAAGGGTGCTTTCCCTATTATTCTAGTCGAACTAGGCAATATGGAAGGAAGGGAATCAATGACAGGAGCTTGAGAATAGCAATGGGCTTTGGCAAGACCAAGGATGTTGGGAACCTGCGGGGAAGGATAAGGACCCTTGATGAGCCTGCTTGCCTGGGTGAGCACCTGTTCTTGCATATGTGCGCTCGCCTCTAGAATTCCTCTGTGCTATAGTTTCATTCAAGTCGATATTGTACTTGACTTTCAAGAGATCCGTAGGCGAAAGCTAGTCTCCTAAACAAAGCTTTGGGAACTCAAGGATTCCTTGCTTCAGGCTAGATTGAGATAAGGCATAAGGCTGGATTACAGGCTAGCGATTGAAGTGGTACAAAAGAGCTCGATATATCGTGATTTGTTCTCATTCATTCTACTAGAACCACCCCGTTCGTATTAATAGCCTTTGATAGGACTAAGATAGCTCCCTTCAAAAACACCTTTGAACAACGAACAACTTCGATTCTTTCTTTAGAACTTCGCTTTATCCTCAACTTGCAGGTGGTGCTGACTTGATCCGAGGTAAGCCTTAGCTTTAGCTTTCGACTTTCCCCCCTTTCGTTTCACACTCGGGATGGATGCTCTCAGAGGCCAATCTCAGTTATGAAAAATGAGAATTTCGAACCTCAGATGACCTATTTCTAAGATAATACATCAATAACAACATCTATTTTCTTCTTTCTTGCAACTAGCAATTTTCTTCCTTGAGAAAGATTAGACTTCATAGCTAGAGAGCGATCATCTTCTGACTCTATCATGGAACTTCTTTTTCGATCCCTTCCCGCCGTTTAGGATTTGAGTAGCGGTTCGACAAGTTGAGACAAATGGAATATTATGTCAGTGAAGCATCTGAGCCATTTCCCTCGGGAAATGCGCTTTCTAGTTGGATTCTTAGTCATCGCAATATTGAAAATATCCGGGGGTATGGTATACTTCGCTAGCACTCGCCTTGCTGAAGGAAAAAGGCAAAATTCACTTTTGCAGAGATAGATATAGATGAAAATCTCATTTCTCGTATATAATGAGAAAGATATTTGAGATTCAGTCAGACTCTTTACATCGGTGAATGCTTTCTTTTTTTTTTTCTTGCCGCATGAATGAGTCGAGTACAATATCTTATCGGACTCGTCCTTCGGCTTCATCTTCCAAGAGAAGCACTTTAGTGCTAGCGAGAAAAGTTTTCTATCCTGTCGCCGATGCTTTCAATCTTCGTGTTCTCTTGTCCCCACACAACAATGAGATGAAAATCACTTGAATGAGGACCTAGATCTACACTCCGCTGGCGCTAGCCAGGGAAATTTTGACTCTCACTCTATACTCTATAGGGAGCCTTTGAGGATAGAAAGCCACTCCGAATGAGAATGAGAGAAGGCGAGCGAAGCGAAGTTTCTCTTTTTTTAGAATGATAAGTCGCACTTGGATAGGCAAGAAGGGAGTAACCATTCGCCAAGGAAGAAAAGATCCGCTTATAACAGAGACAGAACCTGAGAGGAGAGCTGCTTTAAGCAATAAAGCAAACAAGCAAGAGAGCCTTTTCCCCTTCCGGGAAGGGGTTCATTGATTTACAACATGAATTCATCAGATAGGTTGAGTGTGAAGTGAAGTGCATAATACTAATGTATCCTAAGGGTTTAGCACTTTGTATAATGACTGAAAACAACCAAAGCCCTTTTTTACTTACCAATAAAAGACACATGGGAACATGGCTCAAAGGCCTTTGTTGAAGTGTGAAAACGCGATAGAAGGCTTTATATAGTATATTAAGAGTTGGTACGCTGTTCTTGGCGGTGTTATTAAAAGGTGCGGCTTCCCACTACATAAATTTCATAAGTCGTACTGCTGACCCTTTCCTCGATGGAAAGAAGCAGCCCATTCTATTGTCATCAAGTTTGTTGCGTTCGTTAGTCATGTCAGAGTTTGAGATATTTGATAGCCTAAATGGCTATCTAGTCAAAATGTTGGGATTCGAACCCATGATACATACAATCTTCTTTTATGTTGATTTAGCAACCGCCTGACCTTACCACCTCAGTAGCGTTGTTGGTAGAGCGGTCGTCTCTGACTGGTCATAGGTTCAAATCCTACCTGAGAAAAATGCCAGACTCGCAAGAAATTTCCACCTTTTTATGTTTCTTTAAGGGGACTTGTCACCGGTGGCAAAGAGGAAGAGATCAAGACGACTGGAGTGGCCCCCTTTCTAAATGAAGTGGGTCTCCCATAGTAGAACCGAGGAACTGGAAGTCTGCCGATTTAAGGGTGGGCGACTTCCTAGGGCTTTTTTTTGTGGATAGGTATAAGTCGGCATTTCTGACGAAAAAGTAGAGGTGAATGGCTTCCATTACTAGTCTAATTACATGATCAGTTACCGCTCGCACCTTACATAAAATGACGTCAGTATAGAAGGAAGCGCAAAAAGCAGTTTGAGAATCCTGCCCCCTCTTAACTGACAGCTTTTTAAGGAAGTGGGTGCTTTCGTTTAAGCAAGTAGTCTGAAATGTCTCTAATCTGGATGAGTGAAACGAAGGTGCTTGCATCTATTAAGAGTCTTTGCATGACAACCTCTAAATGAAAAAGCCTCTTTTGATGGAAAAAACCACTGGCGATTTCCGACTCAGTCTTTCTTCATTTTGAGAGCAAGGTGGCGCTAGTTTCTTTTCTCTGAAAAGAGATCGCTAGTTTCATTTTAGAAGAAAAGAAAGAACTTTTTTTTTGCTTGGAATTTGGATTGGAAGAAGAAAATGAAATACGAACAACCGCGCTGGTCATAATAGATCGACTTGAATGCTGGAGCAAGAAGATGCATTCAAGTTCCATTTCAGGGAAGGATGACGTATCATGATACTTTCTGTTTCGTCGAGCCCTGCTTTGGTCTCTGGTTTGATGGTTGTACGTGCTAAAAATCCGGTACATTCCGTTTCGTTTCCCATCCCAATCTTTCGCGACACTGCTGGTTTACTTATTTTCTTAGGTCTCGACTTCTTCGCTATGATCTCCCCAGTAGTTCATATAGTAGTTATTGCCATTTCATTCCTATTCATGGTTATGATGTTAAATATTCAAATAACGGAGATTCATGAAGAAGTCTTGCGCTATTTACCAGTGAGTGGTCTTATTGGACTGATCCTTTGGTGGGAATTGTTCTTCATTTGTGATAATGAAACCATTCCATTATTACCAACCCACAAAAAGACGACCTCTCTGAGATATACGGTTCATGCCAGAAAGGTACGAAGTTGGACTAATTTGGAAACATTGGGCAATTTACTGTATACCTACTATTCTGTCTTGTTTTTGGTTCCTAGTCTGATTTTTTTAGTAGCCATGATTGGGGCTATAGTACTGACTATGCATAGGACTACAAGGGTGAAAAGACAGGATGTATTCCGACGAAATGCGTTGGATTCTAGGAGGACTATAATGAGGAGGACGACAGACCAACTCGACATCTCACTCACGCCTCCAGGTCGGCCCTGTTTGCGACCAGGGGAGGGGCGCACGGCGTTATCGCTATCGCTCATGACTTTGATTGTAGGCCTGCCTCCTCCTTCATTCGTGAAGCAGTAGCTTCCGCTCTACCTATAGACGTGACCCCTACCTTTTCAAACCGCTACTGGCCTGCTAACCAGGATCGTCAAGGTGAACCTGACTCTATCCTAATCTGTATCTTTCTAGCGCCTTATGTCAGAACAAAAGAAGACGCTTTGCGCCTCTTTATCAGTCTAAGATAGTGGAGCGGGGGGTGAGAAATTCCACTCACGGAGAGCTCATCACTCTACTGCGTACGGTTCAAAGTGTTTGCAATTTTGAAAGATCGCACTATGAGGCAGTTGGGCGGTTTAGGGTATATAAAGGTATCGCTCAGTTCACCTGAACTAAGCTATAACTTCAATCAGTCCGTACAACACCGGATTTGGTTGTAGTGAAACTGACTACTTGGTTCATGGACCAAGCGCCCCCCCTCCTGCTGATCATGTGTCGGCAGGTCCAGGCGAACACATGCCTTCTCTCTTTTAGAACAGATTCACATGCGCACTATGACTGAATTCTTTCATATCATCGAGCGCTTGGGTACTCGTCGGAACTGGCTCCGCACTTTGGAAAGTGCTCGACGCTTGCTGGGTCTTGGAATGAAGATCCAGCTTTGCGTCTTTGGTAGGCTGACTAAGGAGCACAACCTTGCGATGTGCTATATGGTCTGATACATTGTATGTTTGCATCGAACCCTCTTCGTAGGGCAGTACTTCAAAGGCGTATAAGTACGCCTTATGTGGTACTAGTAAGACCTCCTGACGTCCTTCGTACGTATCCTTGACCGTGTCGGGAATACCTAGGTTTAGACCTCCGTCTTAAGAATTTCATAGTTGACAGAGATCTAGGAGTGGTGCGCCTGAGATTGAGCTTTTGCTCATTCTCATTCTCCCCAAAGGCGTGTGAACCCTGAGACTATACAGGGTCAGGGATATACATATACACGGGTGAGAGTTCTCGTTAGAGAAATCATAGCGAGATCAGCCTCTATCCTGTAGAGTCTCGGGGTATTCACCAACAACCACGCAAATCCCGCTTCAACTTTCTCTCCTTATAGTCGAGCCCTCGTGGCCTCACACATTTATATATAGAAACCTTGTTGATAGAGTGTCTTAGGAGAAGAGAGACAATCACTGAACGGAACGTCTTTCCAGTGGATGTGCTAGCTGTTAAGAACTTGTACCTCCCCGCCCCCCGATCGCCAGGACGAATACAGCTTCGTCGATACGCAACGAAAGAGAAGATTACTAATGAAGGTGACTTACCCACGGGTTTAGGGTATATAATGGTGATTAAGGTGTTCCGATCCTTTGTTGTGTAGGGATTTCGTTGCTACGGGAAATCGTTACTCGAGATTTCTTAGTCTAAATTGACCCCCGGTAAAGACCTGGGGGAAGCTTCCCTTTAGTAAAGAGTAAAGTAAGAGAATTAAAAGAGAAGGAGTGAGCAGCGCTATTGTTCTCACTTGTGTTGATATTTGATCTTGTTTTTCCCTTTTTTAGTTAGCATCACATGTTGTACATTTCATTAAGGAATTATTTGCAAGTAGAGAAGTGGCACCGATGGTAGAAGTGGGTAATGCAAACTGGCCTAAATGATCTACAGAGGATCAGTCTATGCTACTTACTGAGGTAGAAGAGTTGGAGGTGCAGAATGCTTTGTTCTCCATGAAAGGATTGAAGGCACCTGGAAAAGCCCGATACATAGCTAAACACCGGGCTGGTTCCTAATACGCAAAGGCGCGCCAGCTCTCGACCAAGAACCTGACGGTATCCAACCTCTATTTTCCAACGGAATTGGGAGGTAGTCAAAGGTAAACTAATAGAATTTGTGAAGCTGGATGGTTTGACTTGGAGCTTTGTAAGGCTCACATAACTTTGATTCAAAAGAAGGAAAACCGAAAACCCGACTTCTATTGTATCCTATAAGTTTGCTAAACACTACTGAGAAGGTAATTTCAAAGGTGATTATTGGGAGACCCTACAAAACTGAGTGGGGCCTTTTCAGAGCCTGGTAGAGGCACATCAGAGAATATTAGAGTCACACAAGAAATGTACTATGATGCGCATGAAGGGGAGGTAAGGAGGATTCATATTCAAGATGGAGTAGCTACTCTCTGGAATTCACCGGCAATAGGCCGGGTCTTATGTACCTAGAAAATAGACTGACACAGGTCAGAGTGAGGCACCTATCACCGCGAGTGGATTCACCCGTGCTTATTAACCAACTATCACTCTTTATTTTCACCGAAGCGGGAAACGAGGAATGAAAGAAAGTGCTCGTTGTTCTCGGCCGAACTAGGATCCGAAGGAGAGGCCTCAAGCCTATGATAGTGTAAGTTGGCTTTTTCTAAGAAAGGTTTTCTGTTACTTTAATTTTCCAGTTGCACTACAGTTGATGTTTTTTTAGTAGATTTGATTCTGTTTTGTTTATCAGCAAATCAGTCATCGGTTATTTGGACTTGTCCAACAATAATTGGGTCAAGTGCTTTTCACTTGTCAATCCTTCTAGTGATTTCTCATCGACGAAATGAAGAGGCATTGATGGCGCTACACTCCTCTTTGTCAACTCGGCGTGGTCTGATACAAGGTGATCCAATAAGGATGGTAATGCCGAAGAGGAAGTTAGGGATTTCGTTGGCTGCCATCATTCTTGTTTGAACCTAGAAGTGAGTCTTTGAAGGACTTGACACCGTCGGGGTTCCGGGTTTGTGCGGAGGATTTTCTTTTCTTGGTGTTGCGTTGCAAGAGATCTGTTTCTTCTTGGGATCGGACATGAACTCCGGCAGGGGGCTCAAGCTTTTCCGTAGCCGCACTCATTGAGAGAAAATGACAGTAAAACCAAAACCCCTTGAATATTCTTACTGCCCGTATTCAAATTGATTTAGGAGCCTTTAAAGTCGGCTTAAGCTTTGAAGATGGCCATCCCGTGTAGCTTTCACTGATTTTTTGTTATGAACTTTCCTTAAGAAAAAGGGGGTGCTACCGAAAAAACGTGAACTTCTCTGCGCCTCTGGCTCGTTTATATGGAAAGAATTCTCACCAATAGCATGTGGAGGCATCGGGGGATGAGTGTCTCAGATCGTTGTCTGCTTTGTGGGGTTGAGGAAGAAACGGTTCTACATTTGCTGAGGGATTGCTCCCAATTTCCTTTTGGCATCTCTTTGTGCCGAGCGGCTGAATTTACTAGTTGTCCTCTAGTTGCTTGGTGAAATTCTCATCTATTTGGAGATGTGATGCTCGAGTATGTATAGTTGGCAGAATCTTTTTCTTGCGGCGATATGGTCTATTTGGAAGCGTCACTGCTCCCTTATTTTTGATCCCGATGGTACTTAATTGAACCCGGGTTTACTAGCACAGAGGGTGAGTTCGACGACGTCGGATATTGCTGCCCAAGCCGAGTTGTGGGGAGAAACCGTTGTTGCACATAGCGTGAAAACCTTCGGATGTGGGGTTGGATGGAGCTTCGTTGGGGAACCCAGG
This sequence comes from Platanthera zijinensis, assembly GCA_039513925.1. Taxonomy (NCBI): domain Eukaryota; kingdom Viridiplantae; phylum Streptophyta; class Magnoliopsida; order Asparagales; family Orchidaceae; genus Platanthera; species Platanthera zijinensis. Next base: position 66,785,363 of record CM077081.1, read on the forward strand.
TGTGGCGGGTGCTGGGGGTGTCATATGAGATGCATCAGGAGATTGGCTTGTGGGTTTCATGCTCCACTTAGGAGTATGCTCTAATATGGTGGAGGAGATGGAGGCTGCTCGCTTGGGATGAGGGTTATCACAAGATTTTTTTTGAGATGGATGCGCTTGTTGCTATTGATCTTTTCAACTCGGGAGATGCACCCTCTAGGTAGTATCATTGCTGATATTAGGGAGCTGTGCCGGCGTGATTGGGAGTGTAGCTTTGTTCATACTCTCAGGGAGGATCAGTTTTGTGCCTCATCGGGTGCCCACGGAGCGGGATAAATCTAAGCTTTTTCTTTCTCCTAAAGCTAGGTCCGGCCATGCCCGTAGTATTAGTGTTGCATTGGGAATTGGCCTAACTTCAAATTTGGGTCAGTCTTTGGCCCTTGATCCATGGGCGTGTTAAGAAGGCTACGTACGCTGATTTGGTGGACAAAGTTAGGGCCAAGCTTTCGAGTTGGAAGGTTCTCTTTTGCTGGTCGAGCAACTTTGGCGAATTCAGTGGCTTCGGCTATGTCTACATACCACATGTTATCTTCATTGGTTCCTAAGGGTACAATTGAGAAGCTTGACAGCCTCATTCTTCTTGGGGGGGGGGGGTGTACGGATGAGAAAAGAGATGTGCATCTTGTAGGCGTTTGTAGGCCCAAGAAGTTGGGGGGTCTCGGACGGGGGTATATTAAGTGGAGTTGCATAATCGAGTTTTGCTGCAGAAATCTGCATGGCGCTTCATTACTGAACCAGGTTCGGGCTTTGAGTGCAAAGTCGTCAAGACTTTGTCCGTTTCGCGTCGTCAGGGGGAGTTACTCCGGCTAGATGGTCATATTCGTGGAAAGGGTTGATTTTGGCTTGTCAAATTTTGGCGAATGGAACGAAGTGGTTGAGCTTATAGAAAGAGGCGAAGATTCCCAGGACGAAAGTCCGTTTTAGTAAGGCGACATAAATTCTTAACGGAAGCCGATACGATAGTCGCTGCTAACAAGCGGAGTACTTCTTTCAGTCAAAGAGTATGTTGAGAATCAGTTCTGAATATATGACGATGCTAAGAGCACTTTGAATAGAAAGCAGCTAGGCTAGTACGAAGTGAAAGGAGCTGTGATGTTTACTTTATATACCCTAAAGTAGCTATATCCTCCTCGCCTTTATATACCCTAAATCCCAGGTCAACCTGTCTAACTTCATCATCTGTGGGTGGTACTGGTTTCAGGTTCTCTTGGGTGACTTCAATGAGGTTAGTCATAGTGGTGAAAATTTTGGGGGAAGAATGGTTTCTCTGAAGAGATTCCATTCAGAGCAAAGAACTCTCTATGCTTAACACATGCAATTCGTTCCTTCTCCGCTACGCGGCTCAGCTCTTTCGCCCCCTAACATTCTGTTCGTTGCTACGCTACTCAGCTCGTTCTCCTCTGTTCATTCCATTCTTTAAGCATCCAAATTGGTGTTCTGCTAAACCTCCGGCTTAGCCGGATGCAGGATATCTCAAGAATTGTGTATATGAGTAGGTGAGTATAAGGAACAGTGCCAATTGGAAGGGTTGTTGTACTTTAGTTCATTAAGCAGCGATTAGAGTTGAGACTCTATCTTGGTTGAATTGATTTAGGTGATTTAGAAGCTTTCTCTAGATCTGCTCAGTTGATAGGCCTTGATCATTCAACAGCCATGGTTTCGGTTTCAGCTGTCATTCCTGATATAACGTGTCTTTGTTTTCTAGGTCGGAGTACCGCCTTAGGAGAGGATTGTAGGGACTGAGGGCAGCTGAACATCATGTATTAAAGAGGGCCTCTCTAACCGGTGAAATCTTACCGCGGCCAGTACGACCATCGGCTCCTACGAGAACTAATACAGACTGAGATGGAACTGTAAAAGCAGCCATGAACGAATATATAAAGGCATATTTACTTACTTAGTTTAAGATAGTTCTGGTTCAGGTTCTTAAAGAACGAGGCTGGTAGTGCACTCTGACTCCTTCCAGGACCCGGAATATACTAAAGAAGACATTTTCAACTTCCCGCTCCATCCTCCTGAAAGGTGATGCGGATTTCTACAGCGCGAACAAGCTGAATTGAGAATTTTAGTGGCATCGAAGGCCTGCTGAAGGGTCTGAAGTGCTTAAAGGTTCAACCTTTGTATGGCAGTGAACATCAGCGTGGGAATCTTCAATGTGTTTGCATTGTAGTATGAACTACATGCTCATGTAGCAGGTTCTCTATAGTGTAGATACGCTGCCCCCTCAAAAGAGAACTCTTTCATAGTCTCGTATTGTGCATTAGGTTTGGGCATCAAACCTTCAGCAGTTGCAGTAGACTCAAACTGCTAGTAAGAATGTGTGTGCCTCATCGCAACGTAACTCCATGTTAGGTTGAATTCTCGAAAAGGAATGAAATTTGGTAAGACGATTCGTTCTCAAGTAGAGAGGAAAGACCCTTTAGCAAGGTAGATCCGTGGTGGTAAGAATCCCACGAAGCGGTTTCCTCACGAACGGCAAAGAAAATCTCATATTCTTATTCCGGCCGGAATAACAAATCAAATAGCTAAGGAATGAGATCAGGAGGTTAAGGAAGCAAGAGAGATTAGTTAGTCTTCTTATTTTCTTCTCTTTCTAGTCTGATATAGAAGAATCTTTTCTATTCTTCTCTTTTCAATATTCTTACCACTAGGATCTTGCTCTAGGTTCGGCCCCACATAGCGGTAGGCTTTCCCTTTTGATGTATGATTCCATTCAATGAAGAATGAAGAGAAAAGTGTCTAGAGACATTACTAAGGCGTAAGGTATGAGTAGCACTAGGATAGACTGAATTAGAATGGCCCGAAAGCCTAGAAGTCAATGAGATTTTCTCATTATTCCTGTCATTTTGATTCTTCTTTTTCCTATTCGCTGCACAGAATAGAGTCTGAGAAAGAGAAAGAAGAAACTGCTAAAAGAGGTTCTTTCTTAGAACTAGAATAGGTAGTTTCTCTTCTTACCTTTCACCTCTCTTTTGCCTATCTGTCCTCTTACTGCTCTTCGACAAGTCATTTACTATTTGATTCATATAGAATATGCACATACGTGAATAGCTAAGAAAAAAAGACATCAATGTATTGGATTTCTGTGAAAAGGGGCATTCTGTTGGAACCCTAGGTTTTGATTTGAGTTCAGTCCTCTCTTTCTGTCTCTTGACCCAAGATTTATCTATGGTCAAAGGTTAGTTGATAGGTTAGATTCTCTAGTTGTGTAGAATTGCTTTTCCAGATGAATATTTGGTTAAGTAGTTTTTCGTTCGACTATAGTCGAACGTCGCTCGACTATCATCTATCGGCTGATCGACGATCGTCTATCAGTTGGTCGACGTTCTGTCTGCGTTGATAGCTTGACTATCTGTTGATAGGTCGACTATCTGTTTGCTTCGATAATTCGACTATCTGATTGGATAGTTCAACTATTTGATAGTTCGACTATCTGTTGATAGGTCGACTATCTGTTTTGTTTTGATAGGTCGACTATCTGTTGATAGGTCGACTATCTGTTTTCTGTGATAGGTCGACTATCTGCTTGATAGGTCGACTATCTGTTTTTGTTTGGTAGTTCGACTATCTGTCCGGATAGATCGACTATCTGATCGCTCGACTATCTGTTCTGATAGGTCGACTATCTGCTGGGGTAGTTCGACTATCTTCTTTGATAGTTCGACTATCTGGATCGTTCGACTATCTGTCCGATAGGTCGACGATCTCCGTGCGTCGGTCGACGATCTCCGAGGGTCGTTCGACGTTTTGCTGTATGATTTAAATAGCTTTTGTCGTCTTCTGTGATGTGACTAATTTCATAATTATTTTGGCACTTTTTATAAAAGATTATCTGAGTAAATTGTGATAACTCTTCCATGCAATATCTATTCTATTCTTTATGCATGAGCTAATCTTTTCTGATAAAATTGTTTGTCTTATAGCTGAGATATGATTTTTGCCAGGCTGTCCTTTATAGCCGTTAGACTCAAAAAGTCTTCCTTGGCTGTAAAGAGTCGTTTCTGATGCGACTTTCTCTTATGTTATTTCATCAGAAGTATTTGCAGCTTCTTAGAAAGCTTTATCCTTTTATAGGATATCCGCCTGCTGTAGTTTGTTTTTGCTTTATGCTTTTTGCAGCCCAGCTTGCAGAGTTCAGAAAAAGACAAGATTCAAACTCAATTAGAGCCGTTGCTGCTGCTGATATATAAAGACTTCTTTGAAGAAGAAATCAACTAGTCCACATAGCAGAAAACTAGTTCTCAGATAAAAATTCATTCAGCAAGCTTACAGCAAGATCAAGTTTACTACACTCAGCAATCTTCACTCAACTGAGAAGTGTTAGCTCTTCTGCTCTTCTTCAACCTGAGTTCTCCTGTTTCCAGGAAGTTCTGACTCAGAGATCTTTTGAAGAAGAAGAAGAAGATAGTTGCTAGAAGATTTTCATTTCTTATTTTATATCTTCTTGTAGTTCCTCCTTCAGTATTTACTGAAGTGTTTCTGCACTGAAACAAGACTCCACCTGGACGTTCTTTGAGCCAGGGGGAGCCTTGATTCTTTTAGAGCTTTCTAGCTCATTGCAAGTTATTGTGCTTCTCTAATCTATTGTAAAATAGAGAAGACACCTTAACCTCCTTTCCCCCTCCTATACAGGGTTATTACTTCCTTCAAAAGTATCCCTTGGTGGCAGGGCACCTGATCAAAAACCTGTGTTGGTTTTTAGACACCTGATCAAAAGTCTAAAGGGTTTCTTGATCTACCTGAAGCAGATCTTGTTGGTGGCAGGGCACCTGATCAAAAACCTGAGTGGATTCCTACCTTGTTGGTAGAAGAGTGGACGTACCCAAGTTGTTTGGGGAACCACTATAAATTCTTTGTGTCGTCTGGATTGCTTTATTTTATTACTTGCATTGTGGCTGTGATTAGATCTTAACTAGGTTTGCTAGTTGCTGTTTAGGTTTCCTAGCCTTAACTGTAATTACAGTTGGCTGCCTTTTTGTGCACAACACTTGTGTTAGGCTCTAAGGTTTAATCTCAAATATCTATAACTTTCATTCCGCATTTAACTCCAAGGGAGTTGAGTAGAAAGTCAACTTTGCTAGTGCAATTTTTGATTACTCTATTCACCCCCCCTCTAGAGTAGTATCTATCCCTTCTCTTTCAATTGGTATCAGAGGGAGGTTGACTGACTGAATAGGCTAACACCTAAGTCACAAGATCCTGATAGATACCAAAGTTTATAGATATTCACTTTCACTATCATGGCCCAGTCCAAGGATTATTCTAGCACCAGACCTCCAGCATGCAACTTGGCTAAGTTTGGCATCTGGAAGGCAAGGATCAAATTATATATGAACTCTATTGATGAAAGTATTTTTGCTTCTATTTTGACAGGACCACCAAGAGCACCTGCTGCTGCTACTGCCTCATCATCATCTGATATGAGTGCAGTGCCTCCTCCAGACTATAATGATGAGTACAAAAAGGCAAAGATAGCAGATGCCAAGGCAATGAACATTCTGGCTCAGACAATGTCTAATGAAGTATTCCAGAAGGTTGCTGACTGCTCCTCAGCAAAAGCTATGTGGGATACACTGAACCAGATTGTAGCTGGTTCAGCTGATGAAAGGAAGGACAGGAGGTCCAACCTTATCTCACAGTATGAGAATTTCAAGAAAACTGATGCTGAATCAGTTGAAGCTATGTACACAAGGCTCAGCTCAATCATCAATGAGCCAAGGACCCTTGACAAGGATATTTCATTGACAGAGGTCAATGATAAGATTCTTATGTGCTTCCCTAGCACATGGGATCTAAGGATCTGGCCTATCAAGGAAGCCAGAAGCACAAATGAAATCTCAACAGAAGCCCTTCTCGGCAAGCTCAAGTCTTTTGAGCAAGTGCTGAAGTCTAGGGAAGCTGAAGCTGAAGCAAAGACCCCAACTCCTACAAGAAAAGAGCAAACCCTTGCTCTTAAAGCTGCTGACACTTCTGAAGGCAGCCAGTCCAATGAGGAACTAATGGCATTACTTGCCAAAAGGTTTCTCAAGATGGGAAGGAAGGAATTCAGAAAGAAATCTTCAAAGTATGAAGATAAACCAAGGTATGATCGCACCCCTTCTAAAGAAATAATCTGCTATGGTTGCAGGAAGCCTGAACATATCCTTCCAGATTGTCCAGAGGAAAAGAACAAAGATAAAAGGAAAGACAAGGATCAGCACAGGAAGCACTCCAAGCCATCCTCCTACAAGAACAAAAAGAAGGAGAGAGGCTTTGTTGCTGAAACCTGGAGCGATTCTGATGAGGAATCCTCTTCCTCAAGCTCCAGTGAGGATGAAGAAGAAAAGAAGGCAAAGGAAGTTTGCCTGATGGCAATTGATGCCTGCAGCAATCACTCAGCTGCAGAGAATTCAGATTCTGATGAAGAGATGCCAACAGAAGATGAGGTACTATCTTCTTATGATTTCACTTCTGCAGAATTTAGATTAGAATTTAAATTTTTATGTTTAGATTTAATTAGTTCTGAAAAAGAGATTAAAGAACTTAGACATAGGCTAGCTGAATCAGAAATCATATCTATTGAAAACATCAAGTTAAAGGAAGATCTCACTAATTCTAGTGAAGAAATTAAATTTCTTAAGAATGAGTTAGCTAAATCCAAAAGGCTAGAAGAGTCTCTAAATGGTAGAAGCCTTAAGTTGCTTGAAATAACCAGCATGTCTAACACTAGGACAGGCAATAATAAATTAGGCTTAGGAGCATCTTCTAGTGAGCCCCCAATCATTCTTAAAAATCAACTTTCAACTCCAGTGAATTTTATTTCATCTAGTGGAATAAAGAACACTGAGCAAGTCAATCAAGTAAATAGAGCTTTAAATAAAGCTAAAAGAGAGAAAAGAAAACAGAAATTTAAGGAATTACAAAAAACGTCGAACGCTGCTCGACGATCGCAGGTTCAATGGTCGAACGAAGCTCGACGATCTGAGAATCTATCGTCAAACGTCGATCGACGATCGCAAGCTCAGTGGTCGAACGGAGATCGACGATCTGAGCAGCCATCGTCGAACGCTGGTCGATGTTTCCAATATGAATTTCAAAATTACACCCAGAACTTTAGAAACCCGAATATGAATAGAAACCCTAGGTTCATTGACCCATCATCTACATGGAGAATCCCACCTAGGAGATCTTACCCATTAGGTTATCACCCTCAGCCTGCTTATTCATTTATTTCCAGTTTTTCTTATGTGAAAAACAAGGGACCCAAGGTTACCTGGGTCCACAATGTTTAAATTGATTTATTTGCAGGTGAAGACCTATCCTATCACTCAAAATAAGTGGTATTTGGATAGTGGTTGCTCCAAGCACATGACAGGAAACAAAGAACATCTGTCAAAGTTCAAGGCAAAGCTTGGCCCAAAGGTAATCTTTGGAGATTCAAGCTGTGGTCAAACTGAAGGCTATGGTAGGATGACAATTGGAGCTGTAACATTCAAGAGAGTTGCCTATGTAACTGGACTGAAGCATAATCTAATTTCAGTAAGTCAGTTATGTGATGCTGGATACCAGGTATCATTCTCTAACTCTCTTTGTAATATTACTTTAAATAATAATGTTGTATTAGTAGGCATTAGATAAGGCAACATTTATTTAGTAGATTTTAATTCAACTGATTCTGAAATCTGCCTGTTTAATGAAGTAACTAATAATAATACTCTATGGCATAAAAGGCTTAGCCATGTTAACCTCAAGAATATATCTAGGTTATCTAAACACAACCTTGTTAGAGGTTTACCTTCTTGCCCCTACAAGAAGGAGAGCCTATGCAAGGCTTGTCAACTAGGCAAGCAAGCCAAGAACTCTTTTAAATCAGTAAATAAAAGTGATTCTCCTAGAATCCTGTATTTATTACATTTGGACCTATTTGGCCCAATAAATGTACAGAGTTTAGGAGGGAAGTATTACACCCTAGTCATTGTAGATGACTTCTCCAGGTTCACTTGGGTGTTCTTTTTGAGAACTAAGGCTGATAACTTCAAAGCCCTTACAGACTTTCTATTATGTGTGCAGACTGAGTACTCTACTCATGTGGCCTTGATCAGAAGTGATCATGGTACTGAGTTTGACTCTCTTCTCATGCAAGAATTCTGTGAGAGAGAAGGTATCAACCATAACTTCTCAGCTCCTAGAACTCCCCAACAAAATGGGGTAGTTGAAAGGAAGAACAGAACACTAATTGAAGCTGCTGGCACATTGTTGGTAGATGCTAATATGCCTCTTTCCTATTGGGCAGAAGCTGTTAGTACAGCCAACTATGTCTTGAATAGAAGTCTGATACACAAGCTTAAGTGTAAAACTCCTTATGAGTTACTTAAAGGAAAGAAACCTAAAATAAATTATTTTAGAATTTTTGGCTGTGTTGTTTATATTCATAATAACAATAAAGAATACCTTAGAAAATTTGAAGCAAAGGCTTCAATGGGAATTTTTCTTGGATATTCCCAAGTAAACAAAGCTTATAGGATTTTTAATAAATCATCTTCTAAAATTGAAGAGTCTGTTCATGTGTCCTTTGATGAATCCCAAATATTTTACAAGGAGAAGGAAACTTCCCCTTCCTCAAGTTCATTACAGGTACAAGATTCTTCCAAAGATGTCACTCAAGATATCCTCCATCTCTCAACTCTTCATATCACTGAATCAGACAGTGATGAAGACATTGCAGAAGTTGTTGTTGTTCCACCAATAGTAGATCAAATTCCTCCTGAGGAATTAATCCCAACTATTGCTGAAGATCACATCCCACCTGCTGATGTTGTCACACTTAGAGATCACCCTACATCTCAAGTGATAGGAGACATATCAGCTGGTGTTCAAACAAGACATCAGTTAAGACAGGATGTGATGCATGCTTGTTTCCTCTCACAGATTGAGCCCCTCACCATCAAAGATGCTGAGCTAGATCCCCATTGGATCATTGCTATGCAAGAGGAACTCAATCAGTTTGAGAGATGTAAAGTATGGACTTTGGTTCCAAGACCTAAAGGCCAACTGATCATAGGCACCAAGTGGGTGTATAGAAACAAGTTGGATGCAAATGACATCATTGTAAGGAATAAAGCTAGGCTTGTAGCTCAGGGCTACAGACAGGAGGAAGGTATAGATTATGACCAAACCTTTTCTCCTGTTGCAAGGCTAGAGGCAATAAGGATCTTCTTAGCTTATGCAGCCTACATGAAGTTTAAAGTTTTTCAAATGGATGTCAAAAGTGCTTTTCTTAATGGTGAGCTAAAGGAAGAGGTGTTTGTTGAACAGCCACCTAGTTTTGTTTCTTCAACTCAGCCCTCACATGTATTCAAGTTGCAGAAAGCTCTTTATGGACTAAAACAAGCACCAAGAGCCTGGTATGAGACTTTAGCTAGTTTACTGTTAGAGCACAACTTTACTAGGGGAGTAGTTGATAGAACCCTCTTCGTCAAGCACCACAAGGACACAATCCTGTTAGTTCAAGTGTATGTGGATGACATTATTTTTGGTTCCACTGATCCCAAACTGTGCAAAAAGTTTCTAACTTGATGCATTCCAAGTTTGAGATGAGTAGTATGGGTGAGCTGTCTTACTTTCTTGGTCTCCAAGTAAAGCAAGATGCTGATGGCATCTTCATCTCCCAATCCAAATATGCTAAGGAATTGGTAAAGAAGTTTGGGATGGCAGATGTTTCAGCAATGCATACACCTATGGCTACTAATGTAGTTATTGATTCTGATGATCAGGGAAAGCCTGTTGATCAAAAGAATTATAGGGCCATTGTTGGATCCCTATTGTATTTAACTGCAAGTAGGCCAGACATAATATTTGTTACATGCCTTTGTGCTAGATTCCAGGTCAGCCCCAAGGAATCTCATCTGATTCTTCTCAAGAGAATCTGGAGATACCTGAAGGGATGTCCAAATCTAGGACTTTGGTACCCAGCTGAGTCAGAATTTGAATTAATTGGATATTCTGATTCTGATTATGCTGGTTGTCGAGTTGACAGGAAAAGTACCTCAGGAACTTGTCAGTTCCTGGGAGAGAGATTGGTCTCTTGGTTCTGTAAGAAGCAGGCCTCTGTCTCAACTTCAACTGCAGAAGCTGAATATATAGCAGCTGCTAGTTGTTGTTCACAGATCTTGTGGATACAAAATCAGCTTTTGGATTATGGGTACTCACACAAGAACACTAAAATCATGTGTGACAGTACAAGTGCTATCTCCATTGCACATAATCCAGTGCACCACTCTAGAATGAAGCACATTGAGATTAGACACCATTTCCTGAGAGATTGTGTGGAAAAGAACAAGATCAGCCTTGAGTTCATATCCACAGACCTTCAGAGAGGTGATATATTCACCAAGCCCTTAGATGAACAGAAGCATCTGTTCTTTTTAGTTCAACTAGGCATGATTAATGGACGAGACTAAGTGCGACGTCTGCCTTGTTGAAATCTGTTCAAAGATAGTCGAACGACGTTCGACGATAGTCGAGCGGAGCAAGCCTATCGTCGACCTATGGTTGATGATGGCTTATCTGCTTGAAGATCGTCGACCGGCGTTCGAAGATCGTCGAACAGGTTGAGCTTATCGTCGATCTATGGTTGACGACAGCTTGCTGTTTGTGAAGACAAAAATAGTCGAACGATTGATCGACTACTCTGCTTCAGGACCGATCGTCGAACGACCGTTCGACCATCGTCTCCAGTATCTTTTAAATAGATCGACGATCGCTGTTTTAATATAAAGCCGATGGTCGACCTAGGTTAAAAGATAGTTGCTCTTATCGTCGACGGAGAGCGTCTTTTCGCATTCCGTCTTCCCGCTTGCTCTTTGTCTTGCTCTCTGTCTTGCGCTCCGTCCTCGCCGTCTCTCCCTCAACTTCTACAGTGTTTTCGATGGCGATTGCTCCAGCGCTTCTTGCAGTAGTAAAGTTTGATGCCGGTTTCAGCGTTGATTTCGACGCCTTCAGCTGCTGCGAACCAGGGATAGTGGAGATTCTGAATCTGTGCAGAGATCAAGGATTAGACAAACTCATGTCTTACAGAATAAAGATAAACACTCAAGAAATCAAAGAATGGGCCTTCACTTCATCTTCTACTGATGATTCGATGACTGGAACAATTAGCGGAGAAGAGGTAATATTGACTTCCGCTATTTTGACTGAAATTTTTGGATTAATTAATGGTGAAGAAGAGTATGAGCAAGATGCTCCTGAATTCGGAAGGATGTTAACTGAGCTGGGACATGCCGAAGGCATTCCCTCCAAGCTGCTCAAAGTGAATTTCCCATTTAAGATCAAGTTTCTTGCGGAAATTGTTGGAAAAGTGCTACTGGGAAAGCACTCAGCCCACGATAATATTACAAGGCAACAATTTGCACTAATGTGTGCAATTGTTAATAAGAAGCAGATAAATTGGGCAGGCATTATGTTCGATTTAATCAGGAAAAAGAATGGAAAGAAAGAGGTTACCCTAGGAAGGGTAGTTGGAATTTTTCTGAAGGAAAAATACCCTCACCTGCTTGTGTCAGCCGCCACCTCCATCAACGCAAGCAAGAAGATGGATCCATCGCTATTCGCAAAATGGAAAAGGACCTTCCTGAAGCCCGCTCCCGCAGGGGTTGCTCCAGTTACTTCTGAGAGCACCAGGACTGTCGCAGTCACTCCCCCCTTCTAGCAGCTGGCTCAGCAAATTTATCCCTTCCATCTTCTTCATCAGCTTTGTCGTCTACTTCAGTTGAAGTTCCCTCAACTTCAATTGAAGTACGACATTCTGCTTCTCCTCCTGCTTCTCCTCTACCTCCTCATCTTGCTGGGATATCTCAACCCAATTTTGATTTGTTGGTATCTGAGATTCCCTCTCCTCCTCAGTCACCAATTCCCTCTTCTGATCATCACCCTGCATCCACCCATGTATCTCCACATCATTCTCCAGCTCCATCTCCAGCTCCATCTCCAGTTCCATCTCCAGCACATTCTCCAGCTCATCTTGCACATACCATCACTGCTGCTCTTCCACCCTCAGAAATTCCTCCACCATCATCATCATCTTCTTTTGAAATTACTCCTGCATTTATATCTAGCATTGTGGAGTTAATTACCCCCTCAATCAAAATTATGATTGATGAGATAATTGCTCCCCTTGCTTCTTCTATCTCATCTCTAACTGCTGCTATTCAGAAACTCTCTAAGTCTGCTGAGCCCTCTTCTTCTAGGGGCCTGGTTTCAGTTTCTACTGAAATCAAGCAGGGGGAGATGCTTGATGAAGACGTCTCTGAGCAGCCCTTGGCCTCTCCTCCAGCAGTTCATCTTGCAGTAATAGAGAAAGCAATAGAAGATTCAGCTCCTCCTCCTCCTCTATCTGAACAGGAAATTTCTGATGCAGTTTTAAAGTCTGAATTTATTGTTAAAGCTTGTTTAGAAGAGAGTTCTACTCCCTTGGTTGCCCTATACCTAGAAGGAATCATCACCTCCTTTCTAGATGAATTGTGGGAGTTAGGACATGCTGTGGTCGATTCTGAAGGTATTCCCTTTACCTATTTTTTAGACTTGTTAACTGATATGCTAGTTTGGGAATATCTGGAAGGCATGATTAGATGTCATTTAGAACAATTTTATTCATAAAACTACAGATAAATTGGAAGAAATTCTAGAAGTTCAAGAACCTGTTATCCAACCTGCTCTAGAAGCTCAACCAGAACCAGAGGCTCAAATATCTGATGTTGCTCAGCCTGAAGTGCAAGCAGAACTGGTCACTTTGACAGTTTCTGAGATTCAAGAATCAGCTGCAGATGCCCAGATTGAAAAATCTACTGTATGGGATGATTCCCCGGGCTTGGATTTAGATGCTCTATTGGCACAGGATGCCATAGAATAAGAAAGAGAAAGAGCTGCTAGAAAGGAAAAAGAAAGAGCTATAAAAGAGGCTATTGACCCATATGATATGCCTATCTCTTCAAATTCTGAAGATGAGATCGATTCTGATGAGTCTGCTGAGACTAAAAGAAAAAGAATTGCTAAGAAGAAAAGAAAAGCTGTTGCTCCTCCTCCTGCTAATCCAGACAATGATACACCATATTATATACTGAAAGGAATTGATCCAAAGTCAAAAGACTTCCAACATTGGATGTTGTTTTCTAAGAACTAGCAAAAGCAAAGGAAAAAGTCTAAGAGGTATGACTCTCCTGTTCCCAGATGGAATCCTAGAGGTCCTCCTCCTCCACCTCCCAGTGCAGGAGCCTCAGGAAATTTATCTTCTAAGTCTGCCTCTCAATCTGAAAGATCAAATCCATCTCAACCTGCTCAAAGGAGAAGTTCGTAAGGATTCCAAGGTAAAAGCCAAACTGGCTATCAAAGACCTGATACAGTTAAAGAACAAGTTAAGGAGGTAGTATATCAAAGACCAACCATTTCCCCTCCTCCTTCTCCAAAGAAAAAAGCTTCATCTCCAAAGCCAGTTCATACTGAGAAAGATGTTCCAAAAGGTAAGTAATTTATTTTATCTGAAAATTCTAGCAAGAACTTTGCTAAGTCTGCTCTCCTTTCTTATCTAGTTAATCAAGATAAAGAACCAGTTGACACTTCTTCTGAGATTGTTTATGAAAGCCCAGAGCTTGATCCTAACTTTAGGATGGCTCGTTTTCTTGAACTGGTTGGAGCAGCGCAGATAAGGAAAGCAAAAGCAGAAGGAAAGGACACTGCCGAATTAACCACAATGTCTAAATTCAGAAAGAAGGAGCTCGAAAAATTCCAGGTCAGACCTGAGATGTTTGATCCTTCAAAATATATGGAAAAGCATCCTGAGGCAGTGGTCCCAAGGACAACAGAACTGAAAATTATTGGAGAACAAGATTTGAAGCTATTGAAAAAAGAAGCTCTAGATCCTACAAGAAAGATTACTTTTGTTTCTAGTTCTTCTAATCCTGAATCTAACTCTGAAGCACCTTAATTATTCATTGATTGACAGTTAATTTCTTATCTGATTGATTGATGATATCTGCTTAGTTATTTCCCTTTATGCATTTTATTTTACTTTCAGTAATTAGTTTTGTATGCTTTAATTGGTGAGAGACTTAACTCAAATAGGGGGAGATTGTTGGAACCCTAGGTTTTGATTTGAGTTCAGTCCTCTCTTTCTGTCTCTTGACCCAAGATTTATCTATGGTCAAAGGTTAGTTGATAGGTTAGATTCTCTAGTTGTGTAGAATTGCTTTTCCAGATGAATATTTGGTTAAGTAGTTTTTCGTTCGACTATAGTCGAACGTCGCTCGACTATCGTCTATCGGCTGATCGACGATCGTCTATCAGATGGTCGATGTTCTGTCTGCGTTGATAGCTCGACTATCTGTTGATAGGTCGACTATCTGTTTGCTTCGATAGTTCGACTATCTGCTTGGATAGTTCAACTATTTGATAGTTCGACTATCTGTTGATAGGTCGACTATCTGTTTTGTTTTGATAGGTCGACTATCTGTTGATAGGTCGACTATCTGTTTTCTGTGATAGGTCGACTATCTGCTTGATAGGTCGACTATCTGTTTTTGTTTGGTAGTTCGACTATCTGTCCGGATAGATCGACTATCTGATAGCTCGACTATCTGTTCTGATAGGTCGACTATCTGCTGGGGTAGTTCGACTATCTTCTTTGATAGTTCGACTATCTGGATCGTTCGACTATCTGTCCGATAGGTCGACGATCTCCGTGCGTCGGTCGACGATCTCCGAGGGTCGTTCGACGTTTTGCTGTATGATTTAAATAGCTTTTGTCGTCTTCTGTGATGTGACTAATTTCATATTTATTTTGGCACTTTTTATAAAAGATTATCTGAGTAAATTGTGATAACTCTTCCATGCAATATCTATTCTATTCTTTATGCATGAGCTAATCTTTTCTGATAAAGTTGTTTGTCTTATAGCTGAGATATGATTTTTGCCAGGCTGTCCTTTATAGTCGTTAGACTCAAAAAGTCTTCCTTGGCTGTAAAGAGTCGTTTCTGATGTGACTTTCTCTTATGTTATTTCATTAGAAGTATTTGCAGCTTCTTAGAAAGCTTTATCCTTTTATAGGATATCTGTCTGCTGTAGTTTGTTTTTGCTTTATGCTTTTTGCAGCCCAGCTTGCAGAGTTCAGAAAAAGACAAGATTCAAACTCAATTAGAGCCGTTGCTGCTGCTGATATATAAAGACTTCTTTGAAGAAGAAATCAACTAGTCCACATAGCAGAAAACTAGTTCTCAGATAAAAATTCATTCAGCAAGCTTACAGCAAGATCAAGTTTACTGCACTCAGCAATCTTCACTCAACTGAGAAGTGTTAGCTCTTCTGCTCTTCTTCAACCTGAGTTCTCCTGTTTCCAGGAAGTTCTGACTCAGAGATCTTTTGAAGAAGAAGAAGAAGATAGCTGCTAGAAGATTTTCATTTCTTATTTTATATCTTCTTGTAGTTCCTCCTTCAGTATTTACTGAAGTGTTTCTGCACTGAAGCAAGACTCCACCTGGACGTTCTTTGAGCCAGGGGGAGCCTTGATTCTTTTAGAGCTTTCTAGCTCAGTGCAAGTTATTGTGCTTCTCTAATCTATTGTAAAATAGAGAAGACACCTTAACCTCCTTTCCCCCTCCTGTACAGGGTTATTACTCCCTTCAAAAGTATCCCTTGGTGGCAGGGCACCTGATCAAAAACCTGTGTTGGTTTTTAGACACCTGATCAAAAGTTAAAGGGTTTCTTGATCTACCTGAAGCAGATCTTGTTGGTGGCAGGGCACCTGATCAAAAACCTGAGTGGATTCCTACCTTGTTGGTAGAAGAGTGGACGTACCCAAGTTGTTTGGGGAACCACTATAAATTCCTTGTGTCGTCTGGATTGCTTTATTTTATTACTTGCATTGTGGCTGTGATTAGATCTTAACTTGGTTTGCTAGTTGCTGTTTAGGTTTCCTAGCCTTAACTGTAATTACAGTTGGCTGCCTTTTTGTGCACAACACTTGTGTTAGGCTCTAAGGTTTAATCTCAAATATCTATAACTTTCATTCCGCATTTAACTCCAAGGGAGTTGAGTAGAAAGTCAACTTTGCTAGTGCAATTTTTGATTACTCTATTCACCCCCCCTCTAGAGTAGTATCTATCCCTTCTCTTTCACATTCCTTTTCATTTCTCATCAAGCAAATACTGGAACAATAGGTAAAGCAACCCTTTCTTCAACCACTATTATCGTAGGAACACATTCTTCAAGCGGGAGAACATTCTGACTTGAAAGAAAGTAAAAGCTAGGTCAAAGAATGAATTGGCTGAAAACGCCAATGTTGGAAACGAAGACCCAATGCATGTCGAACCTCAACCGCCAATGGGAGAAAGGTTGGCACCGCTTCCGCTACTATCTCGAATAGGAGAAGCAGATTTCTTCTTACTTGATGAAAAGATTGAAAAAAGCCTGATTTAGTGTGAAGAAAACCCCCGGCTTATTCTCGAGGCGATCAATAACCCTTTCCTTCTAATGTCAATGTTGGCCTCTCCTCACTTTTCTAGAAATTCATGTTGGCGGATTGCCTTATCCAATATGTGAATTGGAAACGGAAAGTACTAAAAGAAAGGAATGAAAGGTCGTGGTGACATCTCCCTATTCTCCTAATTATGACTATTCTCTTGAAGCTCCTAGCTAAGTTGACTATTTACTTAGTCTTCAACTCGGACGGATCAACTCCCGCTCCTCAAAGTCTGAAACCCCAAACTCCAACGGATCAACAGACGATTCGGGAACATAACCTGACTCGGAGACAACGGAGCGGGTAATATCTTGTCCCAGTAAACAAACTCCTAACAAAGAACCTAGCCGGAAAGGCCTCTTTTTCATTCTAGTGGGTGTTCTCAGTCCTGACGCTACGCGCCTCTTTCCTTTAAGAAAGACTCTTTCTTATAGACCTCGAGAATGAAAGCCGATGAAGCCAATATGTTCTCCTAGCCTGGAGCCAATTTTCGACTTTCATCTTCTTTTGCCTTTTTTTCAAGAACTAAAGGGGTGGAAACTCGTCAATTCTACTAAGAAGAGTAAAGTAAGGAAAAGAGGAAGCCGAGTGAAGGGCTTGATCGGTGTCACTAAGACATGGCCTTATCAATCCTTCTTAACCACGACCGATGAAAGGGAAGTTTCCTTTTTTTCAGGTTGGTGTGAGACTACGCTTCTTAGTACAAGTTCCGACTGATCTCTTTATTCTCACAGTTCTGTTTGGACAGCTGTCCTCGGCTAGAATATCTAATAGGCTAGCTTCCTTATCTCGATCTCTTTCTCGTTTTTTTCCCCACTTCGTTCCTTTCGCCTTTATATACCCTAAACCATTCGGGCGGCCTCAAGAACTATACTCTATTAAGCCTTTGAGACATGAAAAGAAGCGGTAATAGGATGTTTTGAACTCATGTTTCGTATATAGAAAGAAAGAGGATGTGATATCTTTCTCAGAATAGGATAAGATGCGAGTATCTTCTATTGATGACATCTTTCTTGTTATCGTATAGAAATAAAAAGAGAAAGAAAATCTCGTATATAGAATCGAAAGTCTCATGTTTCGTATATAGAAAGAAAGAGGATGTGATAGCTCAAGTATCCGATACGAGATTTGAATAGGATAGGAGAAAGAAGAAGATGCTCTTGCTTTTTTGCTTTTCCTCTCGCTATTGCTCGAGCTACTTCGTAACCTCTCCTTACTCTACTAATTAAGGTTAAGGCGAGCGACTTCGTACCTTCAGTCCCAGAGGGGCCAAAGGGTACGTAGTAGGTGAGCATATATAAATAGGCGAAGAGTCATATTTAGTCCAAGCAAGATAGTAGGTGAGCATATAGAAATAAAACAAATTAGCGACGAAGAGGCCCCCAACGCTGAGCAACTAGAAAGAGAGGCGAAGGCCCGGTCCGATTTTCAACATCCCCGGCTCCGCTCCAAAGGAGATAGGTCGCGATAGCGACAAAGAGTGAGCATATAGAAATAGGCGAACGGGACTTTAGTCCGTGAGGCCGCAAGGTCCGAAGGAGGTGAGCAGGAATAGCTAAGAAAAGATTGCCATAGTTTTTTCACCTCTCTTTTGCCTATCTGTCCTCTTACTGCTCTTCGACAAGTCATTTACTATTTGATTCATATAAAATATGCACATACGTGAATAGCTAAGAAAAAAAGAAATCCATGTATTGGATTTCTGTGAAAAGGGGCATTCCTTTTCATTTATCATCAAGAAAATACTGGAACAGCAGGCAAAGCAACCCATTCTTCAACCACTATTGTGGTAGGAACACACTCTTCAAGCGGGAGAACATTCTGACTTGAAAGAAAGTAAAAGCTAGGTCAAAGAATGAATTGGCTAAAAACGCCGACCACAACTCCTGTGGTGCTTCACTAGTGCTTTCTTCACCCTAAACCCAGACTCACTCTAGGATTGAGCTCCTAACATAACATGAGTTGTTCAAGCTTTTTTTCTCTCATAAACACCGTGTATAAACTTCAACTTAGAACTCAAGCTCAAGTGCAGTCTGTCTAAGAGAGCTCCGTTATCTAGTTATGTTGCTCCCCTAGCTCAAGGGTAGTGTTCGTACTCCTAGTCTAGTTGCTCCCCGGTGTTTGGGACTCAGGTTCGTCCCAATTCATAATGGAAAGGAGAGAAAGCGCCCTGCCTATTCCGTCAGGTAATGTAATGCTGATAGGAGACTTCGCTATCGCTCGCCTTCTTTCTCAGCCCCAAACATTGAGAGGCATTTTCACCAGTTTTGACATGCTTGAACTTGAAGGATCGTTTCATGTTCATATCTCTCTTGGAAGCTGTGTGTGTGACTGGGTCTATCCTCTCTGAAAAAGCAAAAATCCTTATTGATTCTACCTACAGGAGGATGTGTAGGGGCGTATCCTTACGCCACAAAGGAGAAAGAAAGCCGAATGACCTCGAGCAATTTCTATATGAAAAAGACGAAAAGAGAAAACTTCGCTTTTGCATATGCGCTTTTTCATCTTTTTAGATGAAAGGAACGATCGCTGTTCTCTCCAAGCCGTCGACTTGGGTTTCCACTCAAGGTGAGCCTCTAGAAGTGCTGTCCGATCATCTCCGCTCAGGATTATTTTAGGAGACAGACATGGAACTATACACCAACAGCTAAACTCAGTGAGCCATCCAAGCTAGCCCGGAAGCCGAATCCGGAGTCAAGATTATGATCTCTAGGGAAAAAGAGATCGATCTCTTTTTCTTTTCTTACCCAGATTTACATGCCTTCCAACCCTGATCACCCATTCATGATCTACCAATTCATATTTCTTCTTTACTTGTTGTGGGTCGCTCGGTTTTTCTCTAGTCCGGAGAATCGGACTGTCCTAGCTTGAAGTTGGTCCGAACACGCAAATAGTCAAAAGAGAGACAACAACAATGGTAAGCGAGACGCTCTAGCGTGGAAAATCTGAAAATGGTGAAAACTTACTTTACTGAATCTGTGCTGAGCCGAAATCCACTTGATCCTTTGTTGCTGCAAGAGTTTGAGTTCCCATGAGTATGGCATGCCATCTTTCCGTTTACAAACTTCGAAGGCAGAGAAAAGAGAAAAAAGACTAGAGCAGTCTCCAATGTCTTCTCCTGTGCTTCCTGAAGCGTCCACGCTAGCGTTGAATGCCAGCAGTCTTGGGAGCGAATAGAGGGAATTCAGAGCAAAGGAACGATTTATATCCCACATCATCTCCGGAAAACAACAGAGCTCTCTATTGTCTCTCTGGTTGCTTGTCTTCAAATGAAAGCATGATGATCTTTTTATAACTTTCTTGAAGGGATGCACCGGTAATTGCGCTCGACTGAATCTGGAGTTTACGAATGACATTGCTCGGTTCCGGTCACATGTATCACCAATTTCACAAAAAGGACGAACATGCCCACCGGGAAGTCAAGGCAAATTACCTTGTGATGGCGGTGGTCGAAGGTTGCCAGAAGTGGTGGCGTCGGCCTGCGTAGGTGGCAGGTTGCTATTACGCCAACGTTGCATGCGTCAGGAGGGCGCGCATGCAAGGGATGTGCGCATGTAATGGTCAAGTGCACGCACAAGCTCAAGGACGCAAGGGAGCGCACAAGCGCAAGGGCGCATGCGCGGAAGCGCAAGGGCGCATGCGCGGAAGCTCAAGGGCGGCACGTGCTCGTGTGCTGCGCACCCATGCACTATGTGCATGCTCCCGCATGCTTCCCTCATGCACAAGGGGAGTGTGTGTTGCGCGCATTTGCGAGGGTGTACGCGCTGCATACGCGAGACCCTTTTGTGTTTTGCGTTCCGTGCATGTGCCTTCGAGATAGTTTAGGGTCCCTTTGAGCGAGCGTGATCTGTGTGCGCTGCTCCCTCAATCGGGTTGGCTTACTTGAGCGTTTCAGTCGAAGTCCTACTGGCTTAACTCAGAAATCTTTAAGCGGAACCCCATCAAATTCCCCAATTTTTTGCGGGTAGCAATCCGCAAAGCGATGCCCCTCAAAACAGTAGATATTAACTATTGTTTTTGTGTTGTAAACTCCAAATATGTTAACATGCACGCGTGAAAATTTATTATTCATTTGTGGAGTGAAATGGTTGAAGCCAAGAAAATCTAGATTCTAATTATGAAGAACTAAGTGTATCCTAAGGTTATTGGTTCCGTGATCTGACCAACCAGCTCTGAAGGCTAAAGCAAAGAAGAAAAATGAGCTATAAACAAACCCTAATGCTGCAGCAGGGAGGTCCCACTGCTTACCCGGAAGTTTGGGAAAAACCTCCCCTCTACAACTAAGGTGGCTTAGCAAGGTACGAGGAAGACACCACTTGGAGTCTGTCTCTCTGTACTCACAAACGGGGGGGGGGGGGGGGTCTCGAGAAAGTTTGGTTGCAATGCTGGTACTCCTGAGGTTCCTATGTATAGACAAATCCTGGGGGGGGAGGGGTACGTAGCCAAGAATACCAAGCCCCTACGAGATTGCCTCTCTATATTTGGAGACTTAATGGCTTGATGACCTGGCGATCTCGCGGCTGGCAACCTGGAAACTATAAAAAAAACCTCATCATACTCGTCGACAGTCGCCTGCTTAGTCGAGCAATGCCAATGCTCGCCTATGGCATTAAATGCTTCTGCTTGTCGGCTTTGAACTGGTCTTTGACTTTAGCCCTAACCCACATGGCACGACTGGGCCCATCCTTGACGAATATGGGATTGTACACAAGGGGTATATAAGTGAGAATACCCAACCCCTGCGAGGTTGCCCCTATGGATTTGGCGACTTAGCGAATTGACAGTCTGATAATCTGGCGACCTGACTACTATAGAAGGATCTTGCCATACTCACCGATAGTCGCCTGCTTGGGCAAGAAACGTCGATGCTCACTTCTGGAATTAAATGTTGGCTTTGAGTTGTTCTTTGACTTTGTCCCTGACCCACGCGAAACAATTGAGCCCATCCTTGACGAATATAGGTTATACGTAATGCCCGCTATTTATGAGCAATCATGAAACTAAAAAATAAACATCCAACCCATATTCACGGGACCTTTCTATGAGTGACTAACATGTTCGACATGCCCTGAGGACTACCTCACCATCCTCTATAAATATTAGGGGGAGGGGGACTCACACCGGACACCCTTTCCAAAATTGTGTGAGATGTCTGATCTAGTTGAGAAGTTCATCGCTGGCACGCGCGTCTTGGAGGAGCTGCTAAATCTGGTCTCCTCAAAACGTCATCGTCCGGATGACGATACTGGCGACCACCACAGGAAGAAGAAGAGCGCAAGGGCTTGAACCGAGTCCGCTCATACCAACAATGCTTCGGCTCCCGTTGAGCGCTCCATAATTCCCAAAGTTGCTCAGGAGATATTGGACCATCTAGGCCTGGGTGAGGACCTTGATAACTTCGTCAATGAGACAGCTCTTCCCACCCCACAATAGGGTGAGCCAACCGAGAACCTAGGTGTACAACGCGCTCAGGAGCCTCTGAGCGAGGATCTGGACACCTCACAAGCTATGAAAAAGCGACTTTGTGTTAAACCATCGATCTCATGAATGCTTGGGTTGACAACGACATTTTCCTATAAGACTGGCGTCTATAGGGACTCTTGGAGAGCCAAGCTCTGCTCATACTAACCAGCTTACCCCACCGGTCCTTGCTACTGATGTGCCTAGCACTGGAGTTGGTCGCACGGTGCAGATTAACCTAAGCAGCAGGAGGGTCAGATTTGGACTGAGTACCCCATCAGTAAGGATTCCTCCAGCGAGCGACGCAACAACCAACTTGCCCCCTCCGCTGCCTCAAGCCACAGATCTTCTACCCTCCTTGGAGGCTGATTTGAATGCTCCCCTGCCTCCATTTCCACATGGAGGGGAAATGGGAGGCCCTACCTTCACAACGACCGCAGGATGGCTTCCGCCGAACACTCTGTTGGAACATGCGTTTCGTACTCCTTGGTTTGAGAATAACAAATCTCAAATGTATTAGATCATAGTTTGTTTATGATGTACAAATATAATAGGTTTTATTTTTCTTATGAATGTTATTTGAAGAGTAGAAGACGAGATATGAAAAAAATGATATCGCGAGCGATACCTTGCTATCGCCAGCGATAGCCTAGATGGCATCAGCCATGTCCCACACGGTTAAGCCATGATGTGCAGTTTATGAGGTATTGCCATGCGATAGTGGACTATCGCTCGTGATAGCCCCACGACCCAACCACATTCGCTCTTCAACCAGCATGAACACCTCAACATGGGACACGTGACAACATATGGAGATAACGCCAGCGATATGATAGCTAACTATTACCGGTGATAATGACAAAATCTATAAAAGACTGATATTTCATGCTTTCAAAGTTACATACTTCCTGGAGCCTTCATTCTCGTGCACCCTCAGCCTGTACATCTCCGCAAAACTCCCAACCACCTTCAAAGTTCACGAACGAAGAGGAGACATTCGTGCGCTTTAACTCCGACGATCTTACAAAAGTTCAACATCTCCTGCAGAGCTCTATGTTTGAGGGAGTTTTAATTTCACATTCCATTTTCTTGTATTCTTTCTTTATTGATTGTAATCGATAAAGATTTTGCCGTCTTGCGAGTGACGACTAGCCCTTGTGTGGTTTAGGGTGAATTCACCACCTTGTGTGCATCAACTAGGTCGAGCTAGGTTAGCTCTAGGGGGAGGCTAGAGGCTGTATCTAGGGAGAGATAAGTTATAGCTGAACAGTTCTTGGGAGAAGGACTGATGAATTCATAAAAAGATTTTTGTCATATAGCCTTGATTTCAAGCTTTATTGAAATCATCATTTTTGTACTATTCATTGTGAAATAAAATTTTTATGTTATCACATCTTATTTCTAAGTGTTGATTTCTTATAAGTATCTATAAAAAAAATTATCTTTGCAATTTTTATTATTTGGAAAAAATTCCTTAAGTTTCTTTAAAATCGAAAAAGGCTCTTATTCACCCCCTCTAAGGGTGCCATAAGATCCAATACTTGGTATCAGAGCTAGGTTATTCCAAAATAGTTTCACCACCCAAAATAATGATGCACCATGATCATACATTTTTTGAGGGGCAAAGAATTATCATACCTCCTTTATTCACTGACACTAACTACAATTACTAAAAAACACGAATGCGATGTTTTTTTAATTGCGTTAGAAATTGACGTCTGGTATATTATCGTAGAACAATGCTATACTCCTACATTTGTAGTTGGAAATATTTATATTGAAAAATCTACGAACAAATGAGATGATCAAGATAAACTTAGAAACAAAAATAATGATTGAACTATGAATGCATTATTTTGTGCGTTAGATAGAACTGAATTTAATAGGATTTGCGCTTGTGAAACTGCTTATGACATTTGGAAGCTACTTGAAATTACTCACGAAGGTACTTCACAGGTGAAAGATTCAAAGCTATTTCAACTGGAGTCTGAGTTTAAGAAGTTTAGAATGAAAGTTGACGAAGACATTGATTCAATGTACACAAGATTTAGAAAGATAGTCAAAAATTCCAAAGTACTAGGAAAGAACTTCTCCAACAACGACTTGGTGAGGAAGATTCTTAAATCGCTCCCTACAAAGTTCAATCAGAAAGTAACTGCCATCTCAGAGTCACATAATCTAAAGACTCTTCAAATATATAGCCTTATTGGGAATCTCAAAACCCATAAGGTGGAGCTAAGGATTCAACAGCAAGAGTACAATACAGAGCCGAAGAAAACAACATTGATGTTGAAATCGAAGAAGGTTAAGGATGATGAGGAAGACAATGATGTTGAGGATGATTATGAAGATAGTGGTACTACTGAGGATGATGAGGAAGACAAGGAGAGTGTGTTTGTGAAGAAGTTTAGAAGATTTATGAGAAATCCAGAGAGAAGGAATTCATTTAAGAAATACTTTAATAATAAGGAGTCATCATTTAAGAAAGGAAAAGGAAAGGTTGATGATGACATTGATGAGGAACGCCCGCCACTAGAATATTATCATTGTAGAAAGGTCGGACATATCCCGAGCAAGTGCTTAAAATATCTGAAAGAGCAAAAGGACAAGAGGCACAAGAAGAAGGGGAAAAAGGTGTTAAAGGTGGAGACATGGGATGATTCCTCATCTGAGAATTCAAGTGGATCGAGTACAAGCAATGAGGAAGAGACCAACATGTGCTTTATGGGAAAGAGCAACACTCCATCCAACGACGAATGTAATGTCCAAAGTGATATTAAGGTAACTCCTCCCTCGTATGATGATTTATATTCAAAATTTTTACAAACTTGCAAATTTTAGATAAAAGTTTAAAAGATGTTGATTTGTTGAAATCTGAAAATAATCTTCTATTAAAAGAAAATAGAAAATTGTCTAATGAAGTTAAAATATTAGGAAAAGAGAAGATGACTTGCCAAGAGCGCAATCATTCTTTGGCAAGAGTAGAAGAATTAGAAGAAGCTCTTCTTAAGTCTCATTGCTCGATTGAAACTCTTACTACGGAAAAAGGGGACTTAAAAAGATCTCTTAAATATTCTCATTCTCAGATAGAAGAAGGTAAGAAAACCTTTGCGAACTGTTGCGTCATGTTGGTTTCTGAGAACACTGCTTTGAAAGACCGGATCCATGACTTAAATGTGGTGTTAAAAAAAATTAGAATTGGTAAAAAATCATTGGATATGATTTTAGCCAATATGTGTCATGGATCTGCAAAGTTTGGGCTTGGGTACGTTTCTGGAAGCTATCGCCCATCGATAACCACTATCGCCGACGATATTAAAAATTCCAGAAAATAAAAAATTAATAATTAAATGATAAACACTATTCTGTTGTTACCTCATATTTCAATACGAGTTCTCAGAAAACACTGAAAATGGTTTCATCTCCCTTTATTAGTTGTGCTAAATATAATAAGTTTGGTCACACCACAAACTCTTGTAGGAAGAAAGGTCAAAGTGCTTTTAAACAAGTCAGGGTGCCTAAGGTTTCTACCTATTCTATGGGAGAAACTACTTGAGTAGCCAGATCTTTACTCTCTTCTCATTTTTAGGTGTGTTGGCAGGCTAAAGACAAAGTGGACACGTGGTACTTAGACTCAGGATGTTCAAAACATATGACGGACAACAAATCAAAGTCCCTTAGCCTTGAAATGAAGAAAAGATGGATGGTGAATTTTGGTGACAACGAAAAAAGAAGGATCATGAACATCAGTGTAGTGGGTAACGAATATTTTACTATTTCAAATGTTTTATATGTAGATGGTTTGAAAAATAACTTAATTTCTATAAGTCAATTATGTGATAAAGGTTTAAATGTTCTATTTGAATTATTTACAAATCTTTGCAAAATTATTGATTTGAAAACAAATGATATTATTTTTACTGCATCTAGATTTCATAATATTTATATGATAGCATTTCATGATCTTTCATAATCATCATTAAAATATTTTATTTCTAAAAATATAGAATTAGAATTGTGGCATAGGCGTCTTGGTCACTCCAATGTTAAGCTAATTTTAAAGTTTTCAAAAAATAAATTAATTAGAGGATTATCTTTATTAAATGAAAAATTATTTTTCCTTCGCACGCCTTGTCAAAAATGAAAATTTTCAAAATTTTCATTTAAAAGAAAAAATGTTGTTTCTACTACTAGACCACTTCAGTTTATTCATATAGATTTATTTGAACCGGTTAGCACTCCAAGTCTCGGAGGTAGAAAATATTCTTTTTTAATGGATATTTTTTCAAAATTGTATTAGACTATTTTTTGACTTCCAAATTCGATGCGTAATTTGAATTTACTAAATTATATATTTGTATACAAAATGAACTTGATTTAAAAATTAAGTGTATACGCTCGGATCATGGATGTGAATTTGAAAATGATAGATTTATTATTTTTTGCACTGATATAGGCATGAAGCTTGAATTTTCCGCTGTTGGCACAGCACAACAAAATGGTGTAGTGGAGAGGAAAAGTAGAACCCTTCAATAACTAGCACGTACTAATGGGTTACCTAGATCTTTTTGGGTCGAACCTGTGGATACTTCATGTTATGTAATTAGTCATGTCATACTTCGTCCATTTTTAAAATTAACTTCTTATGAATTATACGATCAAAAGAAACCAAATATATCATATTTTAAGTTTTTGATTGCAAATACTTTATTTTAAACAATAAAGATACATTAGGAAAATATGATGAAAAATATGATGAAGAAATTTTTATTGGTTATTCTTCAATTACCAAAGCTTATCAAATTTATTATAAAAGGACAAAAATAGTTAATGAATCTATTCATGTAAGATTTCATGAGTTTGTTTCTTGTGTAGATTCTAATCCAATAAGAAATGAAGAAGAACTCCTTCCTCCTTTGGACCAAAAAGATGATGAATTACTTGGAGAAAACGAAGAAGAAGAAAAATGAAAGAGAAGAGGAAGTGGAAGAATAGGTGTCTCCAAGCGAACTCAGATTTACAAAAGATCATTCAGAGGAATTGATTATTGGAGAACTATAAAAATGACTTAGTAATTATTCTTCTTTACATCATTAATTTTCAAATCTATGTTTTGTTTTCGAAATTGAATCAAAAGATGTTTCAACCATTTTAAATGATGAATTTTGGTTTTTAGCTATAAATGAAGAACTTAATCAATTTGAACATAATAGTGTTTGTAAACTTATAGAGAGACTTTCTAATCATCCTATAATAGGTGTTAAGTGATTTTTTAAAAATAAATTCGATATTGAATCTAGAATTACACTGAACAAAACTAGATTAGTAGCAAAAAGGTATGCACAAATTAAGGAGGTAGATTTTGATGAAACTTTTGCACCTGTAGTAATCTTGAGATAGTTAGAATTTTTCTTGCATTTGTTAGCTTTAAAAAATTTAAATGATTTCAAATGGATGTTAAAATTGCATTTTTAAATGAGTATATTAAAGAAGAAGCGTAAATAGAACAACCCCTGGATTTGTTTATGAAAAATTTCTTGATCATGTTTATAAGTTAGAAAATGCATTTTATAGTTTGAAACAAACGTCTCGTGCTTGGTATGAAAGATTAACTTTATATTTGTTAAACCACAATTATAAGATGGGAAGTGCAGATAGTACACTCTTCATTAAACATGTTAATAATGATTTAATTATTTCACATTTTTTTGTGGATGATATTATTTTTGAAGCCACTAATTAAGAGTTGTGTAATGAAGTTGTTTTTGTTATGAAAAATGAATTTAAAATGAGCATGGTAGGAGAACTTACTTAGTTTTTAGGATTTAAAACTATACAAAAATATGATGATATTTTTATTTGTCAATCTAAATATATTCATGATGTTCATAAAAGATTTGGATTTGAAAATTTTAAGCAAACTAATACTCATATGAGTGTTTCACTGAAGTTAGGAAAATATGAAAGTGGAATTTTTATTGATCAAACATTATATAGAAGAATAATATGATCATTATTGTATTTAACTTTATCTAGACTCGATATTATGTTTGTCGTTTGTTTATGTGTTAGATTTTTTGCTAATCACAAAGAATCTCATTTAAAGTGGTTAAACAAATTTTTAGATATCTTATCAGTACATCTAGACTAGGATTATGATATCCACATAATGATTCTTTTATTTTACATAGTTATTCTGACTCTGATTATGTATGATGCTTGTTAGATTGTAAGAGCATTAGTGACACATGTCATTTCTTAAGCTCTTCACTTATTTCATGGTCGAGCATGAAACAAAATTTTATGCCCTCTACACCACCAAAGTAGAGTACATTGCACTAGGTAGTTGTTATGCATATTCCATATGGATGACTTAAACATTAAAAGACTTTGACATACATCAACATAATGTAGAATTAAAATGCGATAATAAAAGTGTTATCGACCTAACTAAAAATATTGTACATCATTTTAGATCCAAACACATAGATGTTCGATACCATTTCATTCATGATCATATTAAACGGGAACATATGAAAATTAACTTTATAGGAATTGAATCACAACTTGCAGATATTTTCACAAAACCACTTCTAGATTCACGTTTTACAATGTTAAGGCTAGAATTAGGAATCTTAGACATTTCAAGCTAAAAATTTTCAATCTTTATATTAAAAATTATAGCTTTTAATTTTATCATATTTAAAAAAAATTATTTTTTTAAAAAATATTTAATTAACAAAAATCAAATTCATAAAACATTCGAGATCAAAATAAGATAAACTACTACATTCTATCCAAATCACAATACAATAGTAAATAATGATTGTCTCAGTAGTACAACATCAAAGTAGAAGATAACAGATATTGTCGATGACAGTGTGCTATTGTCGAGCGATAACTGAAAGATAATTCGATGGGTAGATAATCACCTAGAGGGAGGTGAATATGTGTCTTTTTAAAATACATTTTCAATTCTTTGTCACGTAACTATTCTGTAGAAATAATGTTCGGTAGTTAATTTACTTGAGAGATTAGCTTCATAATAACTCAACACAATTGAACCACTGAACTCAGTACTTGCAAATCTCAGATCACAGCACAAGCAAAAGCAAATCACAACACACAACAAACAAAGAATTTATAGTGGTTCCCCTATCTAGGGTACATCCACTTTCTCTCTTCTTCCTCACTATCAATGTGCTAGATAAGGTTATAGATCCTCCTCTTCAACTCAGATCCAAAGATCCTACAGGCTCAGTTTCTATTAATAAACCTACACTTAGACCAACAGGTCCTACCTCAGAGATTCTCCCAATCTCCTACCTCAGGTTCCACAAAAAGCCTACCTCAGCCTTTATAAATCAGACTTACAACTCAGTGATCCACTCAAATCACCTACCTCAGGTCCCTCAAGAACCCTACCTCAGCCTTTATAAAATAGGCTTACAACTCAGAGATTAGATCTCCTACCCACTCAGATCTCAAGGAGATCTTACAACATTAAGGGGTAAAATAGAAAAAGTAATCTTCAGAAAGCAGGAATTCTATAATCTGACTTATCTGATAACACAGATTCTTCAATTCAGCAACAATGGATTTCTTCTTGATAAAGTGACTGGCTAAAAATATACTTCTCTGGATCTACAATCTTCTTGATGTTGATCGGCTTGATTTCCTTGAGGAAATTGTAGATCAGATCCACCTTAATCTTCAGATCAACTTTATAAAAGGATCTGGAGATTTTCTTAAAGACCTTCATCTTCTTCCTCCTTCTCGGGATTGTCGCCCTGCCTTGACTTGGAAGAAATTAGAATGAGAATTTCTGATTGCTTGATGGATTGCTTTTTCTGTGTAGACAACCCCTCTATTTTTAGCCTTCGTGGATGGCTGGTTTCTGAATGATGAAATCAACATCTGACATCATACTTCAAATTCTCCCTTAAACTGTTTTTGTTGAAATATCACATTACTGTAGCTGATGTGACAGTTCTGACTTTTCCTGGCACTTCTGTGTTGATTCTGCACATATTCAGAAACATAAGTCTCGAGATGTCCAAAGTATCTCGACACTTGTGTCGAGACATCTTAGTAGTCTCGACATAATTTTATTAGAAGAATTTTCATCTGAACTTGAAAGTGTCGAGACAATTGACTTGTCTCGACACAACTATCATCTGTGTCGACATCTTTAATTCTGCTTTGTGTCGAGACAGTTGAATTGTCTCGACATAACTGTCTGTCTGGTGTCGACACTTCTATGCTTTAATCCTTCATTGTGTCAAGACAGTTGATTTGTCTCGACATTGTTTTACTTAGTATAATTTTCAGTCTTCTTTGTATCGAGACAGTTGTATTTTCTCGACACTACTGTCTTAAGCTTTAAAGTGTCGAGTTAGCTGACTTGTCTCGACACTGCTGACTTAGTCTTCAAGGTGTCGAGACAATTGACTTGTCTCAACACAACTATCTTGAATCTTCTATGTGTCGAGTTAGCTGACTTGTCTCAACACTACTGACTTAGTCTCGACACAACTTCTACAAAGGTGTCGACATAGTTGAAGTGTGTCGACACTTTTGTACTTAGCTATTTTTCTACACTACAAGTTGCTAAATGTAGATTGTGCTGACTTCACTCAGCACTTTGCTGACTTCACTCGACGCTTTTGTACTTAAACAATTTTCTTCACTTTCTAGTCAGCTACTTGAGTCCACCTGTCCAATCAATATGAAATAGGCAATTTGCATACATAAACTAAAATATACATCAAATACATACTAGTGTATATCATTGAGTTGAAAGGGTTTCTTCAAATCAAGTATATTGT
Organism: Platanthera zijinensis; assembly: GCA_039513925.1. Lineage (NCBI taxonomy): Eukaryota > Viridiplantae > Streptophyta > Magnoliopsida > Asparagales > Orchidaceae > Platanthera > Platanthera zijinensis. Next base: position 66,816,176 of record CM077081.1, read on the forward strand.
GTCCAATGTACCCAACAATCTCCCCCTATTTGGAGAAGTCATAACCCCAATTCAATGATATATGCTACAATACCAAAATATGATAATTAAAATATATGAGAAAAATGTTGAGCAAAATATAAAGGAACACAACAATAATAACACAGATATCACCAAGTGCAACCAAAATTTTCATTTAAATTTTTTCAAAGATTACACTTTTTTTTAATTTGTTACACTATTCTAAAAGCAAAGTTACATACTGCCTAGAAAATATATTCTAAGAATCTTCTCGCTCTCTGATGACAATGCCTTTTCCAGATTGAATTTTAGCTTTAACTTCTGGCATTTTGTCATCATCCACTTTCTCTTTTCTCATGGCATTCTTGTCTTTAGTAATTTCTTCTTGCTTGATCCTTTGCCTTTCATGATAATGATAGAGATTAGGGAAATACTTGATGGGCTCAACAGAATTAGCTGGGATCTTCCATGCCTTCAGATCATTTCTTAATTTTTGGATGACCTCCTGCTGCTTTAAGTGCTTAGCCCACTCTTGCTCTGTATACCATTTTCCCCTATCAGCTGCATTAGTATTGACTGCTTTCCATGCAGTGAGTATAATTGATCTAGATTTTGGACTCCATTGTTCAAAATCTGGTCTAGCTTCAGCCTATTCCTTGAATCTTTTCTTTAATAGTTGAGCTTCTGTCTCCTTAAGCAAAGCAGATGCAGTCATCTTCACCTCCTCATATACTATATTCTGAACTTGTGTTGGAGGACTATATATTGTCTGGATAGCAACTTGAATGTCCTCAAAATGAGTTGGTCTGTATATGAATTGGACAGGAGTTTGAATGACCTCAAAATGAGCTGGTTGGCAACCATACTCAGCAGTTTGGTCTCCATCATACCATAGGAGTGGATGGCCAAGAGTATCTCTGATGCTATTTGAAATCCCAAGTATCATGCTCAGAGCTAGCCTTTATCATTACCCTCTCCCCCTTTATGACTTCTCTTTTCATATGATCCCTTAAATCATTCTTGTGAAATCTTATTTGACCATCTAGATAATTGATTCCCGAGGTTAAAGAATTCTTGACTTTTAGTAAATGGTCATCCAAATCCTTGTCAGAAGCCTTGATATCCTTAATCAATGAAGCTGAATGAGTTGTTAGCTGAGTTTCCATTTCCTTTGTGGCAGAAGTTATCTTAGTTTCCAAAGCAACAGTCTGCTCAGCCAGCTTGACCAGTGATGTTGATGAGGGAAATGGGCGCACCAGCAAATAATGGGTGTTCGGTCTCGTGAGTGAGGTGGAGAGATTGCGGGGATAGAGGAGAGGATGATGAGGATGTGGGGGATAGTAGGGAAGGTTGATGATGAACTGTCGAGCAGACGATTACTTTGACGGTTAGCTTTGACAGTTGAGACCGAGAGGGTGAAAGAGAGAGAGGGGGCCGCTGGCAGTGGCAAAAATAGAGTTCGCCCGCCGCGGCTTAAATGCCACTCATACGAAGGGCTTTTCCTTTGATTATAAATTGAGATTACAGCTTGAGTTGAGCCATTTACATGAGAATATAAAGGGTACAAGGGGAAGCTAGCGGTTAGAGGAAAGAAAATTCCAGAGACCGCACAGTTTGACCAAAGAGGTCGGTAGACCACGCGGACAGCTGATCCCGCAGCTAGCTACAAAGCCGGGCGGACTACGCGATCAAGCTGAGAAGACCGCAAAGGTCGCTAAAGCCAAGGCCGGGAACCAGGCCAAAAGGGCTTAACTACACGGACACGTGATCAGTTCACGAGAAGCAATGGCGGACAAAAATACTGTGGCCGCATGGTTTGCTGCGATGGTTGGTCCTCGACTCCCGTATCCACAAGAGTGGTATGGGAGCCTATTTATAGGCTTGGGCTAGAGACAGTCCTGGTAACGTTACCACCGGTAGGGCGGTGAGTTACGATTGAGTCCATGACACGCTGCAGACTGAAGAGGCAGATCGCCGACTGCTGAGAAGAAGCCGATGCTGAGAAGCTGAAGTGCTTCTGGCGGACTACATAATGAGTCTGCCTAGCTCGCGGCAGACAGGTTGATTCTTCCTCTGCTACTGGATGGAGCCAGTTCGCTACCTTTTAGCGGGTAGAAGGAGAAGATCGCCCTTGCTGGAGGAGTGAGCTCGCCACCTTCTGGCGGGCTGGAGTTGAATCCACTCTGTGTTTTGCGGTCTGGTGAAGAGTTGTCGGTCCTACTGCCAAGTCCTTCCTCAGGCGGACTAAGATCGAGTCCGCCCACTGCAGGCAGACTAGAGGATCAAGTCGCTGGATGCTGTGTGGGTTGACGATCCTGCTGCGAAGTCCTTCCTCAGGAGGATAGAGACCGAGTCCACGAACTGCTAGCGGACAGGTGGAGTAGCTCGCCTAATTCTTGGCTGCTGGGCGACCTGAAGCTTGTCGTGTACTGTTGGGCGGCCTGGAGGCAGGTCGCCTACTTCTTAGCAGACTGGGACGTAGAAGATAGCTGTCCGCACTTATATAAAGGGTGGTCGCCTGGTGATAGTGTATCCTTGCTAGCCGGGTGACCTGTAGGAGCGGGCTGAAGAGCAGACCGCACTTCCTGCTGAGTATGCGGCTATCGAGGGGTCTGGGCGGATAGAAATGCGAGTCTGCCACCTAGTCGGGTAGTCCGTACCTGTTGGAATAGAGAGAACCATTGCGCAGTTAGCTGATCTAACCGTGCGACTTGCTGGAGCGGACTGTGGAATCAGTCTGCAGCCCCTGCAGAACGAACGACTATTGTGCGACCTAAGCGGTCAGACCGAGGAGATTGCCCTAGCCGCGCGGCCTGCACGGATAGAGGAGTTTATCCACTGGACCCAAAGAGGACTAAGACAGGCAGCGACCTCTAGGGGTAACCTGGAGCAGGCCGTGACTTGCGAGTTGGCTACATTGGGAGGGATCGCTGATTTCTGGGTTAACATAATCCCCGCACTTTTTAAGTCCCGAAGGGAACTTTGAAAAAGTAGGAGACCCACAAAAATCATGATCCTCCACTCAGAAACCGGGTAGGAAAAGTAAGGGGCAAGGAGAGATAGAACCTGGTGTCTCTCCTCAGAAAGGTCTGGAGATACTTATTTTTCTCTTGAAGAGGACTTGCAAATATCTGGTAATCTCTGCAAAAGAGGAGTAAGAAGATGATATGAATGAAAACTAAGTTGTAAGTACCTGAAGGAAACCTGCAAATATCTGTTAATCTCTATAAGAAAAGAGTAAGCAGCAGATATGAAAGAAAACTAAGTTGCAGGTACCTGAAGGGAACTTGCAAATATCTGCTAATCTCTGCAAGAAAAGAGTAAGCAGTAGATATGAAAGAAAACTAAGTTGTAAGTACCTGAAAGGAACTTGCAAATATCTGCTAATCTCTGCAAAAGGAAGAGTGAGCAGAAAATATGAAAGAAAACTAAGTTGCAAATACCTGAAGGGAACTTGCAAATATATGCTAATCTCTACAAAAGGAAGAGTGAGCAACAGATATAAAAGAAAACAAACCTGCAAGTACCTGAAGGGAACCTGCAGATATCTTCTTATCTCTGCAAGAAAAGAGTAAGCAGCAGATATGAAAGAAAACTAAGTTGCAAGCACCTGAAGGGAACCTGCAAATATCTACTAATCTCTGCAAGAAAAGAGTAAGCAACAGATATGAAAGAAAAATTAACCTGCAAGTACCCGAGGAGTTTGTGGATAAATCTTCTGCTAAAAGTTAATGCGATAAGACAGATATGATTAGATTGCAGAAGGAATATCCATCAAACCCTGCTATTGACTGAATAAGCAAAATTAAGTAGAGATCAAGCCACAGTAGAAGTCTTCTTGCGTGGTCAGATGTGATATCCCAATATGAAATCCTAATCAGTAAGATGAAAGCACTGACTAGACTTCATCTGAATAGTTTGTCAATAAAGAGAACCAGATTCTCTTACTATCAATTAGTGCCAGAAACATCCAATAATAGTAGTAGAGACATTGTTAACCATCATCTGATAGAGCTTTATGCAAGCCGAGTATACAAGATGAGCATGAGCAAAAAGGATGTTGCAAATCCTTTTAATAGGTCGGATTTAATCTGTTAACCTGTAAGAAGACAGTTGATAAAAGGAGGTCCACACCCAAAGATGACCAAAAAAGGTCGGGCATGCCCTAGGTGTTCCGCGGGGGCTAAAGCATCACCTGACAAGAAAGATCATCAAGAGTGTAGTCCTACCTAGAGCGGACTAGCCACATTCCCTTAGAAGGGCACAAAAGAGAAAAATGCACAAAATCCTGAGAAGGACGGTAGATACACTGCTCTCATGCCTCGAGTTACAAACAGTGCTGATCAGTTAGACTAGGTGCGCCAAATGGTCTATAACATTGCTTATCTTTGGAAAGATTAGCAACGTTGTGGGCTCCACGAAAGTATGAATTGATAGTACCATAGAGTATTCGACTATTACAGTCATGAGATGATCGAAGAGACAAGGCTACACTTGATCACCATTGCTTGTCAAACAAAGATCATCATAACTGTAATGTATCCCAAGGGAAGCACATTAGAGCTAACACACTGGGACCTCCCTTGATACACACTGTGTGTTAGATACCAGCTAGGATCCGAAGTCCCGTAATCCTCCATACGAGAGTTGGATGGCTCCCACTACACATACGCGAACACTCCCCACTATATATGGTCATTGTTGTCTTACGCCAGTCCAACCTCGAGGGGGTTCAAGCAAGATTCGGCGATATCTTGGTGGTTCAACGATCCCTTTGGCAAAGAGAAAATAGAGGAGGCACTCCAAAAAAGGGAAAATTATCAGTACGGGATCTCTGACGTAAAATTTATTGAAATGAATGAAAGAACACTTAGAAGTGTTTTTAGAGAGAAAATGTTTGAAGAATGTAAAGTAAATAACAACCGGCCATGATTGTGAGGAGCTTTTGGGACTGCGATGTCCTTCTTCAGCTCAGAATAGTCTTCCCAAAGATCCTTCATCCGTAACGTCGATGGTTTCATAGATGTCGATGTCGTTGATCTGGTTCGCTCTTTTTGAGCCCAGAGAGGGGTTCTCTACTTTTTTGCCCTTTGAAGAAGATGGATCAAAATGATCACATTTCGGGAAGAGTTCACGGAATTTGCCTAGCTTGAGCATTCTTTCTATCAACTGGCGAAGAGCTCGACAATTTTCAGTTGAATGACCTCCTTTGTGAAACTCACAGAACGGATCTGAATCTTTTGATCTTTGATCTGCCGGCTGGTAAGGACTTTTGTAATTAGCCTTACCATTCATGACTTGGCTTACTTCCTGCAAGATCCCATCCAGTTTGAACTCTTGCAAGTCATCATCTTGCTGCTGATGAACTGAAGCTGCTTGCGGAGCTGGGGCTGGCAATAGTAACATTTGATCTGGGGCGCGATCCTGGACCGAGAAGGGGTGTCGATGACATTGAAATCTTCTTCCCTTCCTTGCGTGGGATGAAAATTCTTTCCGAGGAGACCCCGAAGGTTGCTTGTAAGAAGAAGAAGAATCATTTCTTCTATAAGCCTTGAAATGAAACTGGGATTGCTCTTCTCACCTCGAATATAAGAGTTGGCTAAGCAAATCAACTCTTGTTATGTCCTTAGTGCTCGAACATTATCCTCAAACTTAAGTTGTCCTTCTCGCAGACCATGTATAAGAGCCACTCAATACATTTCTTGATCAACGATCTCAATGTCTAGAATCTCTTTTTGGAAACGATCAACAAAATGAGACCAAGTTTCATTTTCTCGCTGCCTAATCTCAAAGAGGGCTTCTGGACTGCCCTTTCTCTTTGAAGAGATTGAAAACCTGAGCAGAAACTAAGACCCATTTTTTTTCTTTTAAACCACCAAGGTCTTATGCCTAGAACTGCCGCTTTGCGGTGAGACCAACACACCCGAGAAGGTCATCACTACAAAATTTCGATCCTGCCGGCTATACCGATCGCAGAATAGAAGAGTAAGTACACAGAGTAATGTAAACTCAATACTGGTCCACCAGAAATCACATGAAATAAAATAAATCTCCACGAAGGGAGAGTCCACAGTAATGATAAAGCAAAGTACTAATAAGAGGGCTCCTGCCCGATACATCATGATCCTCACTACAAGTCACTCAATGCGGAAGCAAATCTATAATAACTACTAATGATCAGGACTCACTGTCCATGCTGCCTGAACTCCCGTGCTAGACTATCCCGTCCCCAAGAACACCGACCTCTGGGGCTGCATCTCCTGGTTCGGCTCCACGATCCCGTAAAATGATTTGTTCAACGACCGTTAGTCTAAGAGACTAAGTCCTATCACTCCCCACCCCTCCCCTAATGGCTCCTAGGCACCAAGCGGGGAGGAGGAAAGGGAAGGTATGTAAGGTGGAGAGTAACGAAAGTAAGCAGGTGACGGCAGAACTAGTCTATCAAGAGTATGAAACCACAACAAGTGTAAGTAAGCAAATAATAAGTAGGAAATATAAGTATATACATGAACAAGGTGAACAAGTAAAAGTACATGAAGGTAAATTAAGTAAGTAATCATGACCTATAGGAATATCCATACAAACCTATAGACTAAGGAGTCATTTTGCAAGGCCTATTGTATAAAGTATCTCATACCAATTTATATAATAAGTGTCAAGGGTTATATGCAATGATTATGCTATTTTATGCAAGTATGCTATGATGTGAACATGCAAGTGCAACACACACACCCGACTCTGTGCTCACAGACCTTTAGTTCCCCCTTTGTAGAGCCTAATCTCCCAGGATACCTCCGTAGTGGCGAACAGAAGCGGTGGGTTGGGCCTCTCCCATCTCTAAATCGGTATCAACACTATCAGTCAGACCTATCGTACGCCTCAATGCTGGTGCACTAAGCGGAGCTCCTGCATACTCTTGCTGGCTGGCGCATCAGACTTTATTTAGCTAAGTGCTAAACCACACTTGCCGAGTCAACGTACTGGTGTCGGTGCGACGACTCTCCAATACCGAAGACCCACCACCTTATATTTATGCACATGCAACATTAATATATTTTCCCACCAAGCCAAAGCTTCCTGGACTATCCCGTCTGTTACAAATATCTATCGAGCCATCGGCTCGCCGGGCTAACCTACCCATCACCAAAACCACCGAGCCTACCGCTCGTGAGACACGACCTAACTCCCACAACACTGGGGAGTGTGAGTGTAATCCTAGAGTATTTCTAATTACTCTTGTAATTCATTTGGCTTATGGCTTATGTTAACCTCGGACTACCCAAGGCATTCCCGGTGAAGGACTCTCACAGGGCACTAGGAACTATGATGGCAGTTGAAGCCCATCGTTCCCTTTCTCAAGGCACTTACTATTATTGGTTATTATTCAAATCTTGATCCCTTTTAATACTATACTGGATCTAACCCTAGTGTATTTTGACTCTCTCTCTCTCTCGCCAGAGGAAAGACGATCTTTCGTCGATTCCGAGCACCTCTTAACACTAGTCAACCCAACACTCTCCTAATCATGACTCTTAATGAAGCTCTCTTTTTTTTCACTTTACCAAGATTAGTAAACTATTAACTCCATCTCCCTATGTCCATTCCACATGTTATCACAATTTCCGCAGTTTTACTAAATGCAGACCAACCTAAGCTAGATGATGTACATGACAGGAGGTGCTCCAAATTTTCATCCAAATGGCCTAAGATAATTATTGGGGGTCTATCATAACACATTTAGCCTAAATCCAGAAACTTGTAATTTTCCTAATTAATTTGGCATTTATTAAATTTTCCCGAAAGTTAGACCATGGGTAATTTTGATCATAAAGTATTAGAATTCCTTAAGTTATGGCCTCCCAAAAATTACGAATAGTGTATGATGGCAAAATATCAGTGAGTACCAAATTTCACATATTTTCATAAATATATTAATCTCTAAATAATTAATTCAAGGTAATTCAGATAATTAGAGGTAAAGAAGGGAGTACCACAACTCATAGTCCAAAAATTATATAAAAATTACCAGAGCTTTATCATGATCATAAAACATTACTAACTAAGTTTCATGGAATTCCAAGGTCAGTGGGCTATATTGAAAAATATTTCAAATAAATCCATTTGGGTGCACTTTGTGAAGCGACATTCTTATAAACTCATCCAAATAACATGTAATAATTTTCTAGGCTTTATTATGCCCTAAAAGATTCTCTGGAAAAGTAACACAATTTTTCAGCAAGATATAATATTTATTATCTATTTATCAAAATGAGGTGCACTAGTTCACTTTACACATGGAGTACTAATAGGAGATACCCAATTATTCCAACTAATCTATCAGTGCATAAAAATTGTATTTGATTAACTTTGCCAGAGTTTCATATCATTCTAAGACAATTAAACCACAGTTACTTCAATATCATCAAAAAGGGCAAGGTGGAGATTATACCTACAAGTATGAGCTACTGTTTTCTAAACATCATATAATAAATTTCAGAGGTTAATAATACTATAAAATTACTCCTACCAAAATCTCATGAAGGTCCAAAGTCATATGACCCCTTATTTATTCCATAAGGTGTATAGACCTAAATAATTTCCAAGTGATTAAAGTGGGGTGCATGTGTCCAAATACTACCAAATTCCTTCCTAGGGCATTTCACCACCCTAAGATCACATGGACTAAACACCATGTCCATACAAGGACATATCACTCCATGTCCTTCACAACCCCCAAAGTTCAACCTTAGGGTTTGAACTAGGGTCCTAGGGCAAATCCACCCCAATCCATCTCAAACTCCATGAGAGGGTGTTTTAACTAATCTTGGGGCTCTTGCCAAAGTCCCGACCCCTTTGGGTGAGAATTGGCCACTCCATGCCCCAAGCTCACTCTTGCCCTAATTAACCCTTAAAGGGCCACACTTTGGTCTCACCAAAACCTATTCAATTCCAATTGGGCCTGAGATTTTTATCAGAGCCATAATTTGACTCTAAGAGATAGCCACCAAAATTTTGGTGGGTTTAGAGGTCTTTAGACCCTCTAATCAAGTCATTCAAGGTTTATTAAATTATTTCAAAAACTATAGGGAACTGTTTTCCAAAAATTCCCATTTTTGGATATGTTATAGATCTCGATATGAATGACTCATGCTCCAAATTTCAAGTCATTTGGAGGTCAAGTTTGATGGGGGCACCCCAAACAATCTCTGATCCACCCTAAGTTTAGACCTCACCAAAATGAGTGTTGAGGTCTGGCCTGAACTCAAAATTGATTCAAACCAATTTTAAAATAAACTAGACCTATAGGGCTACAAGTTTCATGTTGACCACATTTTCAGAAAAAGCCTCTAAGTATTTTTAATTTAAATCCAAAGGCAAGTGATTTTTCTGTGATAGAAACATACATATAACATAAAGTTAATTCATCAAGATCTGCACAGATCTTAAAGCATGATCGGACGGCGGCTGGCTTTCTTCTTCCTCCAGCCAATGCCTCAGATCTACCTGACCTAGAGCAAACTCCAAGTCCCCTTGCCGGCCTTCTGGCCACCTCCCCGGCCAACCACCGCCACCACCGCCTCTGTTGAGATGAGGGCTATCGGTCGAAGGTGGTTTGGCCGTCGGAGGCGGCGGATCCCGACGAACCCAACACTCTCATTTTCACAGAATGCCAACGGAAAAAATCCACTGGATCGTGCTCAATTGGGCCCGATTCTTGTCTCTAAAGATTCCTAAGATCTAACCCATAAAGAATGAGTAGAGGAGGACCTTGTTTGCAGCTTGAATGCGAGTGCTTTACCTCCGCACCATTTTCGGCCACCGAGCTTTTTGGTGCTCTGCAACTGTACAGTGAAGGGCTTCGATTTCTTCAGGGAAGGAGTGGAAACAGCTCCTCTCTGCCCTGTGAAGCTTTTAAAATAACCAATTGGGGAAGGGGGAGGATCAATCTTCAATGGCCATTAATGGTCATAAACTCATTCTTTCAATTTCAACCAAATTAATGGGCTGAGTCGCCCCAATGGCCGGCCACCTCCAGAAACTTCTCCTCTCCCTCAGAGGAGTAAAAGCCCCATAAAAGCGGGGGTTATGGAGCCTCCATGGACATAATGGCCATTAAACCATAACTTTCTCTCTCCTCCAAATCACCAATTCCAGAGAGGCATAGTTCGATGACTTTACTCTATTCGTCAAACTCCGCTCGAAGAATTTGCTCCGTTTGTCAAACTCCGCTTGACGAACTTGCTCCATTCGTCGAACTCCGCCCGACGAATTTGCTCCATTCGTCGAACTCCGCTCGACGAATTTGCTCCATTCGTCAAACTTCTTTCGACGAATATGCCCAGTGACGAAACCTGAACCTAGTTCAGCAACTTGCTCCGTTCGACGAACTCTTGCTGAGTTCGAAGAATATGACTGGTTCGACGAATTGCTTGCTGAGTTTGACGAATCCGCTCCGTTCGACGAATTTCTTGCTGAGCTCGACGAACACGCTCCGTTCGACGAACTCTTGCTGCGTTCGACGAATCCGACCGTTCGATGAATTGCTTGCTGAGTTCGACGAAACCGACCGGTCTTATAATCTCTAAATATTTGGTAATTGAGACTTACTATTTACAGCCCAAGGTGGTTCACACCTTGCTTCCCATGTTCACCCAAACCCTCTAGTGCTTCCCCGATTTTTGTCATGACATAGTCATGACAAAACCATCCTAGGGGTCTAGAAGTCTGAGTGATGTTACAGAAACTCTCTTCGCAAATCAGCAAAGGAAGTGATGGATTGAGGACGCATTCCATAGAACCACTCTGTCACTTGTACATCAAAGGAAGTCACGAAGAGTTTGCATTTGGTCGCATCTGAAAGTGTCCTGAGAGCGACGACTGATTCAAAAGCTTGAAGGTGCTTCATTGGATCAGTCTTTCCAATGTAAATTGGCAACCGTGGCTCTCTGAAGTTAGCTGGAGTTGGTTCATGTCGAACATTCTCTGAAAATGGTGACGGCTCTTCCTGCTCTCCTGGAACATAAGGAAAAAAGGGAGCATAAGCTGTAGTTGAAAAAGGAGCAGGAGGATAGAAGGGTAAAGCTGCTGCGGGAGGAGCAAAGGTAGGAGCTGAAGAGTAGGGTTGACTTCCTTGAAAATTTAAAAATCTTGCTGGAATTCCCCGGGCAGCTTCCCGGAAGAAGTTTTGACGAGCAGCAAACTTATCATTTTGAGACCGCAAAGGGGCTGCAGGAGCTTGCAGATAAGTTGGTGGGTAAACAGGAGGATAGACCGGCGGATAGGCCGGTGGATAAGTTTGTGGATTCTCCAATGTTGGTGTTGGATTGACTGGAGGAACTGGCGCTGCTGCAGGTTGCGCCTCTAGTCACTGCGTGATAACAGCTATAGCACGGTTGATTGCCTAAAACTGTTGGGCAGTTTCCTGACGCGATCGCTCCAAGGCTTCCCAAAGAGGATCTTCACTAGGACTTGTAGGTGCAAGGTTCTCGGCAGGTTGATGGTCTGATATGAGTAACCATTGATTTTCACCGTCTGCTTGAAATCTGAAGGCCGTGTGTTAACTGTTGATGCGGGAAATGGGCTCACCAACAGATAACGGGTGTTCGGTCTCACGAGTGAGGTTGAGAGATTGCGGGGATAGAGGAAAGGTTGATGAAGATGCAGGGGATAGCATGGAAGGTTGAAGAGGAATTGTCGAGTAGACGGTTACTTTGACGGTTAGCTTTGATGGTTGAGACCGAGAGGGTGAAAGAGAGAGAGGGGGCCGCTGGCAGCGACAACAACAGAGTTCGCCCGCCGTGGCTTAAATGCCACTCTTGCGACGGGATTTTCCTTTGATTATAAATTGAGATTACAACTTGAGTTGAGTCCTTTACATGAGAATATAAAGGATACAAGGGGAAGCTGGCGGTTAGAGGAAAGAAGATGCCAGAGACCGCACGGTTTGACCAAAGAGGTCGGCAGACTGAGTGGACAGTTGATCCCACAGCTCGCTATAAAGCCGGGCGGACTTCTCAATCATGCTGAGAAGACCGCAAAGGTCGCTGAAGCCAAGGCCGAGAACCAAGCAAAAAAAGCTTAACCGCGCGGACACGTGATCAGTCCGTGAGCAGCACTGGCAAACAGAAAGACTGTGGCCGCAAGGTTTGCTGCGTTGTTGGTCATCGACTCCCGTTTCCCCAATGAGAGGTATGGGGCCTATTTATAGGCTCGGGCTGGAGAGGGTCCTGGTAACGTTACCCCCGGTAGGGCGGTGAGTTACGATTGAGTCCGCGACATGCTGCGGACTAAAGAGTAAGGTCGCCGACTGCTGAGAAGAAGCTGATGCTGGGAAGCTGAAGTGCTTATGACGGACTACATAATGAGTCCTCCTAGCTCGCGACGGACAGGTTGAGTTCGCCTCTGCTGCTGGATGGAGCCAGTTCGCTACCTTTTAGCGGGTAGAAGGAGAAGATCACCCATGCTGGAGGAGTGAGATCGCCACCTTCTAGCAGGCTGGAGTTTAATCCGCGCTGTGTTTTGCGGTCTGTTGAAGATTTTTCGGTCATGCTGCCAAGTCCTTCCTCAAGAGGACTAAGACCGAGTCCGCCCACTACAGGCGGACATCAGGAGCAGGTCGCTGGATGTTGTGCGGGTTGACGGTCCTGCTGCGAAGTCCTTCCTCAGGCGGACTGAGACCGAGTCCGCGAACTGTTGGCGGATAGGTGGAGTAGGTCGCCTACTTCTTGGCTGCTGGGCGACCTGAAGCTTTTCACGTACTGTTGGGCGACCTGGAGGCAGGTCACCTACTTCTTGGCGAACTGGGATGTAGCAGAGAGCTGTCCGCACCTGTTGAAAGGGTGGTCGCCTAGTGATAGCGTAGCCTTGCTAGCCAGGCGACCTGTAGGAGCGGGCTGAAGAGCAAACCGCGTTTCCTGCTGAGCATGCGGCTACCAAGTGGTCTGGCAAGATAGAAATACGAGTCCTCTACCTAGTTGGGTAGTCCACACCTGTTTAAATAGAGAGAATCATTGCGTTGTTAGCCGATCTAACTGTGCGGCCTACAGGAGCGGACAGTGGAATCAGTCCGCAGCCCTTACAGAACAAACGACTATTATGCGACCTAAGCGGTCAGACCGGGGAGACCTCCCTAGCCGCGCAGCCTGCACGGATAGAGGAGTCTATCCGCCAGACCCAAAGAGGGCTGAGACAGGCTGCGACCTCCAGGGGGAACCTGGAGCAGGCCGCGACTTGCGAGCTGGCTATCTTGGGAGGGATCGCTGATTTCTGGGTTAACAAGTGAAGTATTATTTAATTCAATCATGTTTTCATTCATTCTCTTTTGATTCTCATGAACATAGCCTTATTTTACAGCTATTTCATCTTCAGTCTTCTTAAACTCGACTTGTTGTTTAACAATGTATACTACAACATGAGCTTTCCTCTGGAAGAAATCAGTCATATCTTTCTTTAGTAGATTTACTTCAAATCTAATAGACTTGATGTCCTGAGCTAGCTGAAACTGCAACTCCTTGTTACTTTCATCTACATACTTCTCAAGTTAAGTCCTTTGTTCATCTAACATAATCTTCATTTTAACTAGAAGTGAACTTAAATCCACATCAGGAGCAGGAGTTCTGCCAGACTGAATAGTTTTCTTGTAGCTTTTGCTCCTCTTTTTGAGTTCAATTATTTTCCTCTTCTTTAGCTGAGAGGATGAACTGACTACTTCAACAGATTTTTGTTGTTCAGCACCTTCAATACTTGGGGCCATGCATGCTAACTCCCCCTCAACCCTTGCACATTCTTTATCAATATTGATATTTTCCAAGTTAGCCTCATCTTGCTGAACTTCAGCATCAGGAATAGGCTCCTCTGGAGTTGCAGTTATCTCCCCCTAGATATTTATATTTGTATTTAGAAAATCTTCTTCCTCAGTCTCCTTGGAGACTGTATCCACAATTTTTTTGTCAGGCATTTCTTGGTCAGGAACTTCTACTTGTCTCTGAGCTGTATCTAGCTCTTGTACTACTTCCATTATTATTGTTGTATTTACTATATCTATATCAATATCTAGCAGTTCATTGAGGTTCTCCCCCTTAATTGGATCCCTATCTGGGATTGTCTCCCCCTGCACCTGATCACATATTCCATGTGAGGGCCTTAGAGATTTCTTAGGCATTGTATCGTCTTGTTTTTCAGAGGTAGAACTTTCTTGTTCTTCAGATTTACTAGAAGAATCTTCTTCTACAACTATAACCATCTTCTTTTTCTCTTTCTTCTTCTCAACTACAGGTGATTCCTTGGATAGGACTCTATCCCACCTAGCTAGTATCCTCATGTCCATTCTCCCCATGTGATTGATCTTGTATCCAATCTTGAGGTTGAGGCTGTTTCGAATGACATGAACTAAGTATAGACTCAGAATTCTGCCCATGTTAGGCTTCTTGATACTCTCTGTTATTTTATCAAAGACCACTTTGCTCCAGTTAGTCTTGATTTTGAAAACTACTCTTGTCATAAGCTCAAACATCTGAGCAGATATCCTGTCATATGCTCCTGTTTTACATAGCAGAACCTTCCCAATTATTTCTAACATGAATTTTCCTTGAGAATTCATACCCTTCCTGTTCAGGGTGCTTCCAATCTTAGTGGTTGGAGCCAATCCACACCACACCAATGCTTCAGCAGTCCTGGTGGTGTCTATTTCATCTTCTTGATCGATTCTTGGTATTTGAAAAACCTTTGTCAATCTCCTGGTTGTGATTTTAACTTTAGCTTCATTCACTGTAGACTTAATCTTTGTTGAAATTGAATCCAGCTTTGCATTAGAGAAGAATTCGAATACTTCTCGTTTCCAGATGTTTGTCAGTTCAGATAGCAGATAATCCAGACCTGCTTCTTTAATTAGGTAAATGGCGTTCCTAATTTCTTCTTGCGCTGAGACGAATCCATGGCGCACGAGTGCATACCCTTCAAAGATGTTGTCATCGTTCTTAAGAGCCATTGGAGTTGAGAGAAAGGATTGACGAGTGTCGACTAATCAGAATTCTAGGTCTTGACACTTAGGGATCAAAAGTTCAAGAGATCAAGAAAGTGTAGTCGACTTCTACTCTCACACCCCTTTTATATTCAAATCTACCCTGAAATCGAAAGGGCGCACTGCATTTAGACTATTCTAAATTTTTGGGTAAACACCTAGTGTCGACACAAGGAAAAGTTGTCTGTCGAGATGTGTCGATACAAGTCAACACAAGGATTATGTCTCTCGACACATATACCTTAGGGTCTGGACACCCTTATGTCTCGACACTTACTTTAGTGTCTCAACACTTTGTAGTTATGCAGTATCGACACACTTTCCTGTGTCTCGACATATTATTATGTATAGTGTCGACACACTTTCTGGTGTCTCGACACTGTCTAAGATGTCTCGACACATTCTCTAGTGTCTCGACATAATTTTTGATTTAGTCAAAATTTTGTTTTTTGAATCGTAGATTCTTGACATTTATGATGTCTATCCTTGATATCTAAATGAGTAAACTTAGGGTCTGTTTGGGAGGGCTTTTTAGCTCCTTTTTGTTTTCTGGAAAATGCTACCACACTTAATAGACCGTTTGGATTGTCTATTGGTGGGAAAAGCTACCGCGAAAAACTCCATTATCTCATCTTTTGGAAAAGTCATTTGTCACCTACTTTTCAACCTTTTCGAAAAGCACTTTCTCATCCAAAAATACTTTTCTCTTAAAAAAATCTAAAACTTGATTTTTTTTATCTTGACGCGATTTTTTTCTCGGGCGTATTTTTTTTGCCCGAACAAGTTTTTTTTTTGCCCGACGCAAATTTTTCGCCCGGGCTGGCATTTTTCGCCCGGCTGCGGGGTTTTTCGCCCGGGTGAGTTTTTTTCGCCGAATGCGGTTTTTTTGCCCGTGCATGATTTTTTTTCGCCCGAGCGTGTTTTTTTCGCTCGGCCCGATTTTTCGTACAGACGTGATTTTTTCGCCCGGGTGCGTTTTTTTAATCCATGTGCGATTTTTTTGCCGGTGCATTATTTTTTTTCACCCGAGCCGATTTTTTTGCCTGGGTACGATTTTTTCGCCCAAGCACGTTTTTTTTGCCCGGATGCGATTTTTTTGCACCGACGCAATTTTTTCGCCCGGACGCGATTTTTTCGCCCGGGCACGATTTTTTTGCATGGTCGCGATTTTTTAGACCTCGGGCGATTTTTGCCCTCGCGCGGGTTTTTCGCCCGGGGGCGTTTTTTTCGATCGGGCGCGATTTTTTCGCCCGGGCGGGATTTTTTCGCCCGGGCGGGATTTTTTCGCCCGGGCGCGTTTTTTTCGCCCGGGCGTGTTTTTTTTCGCCCGGGCGCGTTTTTTTTCGCCCGGGCGCGATTTTTTCGCCCGGGCGCGATTTTTTCGCCCGGGCGCGATTTTTTCGCCCGGGCGCGATTTTTTCGCCCGGACGCGATTTTTTTGCCCGGGCGCTTTTTTTTCGCCCGCGCGCTTTTTTTTCGCCCGGGCGCGATTTTTTCGACCAGTCAAATAATTCGTGTCCGTCCGAAAAATTTGCGGTGGTCCGAAAAATTTGTGCATGTCCGGAACATTCACGCCCGTTCGAAAAATTCGCCCCCGTCCTAAAAATTCGCACCCGGATGAAAGATTGGGGGTCGGGCAAAAAATTCGCGCCCGGACAAAAATATCGCGTGCAGGCGAAAAATTGGCGCCCAGACAAAAATATCGCGTGCAGGCAAAAAATTCGCGCCCGGGCAAAAAATTCGCACGAAAAATTCGCCCCCGGACGAAAAATTTGCTCCCGGGCGAAAAAACCGCGCACGCGCGAAAAAATCGCGCCCGGGCAAAAAAACCGCGTCCCGACGAAAAATTCGCTCCCGGGCGAAAAAAACCTGCCCCGCCGAAATAATTGCGCATTTTCCCCATGACGCGCATTTTTACTAAAAAAAGTTACCGCAACGGAGATTTGTCAAACGGTTAATAAAGTGCTTCTCCTTTTTGAAAAGCTCTGCAAAAGAAGTTCACCCAAACAGTTCTCATTTTCTAATAGACATTTTCCAAAAGCTCCTTTTCCTACCATCCTTTTGTCACCACTCCTTCTCCTTTCTGAAAAGCCTTCCCAAACAGGCCCTTAATTACTGACTAATTATTTTTATTCTTATTTTATATCAGTTTTTATATGTGCATCAATTACTCAAGATTCAACATTCCAAGTTCAAATTTAAAGAAATTAAATTTCTCTTCTTCCAGGGGCTTAGTAAAAATATCAGCAATTTATTTATTTGTTGGAAAAAATTCTAAGCTAATATCTTCATTTTCTACATGCTCCCTATTAAATGATATCTAACTTTAATATGTTTTGTTCTACTATGTGACACAAGATTGTTTGCAATAGAAATAACACTAGTAGAATCACAGAATAAGGGGATTTTTCTTAGTTGTAAGTTGTAATCTTGTAACTAATGCTGAATCCAAAATAATTGTGCACAGCAACTTCCAGCTGAAATGTACTCAGATTCAGCTGTGGATATTGCTACACTTGTTTGCTTTTTGCTGCTCCATAACACCAGTCTCCTTCCAAGGAGTTGACATGAGCCTGATATGCTTTTCCTGTCTTCTTTACATCCTGCATAATCTGCATCTAAAAAGCCTATCAGTTCAAAATCACTATTCCTAGGATACCATAGGCCAAAATTAGGTGTGCCCTTTAGATATCTCAATATTCTTTTAACTACTGTATAGTGAGATTCTTTAGGGCATGCTTGATACCTGGCATAGACGCAAGTGACATACATTATGTCTGGTCTACTGGCTATTAGATAGAGCAGTGATCCAACTATGCCCCTATACAAGGTGATATCAACTAGCTTGCCAGCATTATCCTTGTCTAAAGACATACTAGACCCCATAAGAGTTCTTATTAAAGTGTTTGTTTCCATGTCATACTTTTTGATTAACTCCTTGGTGAACTTAGATTGACTAATGAAAAGTCCATATATAGTTTGCTTAACTTGGAGACCCAAGAAAAACTTGAGTTCACCCATGCTACTCATCTCAAATTTACCTTGCATAAGTTTGACAAACCTAGTGCAAAGTGACTCATCAGTAGAGCCAAATATAATGCCATTAACATATATCTGTACTAAGATGGTCTTGCATTTGACTTTCCTTAGGAATAGTGTTTTGTCTATTTTTCCCTCTTGAGAATTTATTCTCCAGAAGGAACTTAGATAGAGTCTCATACCAGGACCTTGGGGCTTGTTTTAATCCATAGATAGTTTTTAATAACAAATAAACATGAGTTGGTTTAGTAGAATTAACAAAACCCGAGGTTTGCTCAACATAGACCCTTTCTTTAAGGTTACCATTAAGGAAGGTTGACTTCACATCCATTTGGTAAACCTTGAATCCCTTATAGGCTGCATATGCCAGGAAGAGTCTTATAGCTTCCAATCTAGCCACTAGTGCAAAAGTTTGATCAAAATCGATGCCCTCTTCTTGTCTATAGCCCTTTGTAACCAGCCTAGCCTTATTTTTGACTATAAAACCATTCTCATCCAATTTATTCCTGTAGATCCACTTGTTCTTATGATGTTATAATCATCTAGTCTAGGAACCAGCTTCCAGACTTTACATCTTTTGAACTGGTTCAATTCTTCCTGCATTACACCTATCCAAAATGGATCTACATTGGCTTCTTCAAATTTCTTTTGTTCTGTTTGGGATAGAAAACTTAAGTACATCACAGTGTTGTGTTGTTTGCTTCTTGTGTTCACACCCTGAGCTGTATCTCCAATGATCAATTCCCTTAGATGATCCCTTAGATGATCCCTTAGATGTCTGATAGCTACTGGTAATGTGACTTTTTCTCTTGGACTATCTGCATCATGTTGCTGAGTTTCTTCTCCTGGCTGTTCCTATGCAAGCACTTCTTCAAAAATGTTGACTCCATCTTGTATATTTTGGCTTGCTGGAACTGAATCTTTTATAGACAACTCATTTAGCTTCAAGTTTTCTCCTATTGTGCTTGATGAACCCGACTTATCATTGTAAAACATAGAACTTTCATCAAATACACCATGAATAGACTCTTCCACAACTTGATCCCTCAAGTTGTAGACCCTATAGGCCTTACTGTGGTCACTATAACCAACAAATATGCTATCATAGGACTTCTCAGCAAACTTAGTTATGCATATTTTCCCATTATTTAGAACATAACATCTACATCCAAAGATTCTGAAATAGGCCAAGTTTGGTTTTCTGCCCTTCATTTGTTCATGAGGAGTCTTATTCAACCTTTTGTTGATTGAAGCTCTACTAAGAACATGACATGCTGTGTTAATAGCTTCAGCCCAGAAATATTTTGGTAGTGAAGAATCACTCAGCATGGTTCTTCCAGCTTCAATGAGAGTTTTGTTCTTTCTCTCAACAATTCCATTTTGCTGGGGTGTTCTTGGTGAGGAAAACTCCTGATAAATCTCAAGTTCTTCATAAAACTTTATTATATATTCAGATTGAAATTCAGTTTCATGATCACTTCTGATTCTGACCACAGAACTGTTCAATTCATTCTGTATTTGTTTGACAAATATCTTGAAGACATCAGGAGTTTCAGACTTTTTCCTTAGAAAGAAAACCCAAGTAAATCTGGAATAATCATCATCTACAATCACAAAAGTGTAGACTCTCCTTCCTAACTATGAACTGACATAGGACCAAACAAGTCCATATACAAGAGGTATAAACACCTCACTGAGTCTTCAGATTTAATACTTTTGAATGAAGCTTTGATTTGCTTGCCTTTTTGGCATGCAGAGCAAATGCTCTCCTTAGCATTTAATGTTAGGATCATTCCTAACTAGCTCTTTACTATAAAGTTTTTCTATGGCCTTATAGTTCAAATGAGCTAGCATCTTGTGCCATTTGATATAGTGTGAGGCTTTCTCATTTGCAACTAGGTATAAGGGTGAGTCTGACTTTAAACAAAGAAAATTCAAACAAATATACATTCCCACATCTAGTGCCTGTCAAGATAACCTCTTGGTCACTTGACTTCTTTATGTGGCACTCATCCTTGTGGAATGAAATGTCATAGCCAAGATCACAAAGTTGGCTTATGCTTATAAAGTTGTGTTGCAACTCTTCCACATAAGCAACATTAGTGAAAGTGACCAAGCCATTTGTGATCTTACCATAACCTTTGGTAATTCCTTTGTCAGCTCCACCATAGATCGCATTTGATCCATTCTTTATAGGAATAAATTCCCTCAGATTGCTTCTTGTTCATGTCATGTATCTGGAACACCCACTATCCAACTACCAGATTGGTCTATCTTTGGTGCTTGGACATTCCTACAAAATAAGAATTTATTTTTCCTTAGGAACCCAAATTATTTTGGGTCCTAAGTTCTTGTTAGTTGTGGCTCCATTGAGACCACTTGTAAACTTCTTAACTAGATACCTTTTCTGAACATGAGACACAGTGTAATTGAATCAACAATCCAAGGCAAAGTGTCCCACCTTTCCACAACACCAGCATTCATATCTGTTATACCTCCTCTTTGGAGGAACAGAAGGAACTTTGTGCTGACATTCCTTAGAATAGGAATCAACAAACTTGACTGTTGTATTTTGACTGGGAGCAAAAAGGTTGTTTTGTCTCTCAGTTGCAATAGTTCTCCTTGGAGCAGGCACATTAGGAATAGTTTTCCTATTCACATATGAACTTGGTCCAACTAGTCCAGACTTTTGGGTTTCTTTTCCCTTAGTCTGAAACACAGGTTATAGAATGACTGGACCCTTTTGTCCTGTCAGCTTTTTGCCTCTTTTTCTCTTGAGTTTAACATACCCAAGACCACTTCCATGTGTTCCTGAGAAGGTATCTATAATGGGCAGTACAGTTTTAGGTTTAGAAAATTGATGTACTAATCTTTTCTCATTTAGAAGTTTGAGTTCCAGCTCCTGAATGGTTGCATCCTTTTGCTTCGGCAATATGATTTGATCATCAATGATCTTAGTCAGCTTTGCCAACTTAGAACTTTGAAGACCAATCTTCTGAGTATCCATCTTATGATGATACTCAAGACCTTTTAGTGATGCTATCTCTATAGCTTGCTCTTTGACAAGCTTCTTGCTATTTACTAGAGCTTCCAACAGTTTTCCAAATGTGACTGTGAGCTACTGCAGTTCAGTCTCAGAGTTAGACTTATGTGAATCAAACTTTGAGTCGCATGAGTCTACCTCATCCTCACTCTCATATACATAAGTTTTTGAAAAACTAGAATGGTCATAGATTACCTGAGTATCCTAAATGTCAAGAAATTTTTTTTTGGATCATCAGATAGTACCATCAAATTGACCTCCATATCTTCTTCAGAATCACCATACTGTGATGAAGTTTTGGAGATTTTGCCCTTGTATATGACCTCTCTGATGAATTCTTCTTCAAAGGAGAATAGTCCAGCAAGTTCTTCTTCTGATTCAGTTGAATCAGTATCACTATCAGATAAGGTCTTTGATTTCTTTACCATCAGACCTTTTTTTGATTTCTTGTCTTTATAGAACTTCTTTTCTTTTGACTTTTTATTCTCCTTTCTTTTTACAGGACAGTCAACAATGATATGCTCATGCCTGTTACAACAAAAGCAAATAATGTCAGTCTTAAATTGTTTATTCTGATGAGAATCATACCTGACCACATATTTGTTTTTGTGTTTGTCTTTGCTTTTACTGGAGCTTGGTCCAGAAGGTTTCTTTTTTATTTCACTACTTCCTTCTTCTCAGCATTTTCTTGAATTGCCTGGTAAACAGTGTCAATTCATCATCTGATAATTCTTCTGATGAAGAATAGGTTCCAGTGTTATTTGTATCTTCATCCCTTCTTGGTGATGATGAGATTTCTCTTCTAGCTTTCTTAGATATATCTGCTTTGAAGGACATAGATTTAATCTAAGTTGAACTTCTGACAGATTCTGCTTCAGCTTTTCTAGAATTTAGTTGAAGCTCATGTGTCAATAGCTTCTCATACAAGTCTTGGGGTAACATATTTCTTAGATTCCCCATTTCTCTTACAACGCAAATCTTGATGTCCCATTCTTCAAAACTCTGATTCAAAGTACTGTCACACTTACCCCTTATGCTTATATGATCCAAGATATACTATGTCATACTATTATGTTAAAATCTTGGGACACTAAGAAGATAAATGCACAACTTAGTTTAGTGACCTATCACATATTAGAGTAGTAACGATTTGATGTAGCAGATTTTATCTTATTGATTATCTGTTATACGTATAGTATGAATAATCCTATGAGGAGAAAGCTTAATACACTCCCTTTAGTAGGTATTATACAACGTATATTATATCATAAATATGTTAGGATAGAGCATGACATGCATCTAGATGACATTGTTCCTTCTATATATAGCTCAGACTCGATACGAGTTCCACCTACACAGAGTGTGCCTTCTTCTTCGGCTAGACCACCTTTACCACTTGGAGGATCACTACGGGAGATACGAGAGTCCTTCAAAGAACATAAGATGGATAGTGCAAAGAATTTTGCAGGAATTAAAAAGATGCTCAAATTTCTGATTAAGACCTTCCATACATGACCTGATTAAGCTGTGTCCAATCTCTTTCTTTCCTATAGTTCTCCACCACATTTAAGATATTACCACTATCTTTCAAGCCAAATTTATTTCTCGGATCCTCATGTGTGACCTCAACCATATAACCTTGCAATTTGGATCTCACATTCCCATTCAACTCATTGTATGACGAATCTTCTAAATGATTATAAAATCCTCTAACTTGAATGGATGAGAACATATCAGAGATTATAATTGACATTATACCTGCACCGACGAGTATTTCATAAATTTGTGCATGTTCTGTCTAGTTAAACTCAACCATCATCGCTACCCCAATTGATGCTTTCTCAATTCCTAGATATGATTGGTAAGATGTGTGAGAATTGCCAGAAGTACTCCTTTGTGCCCTTGAGCTAGAACCTGATGCCATTTCCTGCACATAAAGTCAAACTTCACTATCGCTGACGATATCGAGCTATCGTCGGGCGATACCTGACGAATTACTCTAAGTACAATTTTCTTCGGTTCGGTTTGATCTAAAAAAATTCATCTAAATATTGTGAGAAAATGTAAAAAAAAAAATCATAAACTCATAAAATTTTCAAAATCAACCTTAAATCTAAAATTCATTTTCTTCTTCAAAACCCATTTTCAAATAAACCCTAAATCCTAAGATCTTCTTCTATATTATTAAAAACTTGTAGATCTACCATGAAAACAAAATTATGACTTCAAAATGTAAGATCTAAGAGCTTTTTTAGCATAAAAACCTATTCTTCCCAAAATATTTTCAAGATCTAATTTTGAAATCTTCAAAAATGAATTTTTCACCTTGAAATCTCCATTAACATGAAATGGACCTTCTAAGTCTTCAACAAATTAAAAATTCTTTCACAAATTTCAAAGACCCGAGTAGATTACCTTAGATCTCGTTGCTTTACTGCCCAAAGCCGAGTTCTCTTGCGATATGGCTGTTAGGAAAAAGACAGCGAAATTAGATCTAAGATTTAATTTCGGTATTTAAAGAAAACGTTACTGCCCGACGATACCCTTCTATCGCCAGCGATATCATTTCTTTTAATAAATTATTAATTCTTTTCTTTCTATGATTTAATTATCTAAATTATTCTTTTATTTAAATTTTTATTACTTTTACTTTCAAAAATATTAAATTAATATTTTCACTCTTATTAAATTCATTTTATAAATCAAATATTTCAAAATATATGCTACAATTGTCAAAGTCAAGAATGACTAGATTTATCATTTAAAGATTATTTACAACGTGTGATTTTATTTTCTAATTTCATAGAACATTGGTTTTGGTCTTATCATGCCTTGTATATCTCTTCTAGTATGCAATGGAATAGTTTGTTGAAGATATTTAGAATTATTTTCACATACCTCAAAGTATGAGTAATGTTTTATATTTGATAATAAAATTGCACTCACACTCTCAATGTTTTGAAAACCGGACCGGAGATCGAACCAACAGAGGGAAAGGTTCAAGGTTGAACCGGTCCAACCGGTGTAACCAGGGTTGAACCGTTATATATATAACAATATTAGACAAAAATGAACATTATAATAAATATTTGCATATATATTTTTTATTTATTATCATTATATTTTTGTACAAATAAAAATAATATAATCATTATCATGACATGCGTATATTTTTAAATCCAATTTAAATGATATAGATAATTACGAGTAAATCATAAAATATATTTCTGTTAAGATGAATAGATGATTTAATATAATTTAAAAAATTTTAAAATATAAAATAAACATAATTTCATAAACATAAAAATTTTAAAATAACTAAATTAAATATACTATAATACATCATTATTTTATACAAATAAATATATATTAATATTATATATATATAATATTAACATATTTCGAATATTAGTAATATATCTTTTAATTTATACGAGAATAGTATTATATATATAACATAGTTCAGACGAACAGATAAAACCACGTTGGCCCAATGGATAGGGTGGTGAATTTTATTGGAGATAATGGTTCGAAACCCAGCATTATTTTAAAGTTTTTTATTTATAAATCTAGTCCTTATATTAGTCCCACATCACATGATTGCATATAGGCGCCATCCACATCCCTATAAAATGCTGAGAGGCGCAACACCATGTAAATAAAAAAAACCTCTATTATTTATAGAGATTAACAATAAAAAATTGTTTTAACCCCTAGGCCCAAGACCCGCCCAGTTTAGTGGAACCCGTTCTGGTTTGCAGTTTTACCGGTGGACCGCCCGGTTTGGCGGTTCCTGACCAGTTCTTGGCTGGAGCAGTTTCAGATACCTGACCAGACCACATAGTTCACCGGTTGGCAGTCCGACCGGTTCAATCGGTCAGTCCGGTCCGGTTTCAAAACAATGCACACTGTTTGATAATCTACATGTGTATTTATTTTTATTTTTTGCATGAATGTGACATATGATAACTTAACTTCTTGAAATACATAAATAACTTACTTAGACAATGATTCATGCACTTATTTTTTAGAGAAATGTGGTATATAAAAATTTATTATCTATGTTTGCAAAATAAGTGAATTTGAAGTACTTGGTCAAATTAAAAAAAAACAAATATATATTAACAAAAAGAATAAATTGACAAAAAAACTCCACCAAATACTATTCACTCTCTTGATAAGTCTTAATGAGTATTGTGAGGTTGAGTACATTGGAAAGAATTGTAAAGTGTCTTGTGCAAATAAATGTGTTGCCACCTCTCTTTCAAAAATTAATGTGCATTGAATATTTGTGATTGTAAAGTTCTTTATGTGTATTCAATGTTATGTTTGTGCATTATACAATTTCATGTGATTTAATTTATACACTTATATTCTTTATCAAAGCACTATATGTACACATCATTATCTTTTGTAAAACTTATTCTCATGAGAATTGGACCCAAAAGCTAATCTATACTATTTTATTTCAACTTGAGTAATTACATTAGATAGCAAAGCATGGCATTTACAATATTTATGTTTACTTGAACTTCAAATTATGTTACATTGTTTTTGTTATATTTTTTTATATTTCAAACTCTTCTTGCATATTTCTGAAGTAGCATTTCTTGTTCTTAAATCTAAACCATCAACTTCTCAAACTCAACATTCTAAATTTACTTAATCTTTACAAAACTACAAGGCTTTCTTTTCCTAAGACAAACCCATCTTTCGCTGTGCTTACCTTCATAATCTTACTTTTGGAAACATCTTCTCTACATGATGCTAAGAAAATTCATATTGCAATACACGTAACCCTGCCTTCTTTTGATAATACCAAAAGGGAGAGAGTAAATTGAAGAAATCTATTGTTTAGATTATTTATGGGGAGTAAAAACATGCATTTATATTGAGGAAGCATCCATATAGGGGAGACTTTACACGATCTTTTCTCACTTATCATATTCTATAAACGAAATTATAGTCATAGTTGATTTCTTTTTCAAGGATTTGTTATTATCAAAAGGGGAGATTGTTAGAGCATGCATTCTACACTCCTTGGTTTGAGAATAACAAATCTCGAATGTATTTGATCATAGTTTGTTTATGGTGTGCAGATATAGTAGGTTTTATTTCTTCTATGGATGTTATTTGAAGAATAGAAGATGAAATTTGAAAAGAATGATATCGCGGGGGAAACCTTGTTATCGCCAGCGATAGCCTGAATGACGACGTCAACCATATCCCGCACGGCTAAGCCACGACACATAGTTTCTGAGGTATCGCCAGGCGATAGTGGACTATCGCTTGTGATAGCCCCACAATCCAACCACATTCGCTTTTCAACCGGCACGAACACCTCGGCATGGGACACGTGGTAACATATGGAGATAACACCAATGATAGCTACCTATCGCCGATGATAGTGACAAAATCTAAAAGGCTGGGATTTCGTGCTTTCAAAATTACACACCTCCTGGAGCCTTCATTCTCGTGCACCCTCTGCCTGCACATCTCTGAATCCAGAAAACTCCCAACCACCTTCAAAGTTCACGTACGGAGAGGAGACATTCATGCACTTAAACTCCGACGATCTTCACGACAGTTCATCATCTCCTGTAGAGTTCTACGTTTGAGGGAGTTTTAGTTTCACATTTCATTTTCTTGTATTCCTTCTTTATTGATTGTAAAATGTAGAGAATTTGCCTCCTTGCGAGTGGCGACTGGGCCCTTGTGTGGTTTAGGGAAAATTTGTCGCCTTGTGTGCAGTGACTAAGTCGAGGTTAGATCTTGAGGAAGGCTAGATGTTGTATCTAGGGAGAAATAAGTTATAGTCGACCAGTCCTGGGAGAAGGACTAATGAATTCATAAAAAGATTTTTCTCATATAGCCTTAATTTCAAGCTTTATATAAATCATCATTTTTGTACTATTCATAGTGAAATAAAATTTTCATGTTATTACATCTGTTTTTCTAAGTGTTAATTTCTTATAAGTAGCTATCAAGAAAAATTGTCTTAGCGAATTTCATTATTTGGGAAAAATTCCTTATATTTCTTTAAAATACATAAAGGCCCTTATTCACCCCCCCCCCTTTAAGGGCGCCATAAGATCAACACACTCTGTCGACGTTCCTGGCATCAGAGAACCTCACATCAGTAGCCCGCGAGCTCCAACAGGCGTCACCGTAGGGGCTTACTCTCAGGAAGGAGAGGTTCCCATCATCGCAGTCCGTCTCCTCGTTGTGTGCATACAAATCCTTATTGCGACTCTCCTTGACGGGGATGCACTCCTCCTCGGCATGAGTCACCTCGCTGGGGCGCACTCCTTGGCATGACATGAGGCCTCAAACCCCGTATTATGTTGCTTATCTTTCTCCCTAGGTTCTTGTTTTATTTTCTTCCATTCTGGATTTGTGTTGACTGAGTGAGTTTCTTGACAGGTCGCGCCTAAACCCTGGGGGAGTGCGGGGGGGGGGGGGGAGAACTGATCAATGCTATCAGTCTCCTATTTCATGAGTATCAGGAGAAGGTGGCCTTGACCTACCTCGAGCTAGAGACCAAGTTCGAGCAAATAGCGATCTACGAGCCGCGGCGCCAACTTGGTGTGTTGGAAACGCAGGTCGCCAAGCTGGAGGAGTTTGAGGATCGACTTGTCTTCGTAGAGTTACGCTTCTATGTTGTCAACCAGATCGAGCGGCACATCGCGATGATCGAACATCGCCAGGAGCGGCTACAAGACAAAATCTGGGGAATGGGGATGAGGATTAGATCGATCGACACATTGGCAAGGATGGTTGATGAAAGGGAATAGTTATATCTATGAGAAATCTCTATAGGGGTGAATAAAGATTTAAAATTATTTATACAAATCTTAACAAGATTCAAATAATCTCAGATTAGCATCCACATAAACACACAACCACAACTAAGTTAGCACAAAAGAAATGAAATGCAAGAAATAAAACAGAAAAGAATGCACTAAAAAACACAATACAGAGAACACCAAAAATATAGTTGTTCCTCAAAATCTGGGTACATCCACTCTTCTATCACTTTGGTAGGAATCCACTATCTCAGTTCCAGAGTCTTTTGATAATGAGACTCTTAGAACCGGTGACCGAGTATTTTAAAATTGAGACTCTAATAACCACACAACTTGATCCTTTGATAAGGTGATCTAACCAAATATCTAAATCTTTTGATAAAGAGATCTTGGACCGCAAACCAATTTTTTTTGAGAGGGATTCTAAAAAATCTTTTCAAAGAACAATAGTGAAAGAGAAAGAAAGGAAGTGAGAAGAAGAAAGATGTCTTCTGATTTGAATCCTCCTTCAGCAATCTCTGAGGATTATTAACCACTATAGTGGACTGAATTTTTGTAAATGATTAATCCTTTGTGAAGAAGAAAAGATTATGAGCTTTGATCCACTGTCTCAATTTTTGTAACAGAGAGGAATAAGAAGAACAAAATTATCATCTTTTTGAATAATGTTGTGTTGTGTATTGTTTTGTATTGTCTATATCCTTCTTTTAATATCTGAGTATATTAATCTCTTCTTCATTTCGAAATCATTCCTCTTTGAAGTTTGTCTTTAGAAGGAACAAAATAAGATCTTTCTAAAATGGTCTTTAGAAATCTCGCCAATCACCTTCAGTTTCTTCAATATACCTTTTCAAAAAATAAAAAATCCTTAATCAAATTCTTCAAATAACTCTAAACAGATCTTCTGAAATATCCTTTCTAGATGGATGTTGACGCTACGTCGAGTTCTAATAGGTGCGATGAATTCTGCTTCAGAATAAAAATATGTCAACCTGACTAAGTAATCAAAGTTACGTCGACTATTTATCCACGTGTGCGTCAATTTCTGTATAGGAGACACATCAACTTTGCTTTAGGGGATTTGTCGAATGTTAGTCGAAGATACTTTGACTTCTAGTCAACGTTGCGTCGATTTCTAATCGACGCAAATATGCCTTAGCTAATTTTTTCTTGATTTCAGCTTTTCTTCTTCTGATCTTGAAAATAAATTTTACAAAAAATTAAAGTGATTTTCAGCATCAAAACTAATAAGACTTGTAGATCCTTTACATGGACATAGAAAATCAGAAAAAGATTAACTAACTGCAGCTTTTGGCAAGATATACTATTTTCTATCTTCAAAATAAACTTCAAAAGTAATAACCCTGGCCAAAAGTGTTAAACCGAATCTTGCGACGGGGACAACATCAAACGACACCGGTCACGATGCTATCACACAGACTCTCAGAATACTCGCGGATGCCTCCAGGTGATCGCACACTCACAACAAGCATCTAGAAAGATGTTGTGCACTCTTTGAGTACTCCAGTAGTACATCAAGGAAGTCGAAATGAGCACTCATCCGGTGCTCGCACAGAATCTTCAACTCGACAACAGCACACGCGGTTACGCGCGCAGTCTCTTCTTTCACCCATGCCACCTGACTCTTCGTGTATCACGTACGGCTACACATTTAATACCACATTAAATAGGTTATTAAATGACCCAATCATTTTGGCAGCCTGTTGGAACACCCTATTACTAATTTGGGTAAGGATCACTATGTGCTTAGGAATTTGTTTTGACCTTGCTGTATAGTATGATAGGTCAATTAGAATGAGTCTTAGGGTTAGTACTTAGGT
Source organism: Platanthera zijinensis (assembly GCA_039513925.1). Taxonomy (NCBI): domain Eukaryota; kingdom Viridiplantae; phylum Streptophyta; class Magnoliopsida; order Asparagales; family Orchidaceae; genus Platanthera; species Platanthera zijinensis. Next base: position 66,845,924 of record CM077081.1, read on the forward strand.
TTGATAGCTGCCCTCAAGACCTTCTACAGATCAGGATTCAAGTGCTGAAGACTAGGACAATTCTCGTCGAGCTCAGGTCGACGAAACGTCGAACTCAGTTCGACTATCTCTGAGCTCAGTTCAATGAGGCGTCGAACTCCGTTCGACGATCTTCGAGCTCAGATCGACGTTCTGTCTCTAGTTGTTTTCCAAGTATCTGAGCTCAGGTCGACGATCGTAGAGCTCAGGTCGACGTTTTCTATCTCTAGTATAAATCCAATCTCTGAGCTCAGGTCGACGATAGCTGAGCTCAGATCGATGATTTTCTGAGAGGTCGACGTTTTCAGGATTCAAATTCAGGACAGTTATGGAATTCATTCAGACTTATTTTCAGCATTTATGGCAAAGGATTTTGTAGCCGTTTCATTCAATCTGGAGCAAGTTTCAAGGAAGACGAATTGGAATGTTTCTCAAGGACTTTCCTCCAGAGGCAAATATCAGTTAAGGTAGTCATTTATAACTGATTAACGGCTATCAAGAAGTCAGAATCTGATATACTCCCTAGAGAATCATTCTGAAAACAACACACAGACAAGATTTGAAAAAGAATACAGAAGAGAGAACAAAAGAATTATTCATCAAGAATTCATCTTCTGGATATAGACTCAGTAGACAAAAAGTTTACAGAATTACTGAGTCAGAATTCTTCAAGAACACTAGGAACATTACTGTGAAGGAGATCATCTGCTATTCTACTCCTTCAAGCATCAAGTGTTCAAAAGCTTCATCAAGGACTCCAGACATCACACATTTCAGCATTTGCTGAAATCATCTCTTACTGGAGATCTGAAGAAACTGAAGACCTATCACCCTAAGCAAAGCTCATCTTCCTGAACCCTTACAAATCTCAGGGGGAGCTTTGACAACATATTCCACTTGTCTTCTCTAAGATTGTTGACAGAGAAGAACAAATCAACTCATTTTCTTTTTCCTTTCTCTCCTGTAAAAGGGTTTCTCAAAACTCCCTTCAAAAGTTTTGTGGTTGGTTTCTGAGACCTTGTCAAAACTCAGTGCTGGCAAGATACCTTATCAAAAAATCTAGGTTTGGTTTTTGAGCACCTTATCAAAAGCTCATTGGTGCCCAGGACACCTGATCAACTATTCCTGTAGTGGATTCCTACCTAGGGTGGTAGAAGAGTGGATATACCCAGGTTGTTGGGGAACCACTATAGCTCCTTGTGTCATCTGGTTTGCTGTGCTTTTTGCTTTGCTGTGTGCTGTGTGTTTCTGTTTTCTTACTGCTCTAGTGTTTACTTTTCTGCTAGCACATTACACATATAAGTAAATCAAGTCTTCCACTGCTTTACAATTTTAAAGTGTAAATTATTTTAAAATACTCTATTCACCCCCCCCTAGAGTGAAGATAGATCTTACCCTCACTTTCAATTGGTATCAGAGGCAGGTTGGTTACTCAATAACTGAATCTTCAACAGATTGGTTGAACAGGCTAACACCTGAACCAAAAGATCCTTGATAAGATAAATCTTCTATAGAGGGTTATTACTATTTTGTATTATATTTATTTTCTACAAAACAATGGCACAGAACAAAGATTATGCTAGCACCAGACCTCCAGTGTGCAACTTTTCTAAGTTTGCATTTTGGAAGGCAAGGATTAGGCTTTACATGAATTCTATTGATGAGGACATCTACAATTCTGTTTTGACAGTGTGTCCAAGACCCCCAATAATTACAAGTACAAGTGTTGTTCCACCTCCTTCAGGAACAGAGGCAGAAATAAAGAAATGAAAAGTTGCAGATGCAAAGGCTATGAATATCCTTGCTCAGACTATGTCTGATGAGATATTCCAAAAGGTGGTTGAATGTAGTTCAGCAAAAGAGATATGTGACAAGTTATCTGAAATTATCTCAGGATCTGCTGATGAAAGGAAGGACAGGAGATCCCATCTCATAAGCCAATATGAGAACTTCAAAAAGGGAGAAACTGAATTAGTGGCTGACATGTACAACAGGCTCAGCCTAATAGTCAGTGAACTAAAAACACTTGACAAGGAGATCTCTCTAACTGAACTAAATGACAAGATCCTAATGTGCTTCCCTAGCACTTGGGACTCAAGGATCTGACCAATCAAGGATGCCAGAAGCCTAACTGAGATCACTACTGAAGCTTTGTTGGGCAAGCTCAAGTCCTATGAGCTGCTCATCAAGAATAGAGAGGAAGAACAGAAGGTTGCTTCTCCAGCTATTAGGAAGGAGAAGACAATAGCATTCAAAGCTACTGAAGAACTGCCTGAAGACAAGGTCACAGGCAATGAAGAATTAATGAGCTTACTGGCCAAAAGATTCTATAAGATGGCCAGGAAAGATTTCAGAAAGAGGTCATCCAGAGGGCATGAGAAGCCAAGGTATGCAAATCTAATAATAAAGAAATTATTTGTTTTGGATGCAGGAAACCAGGCCATATTGTGCCTGACTGTCCAGAAAACCAGAACAAGGACAAAAAGGACAGAAAAGAAAGAAGAAGAGATAAGGGCTCCAGGGGAAACAATTACAACAAATCCTCCTCCAGCAAAAATAAACAAACAAGGAAGGGATTTGTAGCAGAAACCTGGAGTGAAACTGAAGAAGAATCAGAGGCTTCATCAAGCTCAAGTGATGATGAAGAAGATGATGGAGAAAAAGAGTTCTGTATGATGGCTATAAATGCCTCTCAACCTAATTCTGATGTAGAATAAGAGTCAGAGTCTGAATCTGAAACTCAAACTGAAGAAGACCAGGTAATAGATTCCTTTGATTTTAATTCAGAGGACTTTAGATCTGAATTTAAGGCACTTTGTTTAGACCTGTTAAAGTCTGAGAAAGAGATTATCTCTCTCAGAAATCAATTGTCTTAACATAGCACTCTAAAATCAGACAACCTCAAACTCTCTGAGGAGTTAGAATGTTGTAGGGAGGAGATAGCTTCACTGAAAAGTGAACTATCCCAGGCAAAGAAGTTTGAAGAATCCCTTAATGGGAGAAGCATCAGACTAATGGACATCACAAGCACAGTGAACTCAAGACTCAACAGTACACTGGGCTTGGGTGCCTCATCTAGCCAACCCATAGTATTAACAACCCCAATTAAATTTATCTCAGATAAAGGAAAGAGTGTTGTAGAGGTGGCTAGGAAGAATCCTGATTTACCTAAGAAAAACAAAGTTCAACAGAAAACGTCAAACAGAGGTCGACGATCGTCGAACAGAGCTCGGCGATCTCAGGCTGAATCGTCAAACTCAAATTGACGACTTCTGAACTTTGAACTCTGGGATAGTCGATCTTCGAATGGAGCTCGACGATCTGACCCAAGATCGTCGAACTCAGCTCGACAATCGTCGAACGGAGCTCAGAGCTTTGAATAATCTTTCAGAGGTAAATCTAAAATCAATCCTAGAAGTCCTACATTCCAAAGCTTCAACCCTTATACTGAATGGATAGTGCCTCCTATGAGATACCATCCTGAAGGATATAAGAGTCAGCCAGGAATGTATTTTATTTCTGATTTTAAAGGTTATCAACCTAGACCCAAGGTAAACTGGGTCAAAAACATATAAATTGTTTATGTGCAGGTGAAGACCTATCCAGCAATGAACCAATAATGGTATCTGGATAGTGGGTGCTCAAAGCACATGAAAGGAAGCAAGGAGAATCTCACATCCTTCAAAGCCAAACTTGGACCCAAAGTGATATTTGGTGATTCAAACTTTGGTCAAACAAAAGGATATGGTGCTGTTCAGATTGGCTCAGTCACATTCAAGAAGGTGGCTTATGAGGAAGGACTGAAGCACAACCTAATCAGCATCAGTCAACTCTGTGATGAAGGCTATCAAGTGATATTCAACAAATCCTTATGCAAGATCAAGTCAGAGGATAACACAACAGTGTTAACAGGTAAAAGGAAAGGTAACATTTATCTTGTAGATTTCCTTTCAACCAATATAGATATCTGTTTATTTAATTCAGTTTGCAAACCAAATGATCTTTGGCATAAGAGACTATGACATCTAAACCTTAGAACCATTGCTAGGCTATCCAAGGACAACCTTGTTAGAGGACTACCTTCTGGCCCCTACAAGAAGGAAGGACTCTGCAGGGCTTGTCAATTAGGCAAGCAAACTAAAAATAGTTTTAAGTCACTTAATAAGAGTGATTCACCTAGGATCTTGTATCTGCTACACATGGATCTTTTTGTACCCATTACAGTACAAAGCTTAGGAGGGAAATCTTACACTTTAGTGATTATAGATGACTTCTCTAGATTCACTTGGGTATTCTTTCTGAGGAAGAAGTCTGATAACTTTAAGTGTTTGACAGATTTTCTCAAATGCATACAGATTGAGTTCAATACTCACATTGCCCTGATAAGAAGTGATCTTGGGACAGTGTTTGATTCTCTTCTTATGCAAGAGTTCTGTCAAAGTGAAGGGATCAGGCATACTTTCTCAGCTCCTAGAACTCCTCAACAAAATGGGGTAGCTGAAAGGAAAAATAGAACCCTTATTGAATCTGCCACCACATTGTTGACAGATGCTCACCTTCCTCTATCCTTTTGGGCAGAGGCAGTGAACAACTCCAACTATGTGTTGAACAAAAATTAGATACATAAACTGAAGGGCAAGACTCCATATGAATTGCTCAAAGGGAAGAAACCTAAAGTAGACTATTTCAAAAAATTTGGTTGCATTTGTTATATTCACAATAATGACAAGAAATACTTAGCAAAATTTCAAGCTAAAGCTGATGAAGGAGTGTTTCTGGGATACTCCATGATCAGTAAAGAATATAGGGTTTATAACAAATCTTCTCTTAAAATTGAAGAATCTATTCATGTATCTTTTGATGAGACTAACATGTTTTATAAGGAGAAGTCTACTTCTACCATAGAACCCTTGCAGGTAAACTCTCTTTCAGAAAATTTGGACAGATTGCATATTGTAGAGAAGGATTCATCACATTCACCTACCCAACAAAGAGGTGAAATCAGTGAAGATGAAGAAGATGTTCAACATCTTGGAGAGAACCATGTTGAAGAGCCAGTTGTTATTTCATTAGAGGAAACAACAACACAGGTTAGTGAACAATCAACACCCCCTGTTGATTTTGTAACAACAAGAGATCATCCAATCTCCCAAGTGATTGGAAACATCTCAGCTAGTGTGCAAACCAGAAATCAGGTCAACCAGAACCTGATGCACACTTGCTTTCTATCTCAAGTTGAGCCTCAATCCATTCAAGATGCAGAATAAGATCCACACTGGATCATTGCTATGCAAGAGGAACTATATCAATTTAAGAGAAATAAAGTTTGGGAACTAGTGCCAAGGCCTAAGGATCACTCCATTGTTGGAACAAAGTAGGTGTTCAGAAACAAGTTGGATGATCAAGGAGTTATTGTAAGAAAAAAGGCAAGACTAGTTGATCAAGGATACTCTCAAGAAGAAGGAATAGACTATGACCAGACCTTTGCACCAGTTGCAAGGTTAGAGGTCATAAGAATATTCCTAGCTTATGCAGCTCACAAAGGATTCAAGGTCTACCAAATGGATGTGAAGAGTTCATTTCTAAATGGAGACATCAAAGAAGAAGTCTATGTTAGACAACCCCCAGGTTTTATCTCTTCAACTTATCCTGACCATGTTTTCAAATTGCATAAAGCATTATATGGTCTCAAGCAAGCTCCTAGAGCATGGTATGAGACCTTAGCATGCTTTCTGTTGGAAAATGATTTTATAAGGGGTAGAGTAGACCAAACTCTTTTCATTAGAACCCATAAGTCACATACCCTACTAGTACAAATATATGTAGATGATATCATATTTGGTTCTACTGATTCAAATTTGTGCAGAATGTTCTCTAACCTAATGCATTCTAAATTTGAAATGAGTAGTATGGGTGAGCTTTCCTTCTTTCTAGGATTGCAAGTCAAACAACATGCTGATGACATATTTATTTCTCAAACCAAGTATGCAAAAGAACTGGTTAAGAAATTTGGTATGTCTGAGGCATCATGTATGAAAACACTAATGCCTACTAATGCTGTATTAGATGCTGATGAACATGGAAAACATGTTGATCAGACAACATATAGAGCAATGATTGACTCTCTATTGTACCTTACAGCTAGTAGACCTGACATAATATTTGCTACATGTATATGTGCTAGGTTCCAAGTAAGCCCTAGAGAGTCACACCTAACATTAGTTAAGAGGATTCTTAGGTATATGAAAAGTTGTCCAAATCTAAGTCTCTTGTATCCAAAAGACTCAGGATTTGAATTAACTAGATTTTCAGATGCTGATTATGCTGGATGTAGAGTAGATAGGAAAAGCACCAGTGGAACTTGCCAGTTTCTTGGTGACAGACTTGTCTCCTGGTTCTGTAAGAAACAAACATCTGTGTCCACCTCAACTGTTGAAGCTGAATATATGGCAGCCTGTAGTTGTTCACAGATTTTATGGATTCAAAACCAGCTCCTAGACTATGGCTACAACTTAGACAGGTCAAAAATATTTTGTGATAACACTAGTGCTATTTCTATAGCACAAAATCCAGTCCTCCATAGTAGGACAAAACATATAGAGATTAGGCATCACTTTTTAAGGGATAATGTTGAGAAAAATAAAATTGAAATTCAATATATCCCAACTGATTTGCAAAGGGGAGATATTTTCACCAAATCATTGGATGAAAAGAAATATACATTCTTCCTGAATCAGTTAGGAATGTTAGATGGAGGAAGTTTAAAATAAAACCCAAGATTTTTAAACTCTAAAAACAGACCAAGACTAGGCTAAAAACTTGATTTTTCTAGTGTATGTAGGTTTTTTTGGTCTCTGAACTGCGCTCGACGTTTTTCCCCGCGATCGTCGAATGGAGATCGACGCTTTACAAAAGCGTCGACCGGAGTTCAGCGCTTTCAGATAGTGCTAGGCTATCTTCTTCTGGTCAGAGATCGCCGATCGGAGATCGACGCTCTCCAATATCGTCGAACGGAGATCGACGTTATTGAAGACTCTTCAGATTCCTTTAGAAGCACAGATCGTCGAACGGAGTTCAACGATCTTTCCTTTCCAGCGTCGAACCCTAATATAAAAATCATTCTTCGGCCGTCGTTCTCTTTTGCGCTTTCATACTCTCTGCAAACTTTTTCTTTCCCTCCAACCTCTTCTGCACTTGGTCGTGTTTGTTCATTCTTGCAGGTATACAATGGCAGTATCTGTTACCTCCCTTGCCAAAATGAAATTCGACACAGGGTTTGATATAGACATGGACTCCTTCGAGGGAAGTGACCAAGTTTTCAAAGATATTCTGGACTTATTCAGAGAATAACAGTTAGTGCAGTTAATGACCACAAGGATGAAGATTGCTGCTGATGAAATTAAAGAATGGGTATATACGGCGCACAATCTGGATCAGAATACAATTGTTGGTACTATAGCCGGGACTCAGGTATCCCTAACACCTGCTCTCCTGACTGATGTCTTTCAATTAAGTTCTGGAAATGATTCTATTGAGTTATCTGGAGAAGAATCTGTAAATATGTTAGATAGAATGAGACATTCTGCGGCTAACCCTAACAAATTGTTGTAAAAGAATTTATCAATTGAGTATAGATTTCTTGCTGATGTTGTGGGGAAAGTGCTATTGGCAAAGCACTCTGCACATGATACCATCTCTAGGTATCAATTCTGCTTAATGGGAGCAATTGTGGATAAGAAACATTTAAACTGGGGAGAGATCTTCTTTGACATGATCAAAAAGAAGGTAAACAAAAGTCTTGTAAATGTTGGGAGGATCATAGGGCTATTCTTGCACTCCAGGTACCCTGAATTGCTGGTGTCCAGTGGGATGCACATAAATGCCTCCAAGAGGCTGACCTGTGCCCTTTTTGTCAAATGGGACAGGCAGATTATCAAGCCAAGCAGAGGTCCTGCTGTTGTCACTACTTCAGGCACAAGGACTGATACAGTCACTCCCCCACAGGCAACTGCCCCAGTAGAAGAGTTGTCTGCTTCCTCATCTCCTCCTTCTCCTCCTATTGTTTCTACCTCCACTTCCACAACCACCATCACTACCTCATTCTCGTCTCCCATCATCATTTCCTCTCCTCTTTCAACTTCTTCACCTCCTCCAGCCACCACAGTAGAGCAATTCCATCCCCTTCACTTTTATCCATCCATTGACATTTCCTCTTCCATTCCATCATTCAACCTCATGGATGATTCCTACATGGATGATTCCCCCTCCTCACCTCTTGATCCTCCATCATCCTCCTCATACCAACAAATACTCCATGACATACTTGTCCAACCATCTTTCACCCCATCCATCTCCACACCACTATCTTCCATCTCCACAATTCCACTCTCTCAACCATCCATCCTACCATCCACCACTTCTATCACTACTTTTGCAGCTCCTTCACCATCTATCTCTGTCTCCCTAACCTCTACCTCTACTCAAGTCTCACTTGAGCAAGTAGATATCCCTGCCCTAGCAGACAAGCTTTATGGGATGCTGGCTCCCAGGCTAGTAGCCCTGCTGGAGACCTTCATGGCTCCACTCCTGAAATCCATCAAGGAGCTGTCTGCCAGTCTATCCTCTATTTCTCCTCCACAGGCAATCCCTTCTATGGGGTGCCTTGATCCAGCTCCAACTGAATCAAGGCAGGGGGAGATGCCATCTGAAGAAGAGATAGTGTTTGCTGCTTCAGAGAAATTCTTACCAGAGACAGCTTCAGTTCCATCTTTAACTCATGTACTAACAGTGGACCTCAGATCACTGTCATTAGTTTTTGATTCTCTCCACTTCAGCTGTCCACCAGTTGAAGATCTGACTAAGGACATTGTGCCTGTTGCTAGATGTTAGCCCAGCCAAATTACTGCATATATCAAGGCTATGGAACAAGTTCTTTCTGATGATGTTTTGGATGCTGCTGCTGCTGTTGATATTGTTTGTTCTGATAGTGCTGCTACTGATTTACTGATGACAGAGGCTGATGAGTCTGGTGTTCATATTGAATAACCTGCTGCTGAAGTTTCTGTATCTGCTGCTCCTACTGCCTCAATCACTGCTGCTTCTGTCACTACTGCTGCTGTTGCTATTATCTCTCCTGAAAAGTCAAAGCAACAACAAGATTACATCAAAAGGATTGATGATTTATATGACAATCCTCAGAGCTCAGATAGTGACCAATTCCAAACTGATTCTGATGACTCCTCTGTAGCTATTGCAAGCAAGAGGAAAGCTAGAAGCAAGGCAATGATGAGGGTACCTCCTGAGAAAGTTAAAGATGACAATGATATCCCCTACTATATTCTTCATGACTGCCCTATTTTTGAACCATGGATGCAGTATTCTAAGAACCAGCTCAAAGCAATGAAGAAAAAGAGAAAGCTTTACAAATATGATAAAGGATCTTCACACTTCTATCCTCCTCCTCCTCCTCCAGATGCAGGTACTGGTGGAGGATCTGCTTCTCAGTCTGGATCTGTTGGAAAACATAGCTCCTCCCAATCTTCACAGAGATATCAACCAAGAGTACATTATCAAAGAGGTTATCAGTCAAGAAGAGGACAGCATAGAGGAAGTCAAAGAGACTACAGAGTTTACTCCAGGCAACATCCATACTAAAGGGAAGGACAAGGTCCTATTGACTCAACCTCTGGTCCTTTCCCTTACAAGCTAAAAGAAACTGTTGCTACAAGAATTCCTTCAGATGATTCAGTGACAATAAACAGATATGAACCTTCAGTTCCTTTTGAAGACCCTGAAAACAATCCTCTCTCCTGGACTGCTAGAATGAAAGAATTGGCTGCATTGGATAGGATTAAGAAAGCAAAAGAACAGGGAAGAGACACTTCCAATATCTCAACCCTATCAGAGCAGAGAAAGAAAGAGTTAGAAAGATATGCTTCAAGAAAATTCTTTGACCCAGAGAGCTACATGAAGCTGCATCCTGAGGCTGTTGTTCCAAGGCCAAAATCTCAAACCTCCTTAGGTGCAGGTGATGATAGAAGATCCAAGAAGGAAGCCCTTAATCCCAACAGAGAAATTCTTTTCAAAAAGGGCAATGAGAAGTGAATATGTAAGCTGATACTTATCTATTTCTGACTGATTCTGTGATTCCTGCTATGATTCTACAATGCTCAACATGTGTTATCTGCATTGTTGTTTCTATTTTTTTTAATTCTGATGTAAGCTTGTTATTTCATATTCTGTCTTGTAAATAGTAATCCTAACCCAAATAGGGGGAGATTGTTGGAACACCCTATTACTAATTTGGGTAAGGATCACTATGTGCTTATGAATTTGTTTTGACCTTGCTGTATAGTCTGATAGGTCAATTAGAATGAGTCTTAGGGTTAGTACTTAGGTTTGATAGCTGCCCTCAAGACCTTCTACAGATCAGGATTCAAGTGCTGAAGACTAGGACAATTCTCGTCGAGCTCAGGTCGACGAAACATCGCACTCAGTTCGACTATCTCTGAGCTCTGTTCAATGAGGCGTCGAACTCCGTTCGATGATCTTCGAGCTCAGATCAACGTTCTGTCTCTAGTTGTTTTCCAAGTCTCTGAGCTTAGGTCGACGATCGTAGAGCTCAGGTCGACGTTTTCTGTCTCTAGTATAAATCCAATCTCTGAGCTCAGGTCGACGATAACTGAGCTCAGATCGACGATTTTCTGAGAGGTCGATGTTTTCAGGATTCAAATTTAGGACAGTTATGGAATTCATTCAGACTTATTTTCAGCATTTATGGCAAAGGATTTTGTAGTCGTTTCATTCAATCTGGAGCAAGTTTCAAGGAAGACTAATTGGAATGTTTCTCAAGGACTTTCCTCCAGAGGCATATATCAGTTAAGGTAGTCATTTATGACTGATTAACGGCTATCAAGAAGTCAGAATCTGATATACTCCCTAGAGAATCATTCTGAAAACAACACACAGACAAGATTTGAAAAAGAATACAGAAGAGAGAACAAAAGAATTATTCATCAAGAATTCATCTTCTGGATATAGACTCAATAGACAAAAATTTACAGAATTACTGAGTCAGAATTCTTCAAGAACACTAGGAACATTACTGTGAAGGAGATCATCTACTATTCTACTCCTTCAAGCATCAAGTGTTCAAAAGCTTCATCAAGGACTCCAGACATCACACATTTCAACATCTGCTGAAATCATCTCTTGCTGGAGATCTGAAGCAACTAAAGACCTATCACCCTAAGCAAAGCTCATCTTCCTAAACCCTTACAAATCTCAGGGGGAGCTTTGACAACATCTTCCACTTGTCTTCTCTAAGATTGTTGACAGAGAAGAACAACTCAACTTATTTTCTTTTTCCTTTCTCTCCTGTAAAAGGGTTTCTCAAAACTCCCTTCAAAAGTTTTGTGGCTGGTTTCTGAGACCTTATCAAAACTCAGTGGTGGCAAGACACCTTATCAAAAAATCTAGGTTTGGTTTTTGAGCACCTTATCAAAAGCACATTGGTGCCCAGGACACCTGATCAACTATTCCTGCAGTGGATTCCTACCTAGGGTGGTAGAAGAGTGGATGTACCCAGGTTGTTGGGGAACCACTATAGCTCCTTGTGTCATCTGGTTTGCTGTGCTTTTTTGCTTTGCTGTGTGATGTGTGTTTCTGTTTTCTTACTGCTCTAGTGTTTACTTTTCTGCTAGCACATTACACATATAAGTAAATCAAGTCTTCCACTGCTTTACAGTTTTAAAGTATAAATTATTTTAAAGTACTCTATTCACCCCCCCTCTAGAGTGAAGATAGATCTTACCCTCACTTTCACAGCCTACCTTCCCATATAAATAGTGGGTCAGGGGTGTTCGAAAGGGACAAAACTTAGCCCAAAATCTACCCTATTGTAGGTGCGAACACTGAGTTTGTCTCCCCGTTGCTCTTCTTTTCTCTCTTCCCCCTCTTGTACTCGGCACTACCATTGTAATCTTTTACTAAAGCAATAATATTTCCTGTCACAAGTGGTATTCACTACGGCGGGTAAATCTAGTGTTTGTCACTGCCAGCGGCCTCCTCTTTTCTTGTTCTCCTTCTTGTACTCGCTAAGCCTTCATAGGGCCAGTAACCGGTTGATTGCAGTATCCGATCTCTCTGCCGGACTCCCCGAGCAATTGCTGAGTATGGAGAACTAGGTGTAAAATTTTGTACCAACAATTTGAACACACGGCCTTCAGATCCAACCGACCGGTGAATCCGCCCAATGGAAGGCAGGCAGCCACCACAGTCGTAGGATCCTCACGAGCAATAACCAATTACCCGCATATAATTTGATCATCTGCTCGGCCATGTCAATCAGCGTATCAACCAAGGGCAGCACGTTTTAGTCACCGAACTCCTTCAAGAGCCCGCAACTCCCAACAAGCTGCCACCGCCACGAATGAACCCACACCCACAACAACCGTGTTGTGAGGGCACGCTCACTCATCAGGGATTCTTCCGAGAAGCCGCCCAAGCATATCAGGGGAGGGTTTTAGACTTCAAGGAGCATGAACTTGATGAAGGGAAGAAAGTGTACTCTCCCTTCACCCCCTTTAATCGCATGAGAGACCACCCCTCATGGCTTCCAAGAGCCGCAACTTCCCCGCTTCTCAAGCAAAGAGGATCTCGCCTACCACCTGCAGGCGTATGAAGATACAATGTCTCTACATCCTCTCTTTGAGAGACTGCAATGCAAGTCACTCACTACCACCTTCAACGAGAATGCAAGGGTATGATTCTAACGTCCCTCGGAGGGGTGTACGGTTTGGATCCAGGCACCATCAGAATAACTGTGAATAAGCGGGTCAGTCCAGGTATGCGCGAACCTTATGTACAAATTCTTTACTTATACTTTCTGATAGGTAGATCCTGCACCTCCTTCACGCGACAAACATAGTCCCGAGTGTCCAAGCAGTCCTTCTCCAGGAAGTGCGCTATCCACAAGCCAACAGTAGACAGCTCGGGAGGCAGAAAAATTTCTTCCCCGCGAAGGTCAGGGACAATGCTGAGCTCACCAAAGTCACCCTTAAAGATAGCATAGCGCGTATGCCATCTCGCACCTTTCCTAGAAAGATTTAGTATGCGCATTCTTTCTGAGTCGATGCTCAGCTGCCCGTGCTTTTGAGCCGGGGTTCAGAAGAAGAAGTGGAAAACCTCCAGGGAGAAGCTGATCCATTGTGTCCGCATATAGGTCAGAAAAGCCACGATGGTGGCCATCCAGTACGACGTTAGTTGCATAGGAGCCACCTCGTAGAAGTTTAGCACCTCCACCATCTCGAGGAAGACTTGGAATGTTCACCCCGCCTCGAAGTGGTCAAAGGGGATTGCGAGTTCGTCCTCAAAAACAATGTTCACTCTTTCTTCCCCTTCGATAGGCGTGCAAAGAAGCGTCCGTCAAGCGGGTACCTCGACAAAAGGTCAGCTAGATCCACACTGGTAAGCGCATGGAGAGGCAACATATCACTCAGGAATGCGATTGCGCAGTCAGAGCAAAGTGATAGAGGAGCTCACGTCATCTCTCACGAAAAATAGTTACAAATTTTCAATGAAAATCCTCTTGATGGGGACCCCTATTTATAGCGCTACCTCGAAAGGCAAAGCGATGCTGGGGCACGCACCCTCCGGTAGGCACCTGCTTGAGACCGTGCCCCACAAAAAGGTTATCTCGCGACCACATTACAACATGTTCCCAGGTAAGAACTCACAATAACAAAAGAGTAAAAAGATGCATTCCAGAACAACACGACAAATCACAGAAGAGAAGAATCATTGCACAAGTAACAATTACGAGTAATTACAACAAAAGAAGGAATGTTTGGCGCGCATAAGATGTGCACAATCATGACAATCTGCCAAGGGGACCAACTAACTCCCTCAGCTATGCATGTTTTGCCTCCAAAACGATAATTCACGCTTGCATTTGCGCCATTGCATCCCATACGGCGCTCACATGCATCTCGAATTCGCAGTCCCGCAGAAACCCCATAGTGACGATCGATTGGCTAAAGGTAAACCCCTAATGTGTTTCTTTGATTACAAAATACAGGAATTAGAAGCATACCCGACATCCTAGATGCCGGCCTCTCTTCGGGTTCTGAGTCATCTCCGAATACATCTGGTAAGGTGGTCATTAGGTCCTCCATACCAACCACAGGAGTCACGCCTTCTCAGAAGCCGAATGTGCTGAAATCAATCCACGGGATAATGGTTACTCGCGCGGGTCTAAACACCAGACATTTAGGCTTCGTTTGGTTACTCGTGCGGGTCTAAACACCAGACATTTAGGCTTCGTTTGGCGCAGAGGGAGGAGACGCCCGACGGGTCTAAACGCTGCCGCTCGAACTGGAGGTTTGCTCCGGCGGTTCGAAAGCTCAGTTTTTGGCTTCGTTTCTCACCACAAACGGGGACGGGATTCCATTTGTTTACCCGCCTCCTTGCTGCTTTTCCCCTAAACGCCACCCGCCACCGTTGCGCCAAATGCAACCTGCCCTCTCGGTGTCCGTTAACTTAAGATACTCCCAAAGCAGGGACACCCCTCTTTGGTGTCTAGCCCGCGCGAATTTATTCCGTCCGGGTTCCGGGGCGAGTACATTTGCTCGCACGCGACTACTAAGAATCTGCTCGCGCGCCTTTGCCTTTCTTGTTTTTCCTCTCTCTAAATTGCGCCCGTTGATATCTCCACTCGGCAACACCTCCTCTCACCCGGACGCAGATTTAGGGACTGAGCCCGGTCCTAATAATCTCTCCTAGCCCGAGCTTCGTGTGAGATCGCGAACGCTGTCCAGGCATCGCCCCCACGAGCGGAGGATTCACTACCGACTCGCGCCAGGCGGGAATGATAAACTATTCTCTGGTCTTTTGCGGGCGTGAAGACAAACTCTCGCTTCCTCCCACCAAATCCGCCATAAAACTATCCATCTTGTCCAGAGCCTCTACAACACCTAGAGTCGGGCGAAGTTCTCTCGTACTTCCCGTTACTGTCTGCTTTCAACCAGACTGCGAGGGGACTCTGCCCTCCTTGCCTACTTCCGAATTTTCTTGTCTGCAGGTGTCTGCATAGCTTCTTCCTCCAAGCATGTCATTCAAAGTTGCGCCACTTTCATCACAACCTCTTCTCCATGCCTCCTTGCTTTCGCTCTCTCCAACACCATGTGGGCAGCCACCCTCTATGGTACCCCGAGGGTGAATACTCATGACATCTCCCTCGCTAATAGTAAACTGTCAACAGCAGGACCACTATCAGCTTCTCGAAAGGAGGGTGCCTTCTTCGCCAACTCCTCTCTGGCAGCATTGAGGACAATCTGCCCCCTCCGCGGGTCCAGCACAGCTCTAAGTTCGCCTTTCATGGCTTCCTCGCTCCCCAAAGAGATGTCCATGGTGTTCGCCCGCATTCGGATAGGATGAGTTCTCCTGGTCCTCGACCGTCACAGCTATCCTCCCCCAGGTTTGTCCACATCCAGTGGTCGCAGTTTTGAAGATCCGACTGTCCTTTAGGAGATCGCACCGGCCTTCTTCTCCCTCATTGTAGCCAAGATAACATGTATTAATCTATCCATTCTCCGCACGGGAGGTCACGAAACAGTGTTCGAGGGGGTATAGCCATAAAAGTGGGACCTCCTCTACAATATTTATAGAATTCATGGGACACGAGGATCGAGTCGCAGTCTTCACGATTATTAGTTTCTTTTTCGAAGTCTGTGTGGACTCAAAAAAGTGTGGGGATTATGTTAATCTGAATCTTGCGATGGGGAGAACATCATACGATACCAGTCACGAAGATTTCGGGTGAACACTCAAAATGCCCACGGACGTCTCTAGGTGATTGCATGCACAATAAGCATCTGACAAGAGGTAGCACACTCTTTGGGTACTCCTCCAGTAGTACATCAAGTAAGTCATGGAGACCACTCACTCGGAGCTCATGCAGACTCTTCAACTCGGCAGTAGCACGCGCGGTCTTTTCTCTCACCCCCCTGACGACTGACTCTTTGTGAATCACAGACAGCTGCGCATTTAATACTACATTTACTATTGTTCTAAATACCCCAACTATTTTGGCAGCCTACCCCCGTGTATAAATATTGGGCTATGGGTGCTGGAAAGGGACAGAGAACTAAGGTTAGAATCTACCCTGTTGTAGGTGCGGACATTGAGTTTGTCTCCCAGTTGCTCTTATTTTCTCTCTTCTCCCCTCTTGTACTTGCCACTACCTTTATAATCTTTGACCAAAGTAATAATATTTCCTGCTACAAGTAATATTCTCCATGGTAGGTAAATCTGGTGTTCGTCGCTACCAACAGCCCCCTCTTTTCTTGTTCTCCTTCTTCTGCCTGCTAAGCTTTAATAGGCCAATAATTAGTCAATTACGGTGTCCAATCTCTTGAATTGTTTCCCAAGTAGACGTTGAGTGTCAAAAACTAGGTAATCAATTTTGCACCAACAAGATGTTTTGTGAAGAATAAACAATAATTTAAAATTTTTGTTCTAATTTTCAGTATTACCAACTACATGTATTCCTTAGGAGGCAACATCCTCTTTTTGGAATAATGAATTTTTATAGCTTTACAAGGAAACACTAGAGGTTGTTCCTCCTCATCCTCTTCTTGAAGCTCCCCCAAAGAAGATGTAGCAGTCTTTGTAGCAACTATAGTTGTATCCTTAGCCTCCCCCTAATTGAGTGCAACCTCTTTGGCAATATTCATCAAAGTCTGTTCAAGCACCTCATGCTCCCACTGAGCTGATGTAGTAGTTTGTTCAACAACTTTAGTTGTATCCAAATATTATTTCAGATCAGCATCAACCTCCCCCTGATTATGTGCAGCCTCTTGTGTTGCTTATTTGGCCATTTTCAATTCTTTCTATTCAAGAGACTCATTCTCCCCCTGTATTTGAGAAACTTCTCCTGGATCCTCCAACAAACATTCTTATTATCTGCTTACTCTCTTTCCTTAACAACCTGGTCTTCCTCATGAATCTCCCCCTTCTTAACCTTATTGACAAAGGAGGTTAAGAATGACTTAGTCATATAGGAGGAAGATATTATTGATTGCATGGACTTCATATATGTAGTGACCTCATCAATTTGGGTTTGCATGTGATTAAAGGTGGTTTGAATTTGAGAAGAATGCTCACTTATAAGAGTTTAAATTTTGATAGTGACCATCTGCACTACTTGAGGAATGATAGAATTTAGTTTGAAGGGAGAAGAGACTGGCAGAGTGGAGGAAACGAGAATATTATTTTGAGAAGTGATTATTGTAGGAGATGAAGGTAGAGCTGAGGTAGGTAGGTTAACATGTTCAGATATTTGTATGAAGGCATAATCTAGAAGAATATATGAGGATGGTTGTAATGCAGACAAAAAAGTAATTGCCTTGGTTGGTATGGAAGCTTGCTCCGGATTGGTGGATGAAGGAATATCATCTGTAGAGGGTGGAGGAGATGAATCTCTCTAGGAGCTAGACTTAATGATTTGCCTGGTTCCTTTGGAGAATAGAACTATTATAATTCTCTTTTCAGGAGGAAAATGCACTCCCTTTGATGTGCATAAAGTGGGGTAATTGTGCTTCAAGAACTGGCTCATGATTAGCAGATAGGATTTCTCCTTCTGTACATATCTATGGGAGATCATCTTCAGAAGTTATTTCTCCCGGTTGATTTTCTTGCCAAGAACTAGCACTCCAATTAGATGCAGTGTGTTTTGGGAATACTATCATACACAGAAGTCTTGCAAAGTAGGACCTTTCCTATAATGTCAGCCAAGAATCTGTATTTTTTTTTAGAAAATTCGTTCTTCTTCGGATGAATGAGCATGTCCTTTGAGAAGTTCATAATTTTGAGAATTTCTTGTATCTCTAATTCAGATAATTCTACAGCAGGTTCTCCTGGTTGTAAATCAAAATTTTTTTTGTATTACTTCAGATTTGATCCCAACTTTGGTCCCATCAATATTTCCTTTCGTAGACCACCCATCGTCTTCAAACTAAATGCGTGTCATGAATTATGTTAACTCTACTTCATATAGTTTGCATCAGGTGGATATTATCATATCCAATCCAAGATTGCTGAAGAGTTGAAGAATTCCCTTGAACACATTGACAATAACACTAAACCCAGAGTTTGTATTTGGAGCCATTGATGTACCTACAAAACACTAAACAAACATGAGAGAACGAGAGTAAGAAATAAGAGAGCGGGGAAGATGAAGAGTTTGAAAGCATATTAAATTAAAATAGATGTCTGGTATAAGAAGGCAATACTTCAAAAGTTAGGGTAAGTCGACGTATTTTAGGAAAGAAATTGATGCATTGCGCCAAAGTAGGTCTAAGTAAAGAATCTGCGTGTGTTCGAGAAATCGACGTTGCGTCGAATTGTATTCAAAGTAACATCAAAAAGAACTTATCAGACATTCTATTGATGCATGCATCGTTTAGAAATCGACGTTACGTCGAATAAGTTCATGCTCTTCATTATCTGCTTGCTCTCAACATTGTGTCGAACAAAAATCGATGTTATGTCAATTTGTATTTGATGGTGCGTTGAATTTAGACTTAAAAGTTAATCAATTTTTCGCTATTTTCCTAGCAATATTTTTTAATCAAAAATAAGTTTTTCATATATTATAGTTAGTTCTGCTGAGCACCATCAAGCATTCTCACTGCATCGTTGAAGTACTTGTGCTTGATTTTATCAAGGGGTTTTATAGAAATATCAGCCCTTTGGTTTTCAGCGGACAAATATTCAAGGGATATATTTCATTTCTCTGCATTTTCCCTGAGAAAGTGGTGCCTTATTTTTATGTAATTAATTCTACTGTAAAGCACTGGATTTGATGCAATAGAAATTTCACTTGTGTTGTCATAAAATATTGTGGAGTTTTTGATATAAAAATTATAATCAAGTAGATGATTTTGCATCGACAATATTTGTGAGCAAGAACTTCCTGCAGCTATGTACTCAGCTTCATCTGTGGAAGTAGATATTGAAGTTTGTTTCTTACTAAACCAAGAAATCATTCTAGCATCCAGGAATTAACAAGTTCCTGAGTTGCTTTTCCTATCCAATCTACACCTAACATAATCTGCATCTGACTATCATACCAACTCAAATTTAGATTCTGTTGGATACCACAAACCAAGTTCTGGAGTACCTTTTAAATATCTTAGAATTTTTTTGAAAGAACTCAAGTGAAACTCCTTAGGGTCTATCTGGAGTCTAGCACATACATATATGATAAACATGATATCTAGTCTACTGGCAGTGAGATAGAGAAGAGGGCAAATGATTTCTCTATAAGTCTTCTGGTTAATGGATTGACTTGATTCATCTCTATCAATCACATCATTGGTAGTCATGAGAGTTTTCGTAATAGACGCATTTTTCATCCCAAACTTTTTGTTAAGTTCTTTAGTGTACTTAGATTGAGATATGAAGATGTCTTCATCTATTCATTTTACTTGAAGACCAAGAAAAAAAAAGGAGAGTTCTCACATGCTACTCATTTCAAACCTAGACTGCATTAGGTCAGCAAATCTTTTGTAAAGTTTTGAATCTATTGAGCCAAAAATTATAGCACTCACATATTTGTACTATTAGTAAATGGTGCTTATGTGTTCTTGTGAAGAGTTTTTATCCACCTTTTCTCTTTCAAAAGAGTGATCTAGAAGGAACATGGATTAAGTATCATACCAAGCTATTGGAGTTTGCTTTAAATAATAATGTGCCTTATTTAATCTTTAAACATAAGAGGGGTGAGTTGGATTAACAAAATCTGGTGGTTGTTCTACATACACCTCTTCTTGTAAAGTGTCATTGATGAAGACACTCTTGACATCCATCTGGTAGACTTTGATCTTCATATATGTAACATAGGCAAGAAAAGTTTGATTGCCTCAAGTCTAGCTACTAGGGCAAATGTCTGATGGCATTCTATCCCTTCTTCTCTGTCACCCAACCGAGGGAGCCTGCCTTGCTAACTTATGAGAGCCCGAGCAGTGGTTTTCTTCTCGGGGGCTGTTAACCAAAACATATTTATTCTCTGTCACCTGAGCAAGGGAGCCTACTTTATTGGCTTATGAGAGCTTGAACAATGGTTTTCTTCTCAAGGGCTTTTAACCAAAATAACTTCATTCTCTGCCACCCAGGTGTGGTAGCCTGCCCTGCTGGCTTATGAGAACACAAACATCAGTTTTCTTCTCGGGGGCCCTTAACTAAAACATCTTTATTCTTTGCCACCTGAGTGAGGGAGCCTGCCCTGCCGGCTTATGAGAGCATGTACTACTGTTTTCTTCTCAGGGGATTTTAACCAAAACATCTTTATCATCTGCCACCCGAGTGAGGGAGGCTGCCCTACTAACTTATGAGAGTCTGGGTAGCGGTTTTCTTCTCTGGGTCTTTTAGCCAAAACAACTTCATTCTCTATCACCCGAGTGAGGGAGACTGCCCTGCCAGCTTAAGAGAGCCCATACAACATGTTTCTTCTCAGGGTCTCTTAAACAAAATATCTTTATTCTATACTACCCGAGTGAGGGAGCCTGCCCTGCCAGCTTATGAGAGCCCAGAGATCGGTTTTCTTCTCGGGCGATTCTTACCAAAACATCTTTATTCTCTATCACCCGAGTGAGGGCGCCTGCCTTGCTAGCTTATGAGATACCAGACATTGATTTTCTTCTCGGGGGCTTTTAACAAAAACAACTTCATTCTTTGCCACCTGAGTGAGGGAGCCTGCCATGCCAAATTATGAGAGCCCAAACATCGATTTTCTTCTCAGAGGCTTTTAACAAAGATATTTTTATTTCTATATAACTGGAAGCTTTCTACTATACCATGCTCCTACCTAGCCGGGAAAAGAAAACATTCATCATGAGAAAGAGTTCATTGAGACAAAGCTTTCACGATTCATTGTGAATAATTCACCACTCCAAGTGTTATTGAGGGGGGCTCCCTCACAATTTGGAGGTAATACCCTCCCGATTTCAATGCTTCCAGGATTACATACGGACTTTCCCAATTGGGATGGAGTTTCCCAACAGTCGTCGACCTTCTCGCAATGTTGACCTTTTTGAGAATTAGGTCCCCCTTAACAAATTATTTGATTCTAATAAGTTTATCAAAATATTTAGCCATCCTGGAATTAATTTCTTCCCAGCGATTCATTTTCAGGTCGCGAAGTTCTTCTGTGAGGTCATGTGAGTGTCGTTATTCTTCCTCATTGTCCATTATCCATTCATCATTCCCCTCCCCGCAACAATGACTCGCAATGACTTCACCTCGAATTCAACTGGCAACAAGGATTCAGAGCCATGGGAGAATTTTAAAGGGGTTTCTCCCGTGACCATGTTGGGTGTGGTTCTCAAGGACCAAAGGACTGAGGGATGCTGCTCCACCTGGTTGCCTTTTAAGTGTTCCACCTTTTTTTAACAAGTTAATAATGGTCTTATTTACTGCATCTGCATGCCCATTGCTCTAGGTGTCATGGACAGATGTTAAGCAGAGGTCGATGCCAATTGGCTATAAAAGCGGTGAAATCTTCACTAGCAAACTGCGGCCTGTTGTTAGTGATGATGGCCAGGGCTAGCCCATACCGACAAATTATTTCCCCGCACATGAAATTTCTTATTACCCATGAAGCTGTTTTGGCCACCTCTTTGACCTCCAGCCACTTGAAGAAGTAATATATCATAACCAAAAGGAATTTTCTTTGTCTGTTAACCTAGAGGAAGGGACCTACCAGGTCTATTCCCCAAATTGCAAAGGGCCACAGTGTTGTGATTGTTTTGAGTCTCTGCACTGGCAGGAGATAAAGTGGCCAAAGAGTTGGCACTTATGATATTTCCTTGCATACTCTATCATATTTCTACCATTCGTCATCCATAAGTATCCTTACCGCAACCCTTTTCTCCAAGGTATGAATCCCGGAGTGACTGCCACACTCCCCCGAGTGAATCTCCTCCAGGACTCTAGGGACATCATCCTCAATGATACACCTCGCCAAGAGTTTCGATAGGGTTTTCTAGTACAGGTCTCCTCCATGAAGCAGGTAATATGCAGACTTGTACCTGAGCCGCCTCTTATTCAGAACCCCCTCTAGGAATTTACCTGAGGTTAGGAAAATGATGAAAGGGTGCATCCACGAGGACCGCTGGTCGATCTCCATCAGCTCACCCTCTTCAATTGATATCTGAAACAATTTAGCCACCATTCCTCTTGCATAGGGGCCATACTTTGCCAGATGGTCTGCTTGAATGTTCTCCTCACTCGGCACATGCTGAATATAGAAAGTATGGATCACGCCAATGAGACCCTTGACCTTTGCCAGGTACCGCTGGAGAGTTGGTTCTACTGTCTTGAATTCCCCCTTAATCTGTGATGCCTCTGTCATCGTATCTATGAATACCTTCATCTTCTGGATCCCCAATTCCCTCACTAGACAAAGCTATATTATCACAGTATCGTACTCAGCTTTCTTATTGGTGACTGGGAAATGAATGTTGATTGCCTTCTCGATCTTCATCCCCCACAGGCTATCCAAAACCGCTCCTACTCTCAGGTAGTGCCTTCCCGATGCTCCATCTACAAGGATATTCTAAGCCACATGCTCAGAATATTCAGGCTCTTCCACCTCGACTGCATATTTTGCTAGAAAATCTGTTATCACATTCACCTTCATTGATAGTCAGGGAGCAAATGATCTCGAATTTGTTAAGATCCACCGACCACTTGGCTAACCTCCACAAGTGCTCCACCCTCGCCATGATGTTGCGAAGTGGTTGATTGGTTACCACCTTGATTGAGTGCACTTGGAAATTCGATAGGAACTTCAAGTTGAGATAATCAGGGCGAGAGCCAACTTTTCAAAGATTGATTACCTGAGATCCACCTTCTTTAGGACCCGGCTGATGTGGTATATGAGTAATTTCTTCTTCCCCACCTTTCAGATCAGGACTGAGCTTATTACCTTAGCTTCCACCCTAAGGTAGAGAGTCAGGTTATTAAAATCGAAACTTGACTTCTTGTAGAGTTCGGTCCTGAAAGGGGTAACCTCACACCTACTTCTCCTGAAGAAGTGCACATGAACAAAGACATAGGACTAAGAACAGATCTTGAACTAGAATAAGATGGTCCCACCACACACCTAGAAGATCTTAGAGCGCTTCCCCACCCTAGCAATGCTGGGCTGGGGCACCTTGGAGGGCACTTGAAAGACAAGCAGAAAACTAGAGGAGGAAGAAGTCAGAGAGCCCCCTCTCCAAAGGTGCCCCTACAAGTCAATTTATAGTTTTCCAAGTATGGTCTTCAAATAGCGTAACTTCACTGTTCGGATCTACCATACACAGCCCAATTCGGTCTTCCAACAACATAACTTCATTGTTTGGGAAGGCTAATAGTATGCCAAAACATAACTCCATGAAGGAGTTGTGAAATCCTAGACGAGATGTCGAGCATCTGCCTACTCCTGGCTGAGGGCGAGTGCCCGATAAAACTCGCACTCGCCCACTCCCCACTCTCTACCCTGGGCGAGTGAGGACTGACTACCACACCCTCCTATTGCATGCAAGCCTCAGGCCTTGATTAAATATAGACCTGTTGGCCTCATTCGTCATGCCATGTGCAAGCCTGTGGTTCTGGGTGAGTGTGGGACCAACTTCCCCACTCTCCTGTCCGACCACCCTAAGTCATGGGGACATTTTCCCCTGGGACTCCCTAAGGGACCCACTCAGCGAACATGAGGTTGTACATAGGTCTTCCCCTTCCGTTGTCCCTTGGAGTAGCAGAGTCCGCTTGAGCTATTTCTTCAATGCCTAGAAGGCCTCCTCACACTCCTGCGACCACTCAAATTTTTGATTCCCCTGCAAGAATTTGAAGAACGGTGCGCATTTCTCCCCAGCCTAGGAGAGAAACTTACTTAGCCCTGCCAGCTTTCCTATCAGATGTTGGACTTCCTTGACATTTATGGGCAACTCCAAGACCAAGATTTCCTTCACTTTGTATGGATTGGGCTCTACCCTCGCTGGTGTGAGGAGATAGCCAAGGAATTTGCCCCTTCCTACTCCAAAAACACACTTCAAGGGGTTAAGCCTCATCTTGAAATTTTTTAGGGTGGCAAAGGTCTCCACCAAATCTAGTTGTTGGGTACACTGGAAAATATGTACTAGATTTGGAGAAGCCTCCCCTTACTCAATGATATACATCAATTTGTATTTGATGGGATGTTTGAGTTTCAGTGTGCAGGTTTAAGAAATACAGGAAAAATTTCTAAGTACAAGTGTCGACACTTATAAGGAATTGTGTCGACACCTGAAGCAGGAGCGGTGTCGACACCCAGGAATTGTGTCGACACCTAAAGCAGGAGATTTGTTGACACCCATGAGTTATGTCAACACTAGAAGAAAGGCATGTGTTGACACCCAAGAATTGTGTCGACACCTGAAGAAGGTTTGTGTCGACACACATGACTTGTGTCGACACACACACTCAACACCATCTATCAACAACAACTATACTGAATCTGAAAGGCTTTTGTCGACACACAGGACTTGTGTCGACACACACTCAACGACATCTGAACATACACCCAACACCATCTGTCAGCATCAGCTATGTCAAGACAAGGAGAAGTTGTGTTGACACACGGGACTTGTGTCGACACACACTCAACGACATCTGGACATACACTCAATGCCATCTATCAGCATCAGTTATGTCGAGACAAGGAGCAGTTATGTCAACACACAGGACTTGTGTCGACACATACAAACAGAAGTTGTGTCGAGAAGTAGAAGAATGACTGTGTCGACACATTGAGTGTTGTGTCAACATCATCAAGGCTTGTGTCGACACTTAGTCTATTTGTGTCGACACATGTGAAGTAATTTACTGAGTTCCTGCTGAGATATAAAGTCATTGCAGAATCAGCTGTCACGGCTGAAGACTTGACAATTATCATAAACAACAAGTCTGACACCTTTGTCAGAACTGTCAGAAGGTTGTTACAAACCGGATCAGCCGGTAATCTTTGAGAAACTCTATATAAAGGACTGATCCATGACAACCAAGTAATTAAAAGAAAGCAATTAAGAGGGAACAAACCAACACAGAACCAGAGAGAGAATTCAACAACAAGAAAAGGGGAACCCTTAAGAAGGCAGATCCTGAACAGTCTGAAAAGAAAGATTCAAATCTATTTCTGAATCTAAGAAGGGAGCTGTCTGAAGATCAACTTCTACTCCAAGTCAGATAAACCTCATTTTTTTCAATCAAGAAGCTTTGAAAAAGCTAAGTCAAGTTGGATCTGATGTATACAGTTTGTTCAAGAACTGATCAAGAAAAGCTCACACCAATTGAGAGTTCTATCTGGGTGAAATTCTGTACAACTAAATATTCTTTTTCCTTGTAAGATCTTCTTAGATCTGAGTTGTAAGCCTGTGTATATAAAGGCTGAGGTAGGGCTAAGAGCCTGAGGTGTAGGACTTGTGAAAGTCTGAGTTGTAAGCCTGGTGATAAAGGCTGAGGTAGGGTTGTTGCCCGAGGTAGGGTTCTTGGGAAGAATCTAAGGTATGACTTGTATAAGTCTGAGCTGTATGAACCTGTCAGGTTCTTAGGTGTAAGATCTTTGGATCTGAGTTAGTGTAAGGAAGTTGGGCTGAATCCAGTTCTCTACTAGATAGGCGAAGGGGGAAGTGGATGTACTCATAACTTGGGGAACCACTATAAATCTGGTGTACTGTACTGTACTGTGTTGTGCTATGATTATTATGCTGTGAATTGTATTTTCTGTACTGAGTTATAACAAGATAATTGCCTAAAATTTATTTAAGAAAATTAGAACCTATTCACCCCCCTAGGTGTCTAGGCTCTTAAAATCAAGTATTTCAAGTTGTATTAGAGGGAGGTTACTCAAAGATTGACCTAACAGTCTGAGTGAATCTCCAATGCAATTAACAGATTTCAAGAATGAGTTCAAATGAGAATCAGAAGGAATTTGGATCTATGAAACTGCCTATCTGCAGGAAAGAATTCTTTGGCATATGGAAGGAAAGGGTCAGGTTGTTCATGGAAGCATCTGATCCAAGAATCTACATCACAATACAAGAAGGTCCCTTCATTCCAATGAAGGTATCAGCTCTGTATGCAAATGTTAAAACCCCAAAAAGTTATTCTGACATGACCAAGGATGAGATCATCCCGGCAACATTAGATAAAAGAGCACAAAACATTATTGTAAGTGTTATAGATGATTCCACATTTCAGAATCTGGTGCATTGCAAAACCTTTAAGGAGATGTGGGACAACTTGATTGTATACATGGAGGGAACTGAAGAAGTTAGAGAAGATAGGAAATCTATGCTGAATCAAGAATATGAGAGCTTTAGACAAGCCAAGTCTGACAGCATAGCTGAATGTTACAAGAAGTTCTTCAGGATAGTAAATAAGCTGATGACCTATGGAAGAGTCTTCAACACATATGAATTGAATGACAAGTTTCTTAGGTCACTAACCAAGGACTGGGAAACAAAGATATGTGCCATCAGAGAGGTGGTCAGGCTTGCTGATACACCTCCACCCACATTGTTTGGAAAGTTGTTATCTTATGAAATGCAACTCACTGCAAGAAAAGAGGAAGAGAAAAGCAGCAGGTCTGAGTATAAAGATAAGTCAGTAGCTTTCAAGGCTGAAGGCACAAGAAAGGGTAGGAGAAAGTCTCCTTCTCCACCCAGAAGGAGTGTTGAGGCTAAAGAAGAAAATTCTTACAACACATCAGATAGCCACACCTCTAATGAGGACTTTGATGCCTTTACAAGGCAGTTTCAGAGGTTTATAAAAAGAAGAAATGGAGAACCAAGCCTTCAACATCCTTTTCCAAGGATGATTATTACAAGAAAAAGAAGACTCCCAAGGTGGACAGGTATGCCTCAAAACCTAGCAAACATATTAATTCTAAGATTGTTTGTTATTGTTGCAACAAGCCTGGACATGTCATAGCTGACTGTCCAGATAAGAGGAATGAATCTAAGGACAAGAAGAAGCATCAAGTGAAAGGCAAGAAGGAGAAATCCTTTGTTGCTTAGAAGCAAAAGAGTTGGACAGACTCTTCATCATCAGAATCAGGAGAAGAAGATGATGCAAAAGCATATGTTGGGCTGTTCTCTACAGAAGAGGATTCTAGGGAATTAGAATTCCTACAAATGCTGGACTCCATAAATGGAGTTGAATACTATTGCTGTAGAGGGCTGATGGCTCTATCAGAAAATGATCAGTGCCAGACAGCCTGGTCCAAGTAAGGTATACAGTTCTTCCTTAGCTTCTGATTATTTTACTGGATCAGAATAAAAGCATCTGCATCAAGAGATGTGGATGGTTCTGAGTCTGAGGGGGATGTACATCAACTCATTGATGAGTATGGTGGGTTGTTGCAAGCCCTGAAGAGGAGTAAGTTTCTTGTCAAAGAGCAAGCCAAGGAAATTAAATCTCTTAAGCAGGCTGCATTAGAATCTTTCAAGCTGATGGATTTGAAACTGAAGGAGGTTGCCAAACTGAAGAACATAACTGTTATTCAGATGGGCACAATCTCCTTCAAAGAAAATCATATCAAAAATCTGGAAGCAAGACTCTAGAAAGAAAGGGATCTAGTGGCTAAATTTTCAAGGACAAAGTCTGTCTTGCCTTTAATAGATAACTTCATATCTCAGAAAGGAAAGACAGGACTAGGCTTCAAGGAAAGAACTTGGGCAGCCAATTCTCAAGGAAAAGGCAAAGTCCCAGTTCAGCCATTAACCACAAAACCCCCTATTTACTTTAGGAAAGTGATGCAACCTACAAACAGGTATGATCATGATATTACTCATGGTCACTGTGAGTATGGAGATCTCATTAGCAAGGGTGTATATGCCAATAGGCCACTCTATAAGCAAACCCATCATATTCTTAAGGAATCTTTGGGTTATTCTGCTCCAGCACCAACACTTAAAAGGAATGCTGACAATAATGTTGAGAAGCCTGTACCTAAGAGAAGGTACAATAGATTTGAGTGTTGGTGTTGTGGCAAGGTGGGCCACTTTGCCATAGATTGTTGGTTCAACATAAGTGTTAAAAAAAAAGAACAGCTTACCTGTTAGAAAAGCTGTAGGTAAGCATGATATATTTCAAACTAACAAGAACCTAGGACCCAATAAAATTTTGGGTACTAAGGATAGGTAAATCTTTCTTTGATGCAGGTGAATCCAAGTGGCCATACCCCTATATGGTACTTGGATAGTGGATGTTCCAGGAACATGATTGGAACAAGAAGAATGTTGAGGGACTATGCACCCATAGAGAATGGACCCAAAGTAATCTTTGGTGGATCTAAAAAAGGAATCATCAAAGGATTTGGTAACATTTCTAGTAATTCTATTACTATCACTCAAGTGGCTTATGTGAAGGGTCTGAAACATAACCTGATTAGCATAAGTCAACTTAGTGATCTAGGTTATGACATCTCTTTCCTCAAAAGAGTGTGCCAAATAAGGAGGTCAAGTGATCAAGAGATCATTCTGACTGGCACTAGGAAAGGGAATGTATATTATCTTAACCTTGATTGTGAGTATAACATCTCACCCATTTGTCTAGTTATAGGTGAGAAATCATCACAGTGTGTCCAATGGCACAAGAGGCTGGCTTATCTGAACTATAAGTTAATAGGACAGCTATTTAGTATGGGGTTAGTGAGGAATGGTCCTCAGGTCAAGTGCATTAAAGAGGGTGTTTGTTTAGCTTGCCAAAAGGGCAAACAGACTAAGTCCTTTTTCCAAGTACTTGATACCAAAGATTCAATGAGATGTCTATATCTCTTGCATATGGATTTGTTTGGTCCTATGCTAGTTCATAGTCTAGGTAGGAAAGTATATACATTGGTTATTATGGATGGTTATTCTAGATATACATGGGTTTTCTTCTTGAGGCAGAAATCTTAAACCATTACTGTTTTCCAAACCTTTGTTAGACAAATTCAGAATGAATTTTACAATTTAGTGGTCAAAATTAGAAGTGACCATGGAACTGAATTTCAGTCTGAGTTATGACAGAGTTTTGTGAAGAACTTGGGATTCATCAGGAGTTCTCCTCACCTAGAACACCCCAACAAAATAAAGTTGCTGAAAGAAAGAATATGACTCTAATTGAGGCAAGTAGAACACTACTTAGTAACAATACTCTCCCTGAGTACTTCTGGGCTGAGCCAGTAAATACTGCATGTCATGTACTCAATAGAGCCTCCATCAATAAGAAACATAAGATGACTCCCTATCAGATTTTGAAAGGCAGAAAACCAAACATTCCCTACTTAAGAATTTTTGGTAGCAAGTGTTATGTCCTAGTTAATGTTAAGCACTACCAAACTAAGTTTGCTGCCAAATCCCTAGAAGGGATATTTGTTGGGTACAATAATAATACTAGGGCATACAGGATTTACAACTTGACTACACAAGTTGTAGAAGAATCTGTCCATGTAGTATTTGATGAGTCTAAGTTGATTAACAGTGAATTGTCTAGCTCTTCAGGTAGTTCTACAGGTTTAAAGGACAGGCTGGACAAGCTGACTATTAATGAAGAAGCACATGCTAGGCTGGATGAAGAAAAGGATGCATACTATCCAGGGGGAGAACAAGACTCACTGGATGAAGAAGACAATGAGGAGCATCAGGTTGAGGAAAATGAAGAAGGCCAAGAGGTTGGCAGATTTCCTCCAACAAGAAGACACTTGAAGGATCATACAGCTCATCAAATCATTGGTGATGAAAGTCAAGGTGTACTAACTAGGAGAAAGAGCATGAACACAGTTTTATGTTCAAGTTTCTTATCACAGATAGAACCCAAGAAGATTAAAGAGGCCATGCTAGACACAAACTAGATTGATGCTATGCAAGAAGAGCTGAATCAATTCAGAAGATGTAAAGTCTGGGAACTGGTTCCTAAACCAAAGGATCACAATGTGTTAGGAACCAAGTGGATCTACAGAAATAAACTTGATGAGAATGGCACCATAATCAAGAACAAGGCCAGGCTGGTAGCAAAAGGCTACAAGCAAGAAGAAGGGATTGACTTTGATCAAACCTTTGCCCTAGTGGCAAGGTTGGAAGCTATAAGGTTGTTCTTGGCCTATGCTGCCTATCAATGTTTCAAGGTATATCAGATGGATGTAAAGTCAGTATTTCTGAATGGTGACTTAAAAGAGGAAGTCTATGTTGAACAACCCTCAGGTTTTGTAGACTCTCACTATCCTAACAATGTATATAGGCTTAGGAAAGCTCTATATGGTTTGAAACAAGCCCCTAGGGCTTGGTATGAAACCTTGTCTGCTTTTCTTATTGAGAATAAATTCTCTAGAGAAAAGATAGTCAAAACTCTATTCTTTAGGGAATCTAAAGGCAAGATCATCCTAGTCCAGATATATGTTGATGACATTATCTTTGGATCTACTGAAAACAACCTTTGTAGAAAGTTTGCCAAACTTATGCAAGGTAAGTTTGAAATGAGCACTATGGGTGAGCTGAAGTTCTTCTTGGGACTTCAAGTTAGACAGACTGATGATGGATTGTCCATATCTCAGTCTAAGTTCACCAAGGAGTTGATTAATAAATATGGAATGGACTCAGCCTCCACCATGAAAACTCCAATGGGAACAAGTATGACTATAAGCAAAGATGAGGCAGGGAAACCTGTTGATGAGTCTTTGTATAGAGGGATAATTGGCTCTCTACTCTACTTGACTGCTAGTAGACCTGACATCATGTATGCAACATGTGTTTGTGCAAGGTACCAATCATGTCCAAAGGAATCTCATTACACTGCTGTCAAGAGAATTTTTAGATATCTTAAGGCACACCTAATCTAGGTCTTTGGTACCCTAAGAATAGAGATTTCTTACTAACGGGCTTTTCAGATGCAGACTTTGCAGGGTGCAATGAAGACAGGAAGAGTACCACAGGAACTTGTCAATTCCTAGGTGGAAGGCTGGTGTCATGGAGCAGTAAGAAGCAAACAAGTGTAGCTATCTCAACTGCTGAGTCAGAATATATAGTTGCAGGCAGCTGTTGTGCACAGTTGATGTGGATAAAGCATCAACTTGAAGACTATGACATCAAGGTAAGTAGAATTCCACTATTCTGTGATTCTACTAGTGCTATTTCTATTGCTAAAAACTCTATTTCACACAGTAGAACTAAGCATATATAAATTAAGTTTCATTTTATCAAAGAATATATGGAGAAGGAAGATATTAGTCTAGAATTTGTGAACACAAATAATCAAATTGCTAATATTTTTACAAAATCTCTGGATGAAACTAAATTTAATTATTTTAAAATTGAATTAGGTATGTTAAACCTAGAATAGGCCAGCACAAGCTTTCCTAAGTAGAATATGTAAGCATAAAATTTCTAAGGATATTTGGGTAAGTAAGAAAGTTTGTGTCGACACAAGCAAATTATGTCGACACTCTCAGTACGTTGTGTCAACACATAAACAATATTTGCGTCGACACAAGAATTGGTGTCGACACACTCTATCGAGACTTGACTAGCCCGTGTCGACGCTGACACAAGTATGCCGACACATAGACATATCGACTAAAAATAAGTTTTGACGAGACCTAAGTCTTTTATGTCGACATATGCAAAACTATGTTGACTTGTATTATGACTAAGTTAGGCGTGTCTTTTGACCTACCATTTACCAGTAGACAATAAATAGGGGGAGACAAAATCTGGTCGACTACGCTTTCAGATTTCTCAACTCTAGACCTTGTGTCGACATAGATATTCACTTCACTTCTCTTCTTTCTTTCTCTCTTTCGTCAATGGCACCACACCATGATGACAAGGTGAATTAAGGATACAAGCTGGTTCGCGGGGGATTCGAGATGGCTTCACAGGACATCAAGGTTGTGATTACTGATGCTAAAGATCACGACAGTGAACCTGTCGCACAAGTAATATAAAATGGGCGAGTTGTCTGAAGTATCAATCTCTCAAGGAACACAGTAAGGTGGAGTTAATTTCGAGGAGGACTTGAGATTGAAGTCCTTAGGTCGGAGGTAAAGAAAAAAGGGGGGGTTTTGGTATTGCGATAAAATAAAGTAAAAATCTATCAACTACTCATATGCAATGCCGCTATTCGATGCTTCGCCAGGCGGGATGGAAGACTAGTCGGGCCGCTATGCACCGAATCGCTAGGCGGATGGGCGAGTAGGCTTGCGGAATGAAGGTTGATAGCACCTCTTCGCGGCGCACGCCACTAGCAATTGCTAGTGCGGTAAGGGTGGAT
Source organism: Platanthera zijinensis (assembly GCA_039513925.1). Lineage (NCBI taxonomy): Eukaryota > Viridiplantae > Streptophyta > Magnoliopsida > Asparagales > Orchidaceae > Platanthera > Platanthera zijinensis. The sequence goes on from CM077081.1 coordinate 66,878,273, forward strand.
GGTGGATGGAATATGGCGCACCTCAAGCAATAATAACGAAAATACAAAATCACATAGACATGATTTACTATAAGCGTTTTACCGTTTTATAATCAAGCGCACATCATCATTAAATAAAGTTTACAACAACACATAAACAACAATAAAGGAAGAACAAGGCAAGAGATCGAACGTATCTGAAGTCTTGCTGAGGGTTCACGGTTGGAATCGTCGGGTTGTCAATCCACGTCCAAGCTCGGTCCTCAACTGCGTTCGGGGTAGAGAAGGGCTGTCACCACCTTCCAATTGGCCCGTCTTCTTCGTGTCACGATAGCGGAAGAAAGTTGCAAGCTTCCCTTTTCTTGGTGGATATGGCGCCAAAACTTGAAATCAGCCCAAGAGATGATGGAGGAGGCCGAGAGGAAACTCTAGCTTGGATTTGGCGGTGAAAGCTTGCCTGGAGCACCTCCATAGGGTGGAGATTGAAGGAGATCGGCGGATCCCTTCGTCGGATGCGGGGAAACCGAGGAAAAAGGCAAGCTATCGAATTAGGGCAAGACCTGCGCTATTTATAGAAAGCAGATTTTGAATACCGTGCATGCTCATCGGCGCACGACCAATGGTCATGCGCCCTAATGTCGGCGCTCGTGTGATAACAGAGATAGGGATGAAAGAAAATGGGTCGTGAACGCACACGATCGACAGCGCACGATCGGTGATCGTGCGAGGTATAGCTGGTGATCGTGCGACAGCCCGAGACAGGGTTGGTGAAAATTTGGCATGAACGCGCACGATCGACGATCGTGCGCCAAAGGGTTCTCTAGTCGTGCGTGGGTTAAAACGCACAACTATTGACTCTTTGGCTGGAAAATGGCCAGGATCGGTCCCGAACGCCCACACAATCCCCATACCTGCAGGAAAACAGATCGGGTTATCGAAGATGGCGTTCAACGATACTAGATACAATTACTAAAAGAAATAAAGATGCACAACCATGGGCGTAAAAGTGCACTTCGAATGGAAATAAAGGTTAGATGCCAAATGTGCGATAATGGGCAAAAAGTGAAGTGCATGTGAAGGAAAAATAGCCCAGATGAGTCCGAAAATAGGTATATAAAATGGACTCATCACACCCCCAGACTTAACTGTTTGCGCGTCCCGAGCAAACAAAATCTAAGTAGAAAGGGAAAATTACTAACTAACAAAGAATTTGAAAAACATAGCACCATGCGAAGTCGCATGCTCGTGTGCGTAAAAATACAATAGAGAAAATTTCTAAGTATGCAGAATAGTTTATAATTTTCACAATGCGTATCAAAATTTGAATACTACTCAAAAATGGAATCACGGTGAATCAACCGGTCACGTATAGGGAGAAAGTAGGCAGGCCACTAAGGTGAGCTTTGCCAAAGATCAGGGCTCAGGATCACCTCCAAAGGAATCCACCAATGTCGGGGACCTTACGCTTGCCCGTTCAAACTCTCTCCACGACACTAGTTAGACTCAAGCGCGAATCCGTAGGACTTTAGGATTAAAGATGGGGCTTGGGTTACGATGAGGTAAACAAAGATAAACAACGAGGTTATGCACCTAACCCAAATGAGCTATCATAAACAGAATAAATCCAACCGCTAACCACAATATATGCAGGTACACCACACACCCAGGCTTAACTTTTAATATATGGGTGTGTGCACCGCCTACTCCAAATATAATTACATCTCCAATAAGATTCTCAATTAAACTTTTTCTTTTCATTTTTTTTCCTTTACAAATATTTTTCGTTTTTTTCTTTTTCTTCATTTTATTTTCACAATTGAGCAGATATAAACTTTGGAGCACTTCCACATTCTTCACAAAGAGTACCACCACATCACACCCCAACATGAAAATAGAAAACACTAAAGCGCGACTTGGGTGTGCGATTAGGATCGGCTATGAGGCTTTGGTGAAATAATAGTGGAGCTGAATCAAAAGAAAGGTAGGCACAACGGGGCTAGCGAGGATAAGACGTTAGGAACGGTACAAAGCTCAACCGGGCCAAAATGATGGCCTATATCACACTCACCCTAGACTAACCATGTACCAATGCTTCGAGAGTATCTTGGGGCAAGTTCTTAGCCACCGAGAAAGATAATCCTTCCTCCCGACTCGAGCAAAATGAGTCTAGTGACGGCTACACACATTCCTACGCTACTGTTTGATTCACACCAGATTCACCAATTTTTGAGTTGAATGAAAAGATCTTTACGCAAATAAAAAAATATAAAACTATAAGCATACATAAAAATTGAATCTACTCGAATTTCTACACGCGACGAGAGAAGTTGACTAGAAGCAAAGCAAGGTCAACATTTTAGTCTGTCTCACAATCCTAAGCCAGCACCATAATTTTCCCAAATCTAACGAAGAAATGAGTTTAACTCGCGGCACGCTAACATCTAAGCACGCGCTCATGTGGGTGCAGTGGTGTGCAATGCAGTGAACTAATCAAAATAAAACTATAAAAGCTTCTAGTATGCAAATAAACTGAATGTGTTCAAAAGGTAACAAACATCAGCTCTCCCCCAGACTTAATCTAAGCAGCACAACATAATGATATGACAGTGAAAATCAAAACATAAAGCTAGGAGAGAAGTTACCCAATGCTCAACTAGTGAGCATACCAGAAGACGCATGAAAAGTAGAAGTAGGCCTGCCATATGAAGAATCACAACCCCGCCAACACGTGTTGTCATGAATTCCTGCAGGGGTGAGCTCTGCAAAAACAAAAGAAAAATATACAAAAAGAAATGCTAAAACTAAAAATAGGCATGAAAAAATAAAATGCATAAAATGAAAGATAACTACTGGGGTTATTGTCATCCCAGCACGACTTATTAAATGATATACAGTTCTAGCTAATGGGCCTATGAAATAAGAAATGTGCAGGTAACTGTTCCATTATCCATTGCGGTAACGGGTACTGATATGGAGATAAAACAGTTATCCCTCTACCTAAATAATCATACTTGCTCCTCGCAGGTAGAGGAAATAGGAAGTAAGATGAGGAGGAGCACTGGTCCTCGCTCATCTCACCACAAAACAAATCCTTGCCTAGCAAGGTATCGTCCATCACAAGTTTGCTGGGTGCGAAGGTGACGGCAGGGGCTTCCACTGTGAAGGAGGTAGAAACCTCCTCACACAAGAGGATGCACTCGTCGACAGCCTGAGCGCAAGGCTCAACGTCAACCCAACTTACCCGTGGAGATTCAACCTGCACAGACTCAGATAAAGAAGGGGGGTAAAGAAATAAAAGAGATGAAGAACATAAGGAAATAATCGGGGGAGTGATCCCGGTTTCTCTCCCCAAAGGCTGAGGTAGAAAAATATCGTCGGCATTGTTAACAATGCAACAAGGCTCGGCAGGATCCATAGAGGCCTCCACCAAGACTTGGACTTACTCCTTTGGTGTCGAGGGAGAATCCTTGACACCAAGAAGGTTGTCCTCCTCCATTGGAGTGGAACAATCCATATATCACAAGCCTCAACTTGTGTTGCTTCGTCGAAAATGTCGTCAGAGATGACTAAAGTAGAATGCACAAAAGGCGTAGGAACTTTGCTTGGATAAAAGTCAAGCGCAGGTTCCTCACAAAGAATCGGCTCCATACTTGGAGATGTATGCACAGGAGAGATAGGCTCAGCCATGTCGAATCCTAGATCAGCCACACATCTGGTGGTTGTGTCCGCATCATTCCCTTCAGAAAATGAAGGTGACAAGGTCACATAACCATACGATGAAGGTGTGCCACCAAGAGTAGGATTCGTGATGATCCAGATGTCCGGCTCATCATCCTCTTCCATAACACGGAGGTACTCGGCACAATCCTTCAAGACATGATCTGTTCTACGACAATACAAACACTTTCTCCCAGTACCCTGCGGTCTTTGTGAGACCATAGAAGCATAAGAGAATGGTGTATGAGGCGAGGACGAATGACCATAAGCAAAGGGAACAGTGTATGAAGGGCTATAAGAAAACAACATCTCATGCATTGTGCGCTGAGGCTTATGCTCAATATCTCTTGTATGGCATTCATGACTAGCGTGGGAGGACTTTCCACACCAACGACATTGGGCATACAAATATCCCCACATGGTGTCGAAATAGCCGATTCAAAATAAATTGTGCAAATTACTAAATCAAACAATATATTGCTACAGTTGCCTAAACAAACAAGAAAAAGGTAAGATAAATAGATATAGAATAAAACAAAAGCGATTTACAAAGGAAAAGGAAAGCAATCTCACGTCTCCCTCTCCAAAAACTCACACGACTGTGTTTCCCGACAACGGGGCCAAAAACTTGATGCTAAAGATCACGGCAGTGAACCGGTCGCACAAGTAATATAAAATGGGTGAGTTTTCCCAAGTATCGATCTCTCAAGGAACACAGTAAGGTGGAGTTAATTTCGAGAAGGACTTGAGATCGAAGTCCTTAGGTCAGAGGTAATGAAAAAAGGGGGGGTTTTGGTATTGCGATAAAAGAAAGTAAAAATCTATCAACTACTCCTATGCAACGCCGCTATGCGATGCTTCGCTAGGAGGGATGGAAGACTAGTCGGGGCGCTATGCACCGAATCGCTAGGCGGATGGGCGAGTAGGCTTGCAGAATGAGGGTCGAAAGCACCTATTCGCGGCGCGCGCCACTAGCAATTGCTAGTGCGACAAATGTGGATGGTGGATGGAATATGGCGCACCTCAAGCAATAAATAACGAAAATACAAAATCACATAGACATGATTTACTATAAGCGTTTTACCATTTTACAATCAAGCGTACATCATCATTAAATAAAGTTTACAACAACACATAAACAACAATAAAGGAAGAACAAGGCAAGAGATTGATCGTATCCGAAATCTTGCTGAGGGTTCAGGGTTGGAATCGCCGAGTTGTCAATCCGCATCCAAACTCGGTCCTCAACTGCGTCCGGGGTAGAGAAGGGTTGTCACCGCCTTCCAATTGGCCCGTCTTCTTCGTGTCACAATAGCGGAAGAAAGTTGCAAGCTTCCCTTTTCTTGGTGGATATGGCGCCAAAACTTGAAATCAGCCCAAGAGATGATGGAGGAGGCCGGGAGGAAACTCCGGCTTGGATTTGGCAGTGAAAGCTTGCCCGGAGCACCTCCCTAGGGTGGAGATTGAAGGAGATCAGTGGATCCCTTCGTCGGAGGCGGAAAAATGACGGAAAAAGGCGAGCTCTCGAATTAGGGCGAGACATGCGCTATTTATAGAAAGCATATTTTGAATACCGCGCACGCTCATCAGCGCCCGACCAATGGTCGTGCACCCTGATGTCGGCGCTCGTGCGATAGTGGAGACAGGGATGAAAGAAAATGGGTCGTGAATGGGCACGATCGGCAGCGCACGATCGGTGATCATACGAGGTATAGCTGGTGATCGTGCGATAGCCCGAGACAGGGTTGGTGGAAATATGGCATGAACGCGCATTATCGACGATCATACGCCAAAGGGTTCTCTGGTCGTGCGTGGGTTAAAATGCACGACCATTGACTCTTTGGCTGGAAAATGGCCAGGATCGGTCCCGAACGCCCACACGATCCCCGTACCTGCAGGAAAACAGATCGGGTTGTCGAAGATGGCGTTCAACGATACTAGATATAATTACTAAAAGAAATAAAGCTGCACAACCATGAGCGTAAAAGTGCACTTCGAATGGAAATAAAGGTTAGATGCCAAATGTGCGATAATGGGCAAAAAGTGAAGTGCCTGTGAAGGAAAAATAGCCCAAATGAGACCGAAAATAGGTATATAAAATGGACTCATCAATTACCCTAATTTCGGAAAATGGCTTGGAGTTTTTGGTATCTGAACCTACAAGAATTTGGAAGAAGGAAGTCCTTGAATTCTACTCGTCTGCAAATGTGGATTATGACGGAAAAAAGATGAAAGCCATAGTTCAGGATTCAAGAGTACAACTCACACTTAAGATGATCAGGAAATCACTCCAACTTCCTAAGGTTAAGGATGATGATAAAATAGTTCCATCCATGACAAAAGATGCACTAAGTTGGTGCGGGATGAACCCCAATACCAAAGTTGGATCATCAATTACCGGGAAGGGGATGAATTCCCAAGGTAAGTTTCTTTCTGAAATCATAGGCAAGGTAATTCTGTGCAAGACTGGTGGACATGGCAGAATATCTGCCAACATGTTAAACCTAATGACCAGAGTCATATTCACTGTAAAAACAGACTGGTCATCAGTAGTGTTTGACAAGATTGTAGAAGGAATAAAGAAGCCAAATATGGGAAGGATACTAAGCTTATGTATAGCTTCAACAATACCAGATGTTATGAACCAACTGCCAGGATCCAAGATAAACCATATGAGGAGGATGGACATGAGAATTCTATCCAAATGGGATAGAGTATTGACAAAAGAAGTTTCTACTCCACAGAAACAGGTCAAGAAGAATAAGAAGAAGAAAGAAATTGTTCAACAAGCAGAATCCTCCAATGATTCTGAAGAAGAGGTAGTCTTCAGTTCAGATGAAGACCATCAACAAAAAGAAGCTCAAGATCAAGTTGAGAGCAGTCAGCACCCAAAGCAACAAATAGCCTCCACTCAAGGGGGGAGAACACCCTGAACCAGCAGTACAAGATACTGAACTATCTGAGTTGCTTGCCCAAGGGGGAGGTATTGTTGAAGCTACTCTAGAAAGTGAGTATACTGTTGATACAGTGATGGACATTGTATCAGACATAAACAAAGAAGCATTGATCATTGCTGAGAAGGAAACACAAGATGTTCAGATTAAAGATACAGCTCAAGATGAGCAAGTAAGTATCTCCTTTATAGAGAGGGCCCTGGAAAAAAAGCTGGATGTCCAGGGAGAACCTTTTGTTTCCCAAACTAATCTTGTTCCTCCTGTTCAGTGTAGCAGGAGGTAACTATGGAAGAGCTTTTTCCTGATTTACCAGCAGCAAGGACTGAGGGGGAGCATCAAATAGAAGAAAAGGAACTGCTAGGAATTGAGGGGGAGGAGCTATTGAATGCCCCTTCTAATAAGGAAACAGTTGATATAGAAAGCTCATCACAATCTTCTGATGATGTGGAAGCCTCTATGGATAAGAAGAGGAAGATGGTTGCAATCAGGAAAAGGAGCTCAGGCTACAAGAAAGCCTTACAAACAGTCACACCACCACCTACTCCAAGCATGGACTTCAGTTCATTACTGGTCCAATTGTAAGTCAAATTGGATGAACAAAAGCAGTCCTTAGAAAAATATGTGGATGAGACACATAAGGAGATGCACTTCCAGCTAGCATAGGACATCAAGTCCATTAGATTTGAAGTCAATTTGAATAAGAAAGAGATGACAGATTGCTTCCATAAGGGAGGTAATGCTGTAGTATATTTGGTTGAGCAACAACAGCTAATAAAAACTGAAGTTAAGAACATTGTAGTTAAGCAAGGATATATCTTAGAAAATCAATTCAGATCAAATGAAAATCTCAAGGACTCACATGATGAAATTCTCAAAAAATTGGGAAATATTTCTACTGATTTGAAAACTGAAGTATCCAAGCACATACAAATAGATTTAGCTGCTGTCCAAATAGCCATTGAAGCCTCTCAAAAGACTATTTCTGATCACCTGACTAAGTTCAAAACCTACTACAAAGAAGGTACCGAATATCTGGCTGATCAAATAAGGTTTCAAAAGAATGATTTGAGAGCTCATATATCCAGAGAAGTCATAAAGGGGGAGAGAATATTAGTCAAAGCCAGCTCTGATCATGCAAAATGGGTATCTAATACCATCAGAGCTACACTTGGATTTCCACCCCTATGTGAGGATTACAATACTGCTGAGTCTGGTGTTCAACCTGCCTTCATTGAAGGGGATCAGCTAGAGGTTGCACAGGTCATTTATCCTCCAGCTGATTTTGACATAGTCCAGCAAGAAGTTCAGCAAATGTATAGCCCTCAACAGGAGGCACAAAATATTATTATTGAAAAAGTAGAAATGTTTGAGGCTGCGAAGGAAGCTCAGAAGGAAGCACAGCTGTCCAAGAAAAGGTTTAGAGAACAGGCTGAATTAAAGCCTGATTTTGAGCAGTGGAGCCCTACTTCCAAGAATATTATTTTGACTGCCTGGAAAGCTGTGAAGGACAATACCCATGATAGGGGTAAATGGTATTCTGAGCAAGAGTGGAACAAGTATCAATCCAGGCAAGAAGCCATTCTTCAGTACAGGAGGAGTGTAAAAGTTGGGAAGTTACCTGTTAATGCTCTGGAGCCTAACAAATACTTCCCAAAGCCTTTTCACTATTTTGAGAGGCAAAGGATAAAGGCTGAAGAACTGAAGAAGAAGGATCTGAAAGGAAAGAAACCAGCTGATGATACTGAACCTACTGTACATGCTAAGATTAGATCTAGAAAAGGAATAGTAATCAAGGAGCCTAGTAAATCTTAGGATAAATAGGCTAATATGTAAAATAATGTAATCTTTTGATTTTTGTTCTTTAAAGAAGCATGTAAACCTAAAAAATTTTCTGATTAATGAATGACATCATTTTCAGTATTAAGTTTAGCTATTTTCTATGTTACCCTGCAGTGAAATGTATGAACATCTATTTTTCTTTGATTTATTATGTGTGGTGTATATCTTTGACTAAGGGTTATGACTTCTCTAAATAGGGGGAGATTGTTGGGTACACTGGAAAATATGTACCAGATTTGGAGAAGCCTCCCCTTACTCAATGATATACATCAATTTGTATTTGATGGGATGTTTGAGTTTCAGTCTACAGGTTTAAGAAATGCAGGAAATTTTTTTAAGTACAAGTGTCGACACTTGTAAGGAATTGTATCGACACCTGAAGCAGGAGATGTGTCGACGCCCAGGAATTGTGTCGACACCTAAAGCAAGAGATGTGTCGATACCCAGGATTTATGTCGACACCAGAAGAAAAGCATGTGTCGACACCCAAGAATTGTGTCGACACCTGAAGAAGGTTTGTGTCGACACACAGGACTTGTGTCGACACGCGGGACTTGTGTCGAAACACACACTCAACTCCATCTATCAACAAAAGCTATACTGAGTCTGAAAGGCTTGTGTCGACACACAGGACTTGTGTCGACACACACTCAAGGACATCTAGATATACACTCAACGCCATCTGTCAGCATCAGCTATGTCAAGACCAGGAGCAGTTATGTCGACACACAGGACTTGTGTCGATACATACTCAATGACATCTGGACATATACTCAACTCCATCTGTCAGCATCAGTTATGTTAAGACAAGGAGCAGTTGTGTCGACACACAGGACTTGTGTCGACATATACAAACAGAAGCTGTATCGAGAAGCAGAAGAATGACTGTGTCGACACATTGAGTGTTGTGTCGACATCATCAAGGCTTGTGTCGACACTTAGTCTATTTGTGTCGACACATGTGAAGTAATTTGCTGAGTGCCTGCTGAGATATAAAGTCATTGCAGAATCAGCTGTCACGGCTGAAGACTAGATAGCTGTCATAAACAACAAGTCTGACACCTTTGTCAGAACTGTCAGAAGGTTTTTACAAACCGGATCAGCCGGTAATCATTGAGAAACTCTATATAAAGGACTGATCCGTGACAACCAAAGTAATTAAAAGAAAGCAATTAAGAGGGAATAAACCAACACCTAACCAGAGAGAATTTAACAACAAGAAAAGGGGAACCCTTAAGAAGGCAGATCCTGAACAGTCTGAAAAGAAAGATTCAGATCTATTTTTGAATCTAAGAAGGGAGCTGTCTGAAGATCAACTTCTACTCCAAGTCAGATCAACCTCATTTTGTTCAATCAAGAAGCTTTGAAAAAAGCTAAGTCAAGTTGGATCTGATGTATACAGTTTGTTCAAGAACTGATTAAGAAGCTCACACCAATTCAGAGTTCTATCTGGGTGAAATTCTATACAACTAAATATTCTTTTTCCTTATAAGATCTTCTTAGATCTGAGTTGTAAGCCTTTGTATATAAAGGCTGAGGTAGGGCTGAGAGCCTGAGGTGTAGGACTTGTGAAAGTCTGAGTTGTAAGCTTGGTGATAAAGGCTGAGGTAGGGCTGTTGCCTGAGGTAGGGTTCTTCGAAAGAATCTGAGGTAGGACTTGTATAATTCTGAGCTGTAGGAACCTATTAGGTTCTGAGGTGTAAGATCTGTGGATCTGAGTTAGCGGAAGGAAGTTGGGCTGAATCCAGTTCTCTACTGGATAGGCGAAGGGGGAAAGTGGATGTACCCATAACTTGGGAAACCACTATAAATCTGGTGTACTGTACTTTGCTGTGCTGTGATTATTATGCCGTGAATTGCATTTTATGTGCTGAGTTAGAACAAGATAATTGCCTAAAATTTATTAAAGAAAATTAGAACCTATTTACCCCCCCTCTAGGTGTCTAGCTCTTGAAATCAAGTCTTTCATTAGTAGATGTGACCTGACGTCTTTGTTGTTGACCATCAGATCATCTATATAAACCTCCAAGTTTCTTCTCTTCTGTTCCTTGAAGAACATGTCCATCATTCTTTGGTAGTTCACCCCTACATTTCTTAAACCTAAGGCAACATTTTATAACTATAACACTTGTCGTTCATGATCAAGGATACATCCTTGGTGTCTGGTGTGTGCATTCAGATTTGATAATAACCTAAAAGCATCCAAAAAACTCATTACAGGGAAATCATTGGCTAAGTCAATCAATATATCAATTCGAGGAAGAAGGTAACTATCATTGGGGCATGCTTTATTTAATAAATAAAAGTCTACACACATCATCCACCTCCCATCACTATTTTTAACAATTACAACATTGGAGACCTACCTTGGGTAATGGATCTATGATACAAAAACTACTTCCAACAGGTTGCTCACTTCCTCCCTGATGGGCCTAACCAGAATAGTTGTCTTGGCCCTTTTCATCTAACAGATAGGGTGGATACTTGAGTCAAGGTTGAGGCGGTGACAAGAAACATCTGTGTTGATGTCTGGCATGTCTGTGGCGCTCCAAGCAAAGACGTCTACGTTCTGCTGAATGCACTCCCAGGCCCTTTTCCTTTCCTCCACTCTCAGCCTTCTGCTGACCTGCACCTTCTCAGGCCTCCCACCCTTATTGATGATCTTCTTTCTCCTCTATCTACTATGCTGCCTCTAGATTGACCATATCTTCTATTGCCTTGTCAAACTCTTCTGCCTCCTCCTTCCACAAGATGGTTTTGATCATCATGATATAGCACTATTGGGCCACCCTGAGATCTCCTTTGATAAGGATCTGGACCCCTTTGATTTTATATTTCAAGCATTGGTGGTAGGAGGAAGGCACTCACAGAAAGGCATTGATGAGTGGCCATCCAAAGATAACATTATAACTGCTCGAGGCATCTATGATGACAACCCAGTAGTTCTTCGACGTTCCTCCCAGAGTCATGAAGAGATTGACCCTCCCTCCACTTTCTTCTTCTCCCCGAGAACCCAAAGAGTGGACCATCCGAGGAAATCACCCTCTTTGCCTCCACCTTAATCTCATCAAAGGACTTTTTGAAAATTACATTCACAAAACTCCCATTATCCACCAGGATTTTTTAGACCGTGAAGTTCTCAATCACCGTTTAAATCACTAGTACATCGCAGAATTGATCCTTATACTCGGGTAAGTACTTCATCGAGAAGGTGATCTTTTCCTCTTGAGGTGGGGTGCGGGAGGTCAAAGCAACACTCCGATAGGTGATGGCATGAAGGCTCCCCTTATGCGTGACCTCAATCTCTCCACCTCCCCCCATGGATTACTCTAATCCCTCCTCGGGTTCCTATGTCGACCCGGTCATCGCATCGGTCTTCAACCTCCGCTCCCCCTTCTCCTCTAAATCCATGATGTTATCTCTACGGTTGTTGCCCCATATGTAAGACCCCCCTCCCAAAACACAAGACATAGCCGAGGGGAGCCTTATGCCCAGAACAAAGACCTTATGGTAGTGTCATCACACATACTAACCTGTACTACAAGATGACTATTCTGACGGCTATTACCAATATCATTTGCCAACCCATCAATAAATTTTATCATAAGATTCCATAATTCAAAAAGTATAAATGTCCACAATATATATAAATGATAGGAAGCGAAAATAGCTCCCGAATTTATAAGTGCAAGGTATATCAGAAGTTTACAATAAGAACTGCAATCCTTCACAACCGGCTCAGAAGATGTCGCTACTAAAACCACAACATGTCTCCAAGTCCTATATACTACTGCTCTAGCTAGGTGTGCTCCTAAAAATGTTAGTGTAACAATCGTTAGTTATAAAGACTAAGTGTCTTCATATCCTCTCCCCGGACGACTCTTAGGCACCGGGCAGGAGGGGAAAAGGAAAGCTACAATATAATTAGTAAATATAACAAGCAGGTGGCATGATGGTGTACTTAATATAGTAGTTAATATAGCAACAGTTCAATAAGAAAACAGGTAAAAACAAGAGGTTTCAACATGTTTATAAGAGCACATCCTAACTAGCAGTGTATCAAAAACAAGGTATATTAAGAACATAATTGAACTTAATTTATAAAAATACCCATACAAATTTAAAAGTTAAAGATCTAGCACAATCAAAAATAACTCATCATATAAAAGTGCCCACACAAATTAATATGACGAGGATCTTATGTAGTGCAATGCAATTCAATGAATGTAGTATGATAAATCACCCATGTTTACACACGCACTCTAATTTGTTATGTCGACATAAACCTTAGTTCCGACTTTTCGAGGGTAGCTAATTACTCAGGCGCCTCCCTTTGTGGCTAGAAGGAGATAGTAGAACGGGCTTATCCACTACTGGGTGGGTATACACACTACCTGACATAGGCCTAACATACGTCTCAATGCTAAGAATCAAACAGCGGAGCCCCTGCGTACTATGATATAGAAGGGTCTTTGGGAAGTAAGCACAAAAGAGCCCAACCCAACTAGACAAAATGGCATGAAAGGGGTCCTTGGGAAGTAAGCACCAAAGAGCACAAGTCCAATCATCCTAAATGGCACATAAGGGGTTTTGGGGAAGTAAGCACCAATGAGCCCAGCCCAACCGATTAGAGTCCATTCGCCAGCTTCCATCTGTGTGATGACCGACAAGCCTATAGACCCTCTACAAGTAATCCTCTCACTAGGATCATATGCAATTGTGTATTCCAAACACACACACACACACACAAACACACACACACACACACACATGTAATTTCCATGATCAAACAGTGTTGTCAAGCACATAAGGACTTCCAACTGAGTCCTTACATAATACAACATCCACCTAATTTCATCACGTGTTATAAAGAACTCAAGGACTTCCAACTGAGTCCTTACACAATACATCACACTATGATATAATTGTTGGGGTTTTTTTCGATACATCACAACACTTGTGCGCGATGGAATAAAGAAACAAGAAAACCCCAAAAGAAATAGATCTTGCGTTGAACATTGATCAAGAAGTAAAGTTGTTGTAAATAAAATTTACCTTTACGGGATTGAGTAACTACTCAACCGAGATGCTCCAAGAAATCTAGGGAACACTAACGATTGGAGTTTCGAGTGCAGAATTGTGTCCACGCCTCTTCAGGTGATCCACACGAACCGAGGAACCCTTTGACTCTTGTCACACAAGATCTAGGTTGGAGGAAAGCACTCTGCATCTTCACAAACTACTAGATCTGCTCCATAAGAGACAGTAGCGACGGGCGCCGGAAACGTGTTGAGAAATGGCGACGGGATCGGGACTTTCAAAAATGATTTCCATCATCCTTTTCCTCTAGGGTTACTGTCGCACTCGGCTCTTTTAAAAAACCCTAAGACATCTTTTATTTATACCCAAAGGAATAAATAACATAAAGTCATCGCTATCGGTAGACCCATAACACATGGAATTTATCTCGATGAATCAACACTTCACTCAATGAAGCATCGAGTGGAGTCAACGCACTCAATGCCAGCGCTCGACGAATCAACAATTGACTCGACAAAGCATCGAGTGATCGCAACGCACTCAATGCCAGCACTTGACTAATCAACACTTGACTCGATGAAGCATCGAGTGGTCTCAACGCACTAAGCACCTGGTTGAGTGGTCTCAACGCACAACTCGACAAATCAACACTTGACTTAATGAAGCGTGGAGTGGTATCGATGCACTCAACGCCTGGCTTAGTGGACTCAATGCTTGACAGTGTGGTATCGATGCACTTAGTGCCTGGTAGTGTTGTCTCGATGCACTCAATGACTGGCAGTGTGGTCTCGACGCACTTAACGCATGGCAGTATGGTCTCGACACACTCAATACCTTGTAGTGTGGTCTCAATGCACTCAATGCTTGGAAGTGCTTGGTCCTTCACTAATCACATATGAGTAAGACCAACATAATCAATTCCTCTAATTTCTCCAAACGCTCTTATGTGCGACCCTGTAGGCTTATATTGCGTTGGTAGTGAGACTACATGCTTGATCACTTTTAGATCACAATGGTAACACCAACAGTCTCCCACTTGATCTTGAAAGTATCATACAAAAGCTTAACAAACAATGAGCGGCATCTAGCAATGCATCATTTCTCCCCAAGCAATAAGAATTTAAAACTCAAAAGCCATTGTGACCAATGTATCAGTTTTGTCATGTCTCGTCGCCCCTTACATCCGGATAGAACTAGAGGTATAGATCATATAACCCTCATAATTGTTCAATCCTAGTTTCCTGATCTAGAATGGACTTCCAGAAATCGGTTAGTCTAATATCATATATTGACTCAACTAAGCATGTCCATGCATTTCTTTATCCTATTCCATCAAGGGGCCTATGGATGCAACTCCTGTCATATAGGAGGACAAATCCCATTTCTGTCCACACACAAACACCCAAATGATTCGTAACGTACCCAATAACCACCTTTATCATCAAACTTTCTCATGACTGGACTTTTGATAGCATCAAAGCACGCTCTTCCTCACTTGATGAATGTTGTGACTTTAGGTCAAAGGACCACAAACACCATTGCCACTTAAGCCATACTTATGACACGTTCATATAACAATCCACAAAGGATTCTCATGGTGGGTCTATCCAGTACAACTTGTTCACTAACAAGTACCTAAGTGATGACTTGATATCATAATATCCTGACCTGTGAGAACCGATCATCAGTCAACGAACATGCTAGTCTTAATATATCATCATCGCCCTTAGCTTCTAAGAGGACACACCGACCAGGGACCATTTAAGAATGAAGCTTCTAAGAACATAGGATCTCGCATTCAAGTCATCACTTGACTCTTATGGAAGCAAATATTCTAAGGGCATTTATTAATCTATCATAATAGTAATAAATTTACATAATAAAAGAACTTGCCATAAATATAAAATGAAATGTATAGTACTTTATTCATCAAATGAATTATTACAACCGACAAACATACAACCCATAAGACTCCTACTAGAGCTGATCATTCAAGTATTTAATATCCATTGATCTAACATGACCATCATGCTTTCTTGGTGTGAGAGGCTTTGTTAGTGGATCCGTAATATTTTCTTCAGTCGGCATTCGGAAAATGTTCACATCTCCTCAATCGACAATCTCACGAATAAAATGGAACCGACAAAGTATGTGCTTGGAGTGCTGATGAGATCTAGGTTCCAAAGCAAGTGCAATTGCACCGTTGTTGTTACAGTAGAGAATTAAAGGACCAATAATGCTAGGAACTACATCTAGCTCGCCGATGAACTTCCTAATCCATACAGCCTCCTTCGCCGCATTTATAGTAGCGATATACTCAGCCTCAATTGTAGAATCAACAACTGTCTCCTTCTTGGAACTCTTCCAGCTAACAGCTCTTCCATTTAGGAAAAATAGAATCTCTGACTAAGAATTTGAGTCATCCCTATTAGTTTGGAAGCTAGCATCTTGTAACTCTTTACAATTAGCTCTTCCTCTCTGCCAAATATGAAGAACGTATCCTTAGTCTTTCTCAAGTACTTTAGGATATTCTTGATGGCCATCTAGTGACCATCACTAGGATCAGACTAATACCTGCTAGTCATTCTCAAAGCATAAGAGACATCGGGTCGAGTACATATCATTACATACATGATTGATCCAATTGCTGAAGCATATGGAATCAACTTCATGTGGTCCTTATCTTCATAAGACTTAAGACACTAGTCCTTAGAGAGACTCACAATATGATACATGGGTAAGAATCCTTTCTTGGACTCAAGCATGTTGAACCGTTTCAACACCTTCTCAATATATATACTTTGGGTCAAACCCAACAACTTCTTTGATCTATGTTTATAGATCTTAATACCAAGTATGTAAGTCGCTTCACCCAAGTCTTTCATAGAAAAGCAGTTCCCTAGGTTGTTCTTAACAACTTGTACGGTCAGTTTGTCATTCCTGATCAACAGTATGTCATCTACATACAATATCAGGAAGACAACAATGCTCCCACTAATACTCTTGTAAACACATGGTTCATCCTCATTTTTGATAAAACTAAACTCTTTGATCTTCTCATTAAAACGATGATTCCAACTTCAAGAATCCTGTTTTAAACCATAAATGGATCTATGTAGCTTCCATATTTTAGTGGCTTCATTTGGAGATACAAAACCCTCGGATTGTGTCATATACACTTCCTCAAGGAGGTTTCCATTTAGGAAAGCCATTTTGACATCCATCTGCCAGATCTCGTAGTCATAATACGCAGGAATAACAAGTAGAATTTTGATGGAATTAACCAAAACAACAGGTGAAAAAGTCTCATTGTAGTAAACACTATGAATTTGCTTGAAACAGTTAGCCACTAGTCGCCCTTTGAATTTCTGTACATTTTCATTCATGTCAGTCTTCTTCTTGAAAACCCACTTGCACCCTATGGGTCGTACCCCTTCAGGTGGTTCCACCAAGGTCCAAACATGATTTACATACATGGAGTCCATTTCAGATTTCATGGCATCAAGCCACTTCTCGGAGTCCGGTCCACTCATAGCCTCTTAGTAGGTTATAGGCTCATCATCATGATCTATAAACAACACATTACCTATTTGAGACACGAGAAATCCATATCTCTTAGGCTCAAACCTTGGTCTATTGAATATATGCGAAATTTGTGTTTCTTGAGCAGGTTCTCTTGCCATAACATCTTGTAGTCCTTGCTCGGGTTTTAATTCCAGTTCATTCACTGTTTGTGGTTAATGAACTTCTTCAAGTTCTGCATTGGTAGTATTTCTTCTTAAGAACTCTTTCTAAAGAAAGACACCAGTCCTCGCAAAAAACATTTGGCCCTCAAAAGGTATGTAGAAATAGTACCCTTTAGTTTCCTTAGGATACCCCCATAAGATAACATTTATCTGACTTGGGTTCCCTCTTGTCAGGCATTTGACGTCTCACGTATGCCTCACATCCTCAAATGTTAATGAAAGACATGCTAGGACGCTTCCCAGTCTATATCTCATATGGTGTCTTTAAAACCATTTTGTTGGAGCACGATTTAGTGTAAAAGCAGCAGTCTCTAGAGAAAATCCCCAAAATAAAACAGACAAATCTGCATGGCTCATCATCGACAGTACCATGTCTAACAGAGTATGATTCCTCTTCTTAGACACACCATTATGCTGCGGCGTTCTAGGTGGAGTGAGCTGTAATACAATACCACACTCTTTCAGATGATCACGAAACTCATGACTTAGGTATTTTCCACCTTAATCAGATCGAAGTGCTTTAACCCTCTTACCCAACTAGTTCACTACTTCATTCTTAAACTCTTTAAACTTTTCAAAGGTTTCATATTTAAATTTCATAAGATACACATATCTGTATCTACTGAAATCATTAGTAAATGTAATAAAGTAGAGGTACCCACCTCAAGCTATAGAACTCATGGGTCCACATACACCACTATGTATTATACCTAAGAGATCATCAACCCTCTCATTAAAACAGTGAAAGAGACTTTAGTCATCTTGCATAACAAACGGGATTCGCATCTCTCAAATGATTCATAATCAAATGAGTACAGAGGTCCATCTTTATGGAGCTTGGATATGCATTTCTCATTTATATGGCCCAAATGACAATGTCAAATGTAAGTTTGATTTGAGTCATTTATTTTTAGTCTTTTAGTATTTTTTATATTATAGATCTGATGGACTAAGTTCAAAATATATAAACCATTAAACATTTGGGCTACACCATAACAAACATCATTCATAAAAATTGAACAACAATTGTTCTTAATTATAAACAAAAATCCTTTCATGTTAAGACATGATATGGATATAATGTTTCTAGTTATGGAAGGAACATAATAATAATTATCAAGTTTTATTGCAAGCCCACTGGGAAAAGAAAGATGGTAAACTACTATGGAGACAACAATAACTCTTGCTCCATTGCCAACACACAGTTCCTCCTCTCCTTTACTCAACATTCTTCTCCTTCCTAGCTCCTGCACATTTATACAAATGTGAGAACCATATCCGGTATCCAATACCCAGGATGAAAGAGTAGAAAGGCTTATCTCTATAATATAAATACCTGAAGCGGAAGTCATACCTCCCTTCATTATTTGCAGACCCTCAATATAAGAAGGACAGTTCCTCCTCCAATGACAAACCTTACCATAGTGGTGGAAATTTCCTTCCTTCGCCAAGCCTTTCTTCTTTAGTGCAGAAGACTTGGGATCAAGAGATGACTTAGATCCAACCTTAGTCTTCTTGAAACCCTTGGCCTTGTCCTTGCCTTTATACACCATCAGTATGGGGCTAGCAGGCTTTGCCTTCTTCATATTTATCTCGACAGTTCTCAACATGCCTAGGAGCTCGGGCAGTATCTTGTCAATTTCATTCATATTATAATTTAAGGCAAACTACTCGTAACTGTCTAGCAACGATTGCAGGATTAGTTTTGTAGCCAACTCTTTGCCTAGAGGAAAACATAGACTTTCAAGGTTCTCTATATGCCCAATCATCTTGAGTACGTGAGTCCCTACTAGGTCTCGAGCTCCCATCTTACACTAAAACAATGCCTTGGTGACGTCAAATCTCTCTTATCGAGCTTGCCCTTGATACATTTTCTTAAGGTGCTTGTTAATCTCCTTACAATCCATGTTCTCATGTTACTTCTGAAGCTCAGAGTTTATGGTAGTGAGCATGAGGCATTCGATATCCAAGGATTCGTCTTGATACTTCTTATAAGCATCTTTTTCAGCTCGAGACACATTCCTGATTGGCTCTTCACGACAATCCTCTTCCAAGACATAGAGCTTACGTTCTTGCCTGAGAACAATTCTCAGGTTTCTGTACCAATCCAAATAAGTTGTCCCACTCAGTTTCTCCTTCTCAAGGATAGCTCTGAGGGATAGGGTGGAGTGAGATCCACTTGCCATGGAAATTCTACAAGGATTTATGGAATGAAAAAACTCAGTACTACATTTCAAAATACATTTTTATTTCAATTATGACTTTAATTAAAATTACTCCCATTATTTTAATCAAACTGATAACCCTCAATATCAATTTGGAGAGTTTATGCGAGCTACTCTCTTAGTGGACAAGATCTGTATTTCACCAACACCATGAGTCAATTTTTGATTTTCTCTCATAATGTAGTTATTTAGGTAGACAACGCATGTCGATTGCATCATTATGCAACTCTTATATGGCTGGTGAATAACTCTTTATTCACATCCATCATATGGTGCATGCCACCCTATGCCTCTAGGCACTCAACCTTTGAGGTTACCCAGTTAAGTTTGACCCAGTGTCGACAGTGGGATATCACAATTATCCGCTCGCACCCTTACCAAGATAGATTAATGCACATTGTTTTGGTATGACCACACTTTATCGATCGAGGCAGGAAGAGTGTCATCCATAGGAAGGCTTCCGAATACTTAATATTGGATAAGGGACTTCAAGATAATGGATTAACACTTAATCATGGTCAACAATTAACCAATATGCACATTTATAAGAAAAATTTACAGCATACACAATCCAAATGCATCCCAGATGTGCACAAAAGAAAATCATTAACACTTGACGAATTGGGCTAAATCTGAACATCTAGAACCCTTCTAAATCTTTAGATTTACATGCATTAGACATGAGCAACACTAACTCCACTTACACAATAGACAAATTCGTCTCTCTATATGAGATTCAAAATCTAACACACTTGGTTTCACAAATCAACAAGAGGGACAATTACTGTAAAGGAGAAACAAAGATATCACAATGAAATCACGTGTGTTATTGGCGGGTTCCAAGAACAGATTTGGGCATTTAGAACACTTCTAAATTTCCAGATCTACACGCAATAGATTTAGCAACTTCTGAAACAATGATAATTGCTCAACCTGACTCTGATACCACTGTTGGGTTTTTTCTATACGTCATAACACTTGTGCATAGAGGAATAAGGAAACAAGAAAACCCCAAAAGAAATAGATCTTATGATGAACATTGATCAAGAAGTAAAGTTACTGCAAATAAAATTTACCTTTGCTGGATTGAGTCACTACTCAACCAAGATGCTCCAAGAAATCCTGCAAATACCAACAGCTGGAGTTCCGAACGCAAAATTGTGTCCACGCCTCTACAGGTGATCCACACGAATGGGAGAACCCTTAGACTCTTGTCACACAAGATCTATGTTGGAGTAAAGCACTCTGCGTCTTCACAAACTTCTAGATCTATTCTAGAAGAGGCAGCGAAGATGGGCGCCGGAAACAGGTTGAGCGACGGAGCCAGAAATGGGTTGTGCGACGGCGATAGGATCAGGACTTTCAGAAACAATTTATGTCGGCCTTTTCCTCTCGGGTTACTATCGCTCTCGGCTCTTTTATAAAACCATAAGACTTGTTCTATTTATACCCAAAGGAATAAACAATAGAAAGTTATCGCTATCGGTAGACCCGTAATACATATAATTTATCTCGACTAATCAACACTTGACTCGACGAAGTGTCGAGTGGACTCAACGCACTCAAAGCTAGCACTCGACAAATCAACAATTGACTCGACGAAGCGTCGAGTGGTCACAACGCATTCAATGCCTGACAAAGTGGACTCAACGCCTGACAGTGTGGTCTCGACGCACTAAATGCCTGGCAGCGTGGTCTCGACGCACTCAATGCCTGGCAGTGTGGTCTCTACGCACTCAACTCCTAGTAGTGTGGTCTCGACGCACTCAATGCTTAGCATCGTGGTCTCGACGCACTCAACGCCTGGCAGTGTGGACTCGACGCACTCAACGCTATCAACGCATAAAAATTATATCAGAGTGAGAGAAAATACGCGTCGTGATTCCACGCCGTGCAGGGGATAACTGCAGATGCTCAGACAAAACTCCAAACTCTACAGTTTATAAGAAAATCACAGGTTATTATGAATGAAATCCAATTAAGTTAGATGTCTGTATCCATCGGCATAGTGGATCAACTAGTCCACGAGTAAAATATCTTTATACGCTGCGGAAAAATACTTTGATTAAGTAATTTGACATCCTACGTGTGTATAAGCGTCCCCGAAGGACAACTCACGGTATGCAAGACTCTAATTTAGTATAGTATGAAAATAGGCTTTACGTGAGATTAGAAGATAGTCCTTTAGTTTTAGAAATATAGCATGTGAAGTAATATCGGTAGGGGTTTTATAAGTTAAATATATCTAACATGCACCGTAGCATAAAACAATCCCAGAGAGCAAGTAAACAACCTTCAAATAGGCAAAAACTAGCAGTTTAAGTTCATACTTATCATCACAAAGAAGGCCACCAGTGGGCATCAACAACCTGATACGAATCCACTGGGAGTATGCATGTCTATACAGAAAGGAAACAAGAAATGAACTACCTCACAAAGATGAGGAAAGAACCCTCTACAACCCTGCAGATCACCAACAAGATCCAAAAGAAAACTAGCCGCTCAATCAGCTACAACCCTAAACCTGAGGCATTCAAAGAAAGAATACCTCAATACGAGAGAAAAACAAGTAGTAAAGGAGCAATAGATCATAAGCAATGAAACCAAGGGGTTTACCAAACCCCTACAAAAGGATGCTGATAAACTCAGCAAAAGGATTAAAATTCGACAGCAAAAGGTAATATACTCATCAAATAGAGTAAACAAAATTGCACCAAATGCGAGAATGAAGCCAAGCTTCTAGAATATCTGCAAGTAAAATTTGTAGGATAACAAAAATCTAAAGAGCTGTAGAATCAAAAGAAGCATTAACACTAGATAAAAAGGGCCTGAGCCAGTGGTAACAATGTCCAACCAGGACCATCAGACTGAAATATTTTCAGAGGTACTGTGGAGGCGGCATCTGTCCAACTCAACCAAACAGTCCAATTGTCTAGCAAGACATGAAAAGAGGGGGAGGTGGCATCAGTCCAACTCAACCCCAGGTACTGTGGTGGCGGCATTAGTCCAACTCAACCCCTAAAGTATAAGAACCAGGTTCTATATCCACTAAAAACCAAGCTGAACCACATTAAATCTAAAACAAATAGCTAAAACACTTAGCTGCACAAACATCTGATGGCATTGAGTGAGTTCAGCTCACTCAACGCTGTCAATGCTTTCTGGACGACGGCGTTGAGTGAGTTCAGCTCACTCAACGCTGTCAATGCTTTCTTGCTTAAATCAGCAAAGCCAGCAAAATGGCGTTGAGTGAGCTCACCACACTCAATGCTTTTGCCCTAACAACTCAACAGAGAAAAAGGCGTTGAGTGAGCTTACCACACTCAATGTTATTTGCCTTAACAGCAAAACAAAGAAATGGTGTTGAGTGAGCTTACCACACTCAATGCTATTTCACTTAGCATAAAAATAGAAGGAGGCGTTGAGTGAGCTCACCTCACTCAATGTTTTCTTACTTAGCAACAAAACCAAACTAAGGCATTGAGTGAGTTCACCACACTCAACGCTTTTGACTTTACAACTAAAATAGACCAAGGCATTGAGTGTTATCACCACACTCAATGCTGTCAATGCTAAACTGTAAAAGGCGTTGAGTGAGCTCCCCACACTCAACGCTTTTAACTTAAACTACCAAGCTAAGGAGACGGTGTTGAGTGAACTCAACTCACTCAACGCCAAAAGACTTAGAAACAACTAACAAGGCAGACGGCATTGAGTGAGTTCACCTCACTCAATGCTGTCAATGCTTTTTACTTAGACTCCAGACCAAAGCAGATAGGCGTTGAGTGTGTCCACCACACTCAATGCTTTTACACTTAGCCTAAAAAACTGGACTTCTACACTAAGATATACTCAACGCTTCCAGACAGAGACTTGGCAAAAAAATTATTTTATTAAAACTGAGTTGGGAGAGGTATGGCAACAATAATAACTAGAAAGATTCAACTCTTAAACTTAGCCAACTGGAAGGAAACCTGCTACCACTGACACTACAACTACTAACTGAACATATCCAGCCCAATACCAGGCCTAAACCAACCAACTGAAACATTATTCTACCTACAACAAATTGAACTGGGTAATTTTCCAGCAATCCCTAGGTTCTAAGAAAGGAAAAAATGACTATAATACAAGGAAAAAAGGAATAAAGTCAAACTTGGCAAGGGCAAAAGAGCACCACTTGCCTCAATTCCAGAAAAGCTTATCCAGCACCACTCCTCCAGTCAGATCTGGCAATAAGAACAGCTAGCCAAGGAAATCTGAAGTTTTTAGAAAGAAAACGAAGTCAACCCACAAAACCCTAACCTCCAAAAATCCAAGAAACTAGAAATGCTTACCTTAGGGAGGAAGATCTAGGCGAGAGCAGTCTGAATCCACCCTCAAACAAGAATTTAGAGCTCTAAAACTCCTGAAATCGGCGGTCGAAGGCTCCAGGCTTTTCCGTCGCTCGTCTCCTTCCGTAGGAAGCTAGCCGTTGGTTTTGGAGAAGATGAATAGGGCTAAGACCAAAATATGTTATATATAATATCTATTATAATAGTCACTACATTAACACTCAGCCATTACAGCCACTATTATAATAAAAATCAATATAATAATATATTATATTAATTACTAATAAAACTTCAAAACGACGCGAAAACCAAAAGATCTCGGAATTCGACGAAATTCACACCGTAGCTAAATACCCACGCTATGAATCCAATGGCGAAGTCGAAATCAACATCCGACAAACAAAACTCGGGCTAACACCTCCCGAAGAAGAAATACAAGCATTCCCGAAGAGGCCTCACCGGGTCACCAAAATTGACACCGGATTTCTAGGGAATCTTGCAACCAGGCTATATCACATCCACTAAGAAAACCTAAAGAGCTAAGACCACGCTCTAACAACGGCACAACCAAATATGCATCAATGCAACGCCAAATAAAAATTAAATAATCTCAAAAAAACTTGGGGCGTTACACACCATCCTTCCATTCTAATGTCAAGTCTTTCTTTACATTACTTTTACCATAGGAATATGCTAACTTGTATCAACAATAGCTGGAGCACACAAGTAGTTCTTGTGAACTTGCTCACTCATAGCAGTTGTAATCATCTGGATAGTCTCCCTCTCATCCTCAGCATTCTCCATAGGGACATTCTGAACTTCAAAAGTATTCTTCTGATCATTTTTGAGTTGGAGATTCTCAGACACTAATTCTTTAGACCAGACTTTAAGCTTTCCAGACTGAACTAGACTGTATTGTCTACCCCTCAATAATTGCAGAGATTCTGTCTACACTGCCCATTGACTTGGAAATCCCTTACTACAGGTTTAGATGATGTTGAAACCTGAGCACACTTCTTTTCTAGTTTCTACAGAAGTACCAGACACTGAGGATCAATTGCCTCTTCGACACTTCTCTCAGAATAGAACCCTCTTCTTTCCTCAGTAATGGTTCAGCTGGACTTCATCCATATCTTGGGCACTTGTCCTTCTTCAGGATTTCACTCAACATTCTCTTCCTCTTGGGCAGTAAGAGGAGTAACCTTGATGGTCTGTTTACCCATCTCCAAATGTATAACTGCATATCTTAGGTCCACTACTCATTAGAGTATGAACCTTGAGATAACTCCTTGTTCTAGTCTAATTCCTGGAGCAACCTCTATCCAAATACCACATGGGGGTATGGGCATTTGGACTGTCCTGCAAAACAGATTTATCTTACCTTAAGACCCCAATAGATATTGGGTCCTAGGTTCTTGTTAGTCTGAATCACAACGTGTCTTCCTACAGATTTTCTGACAGGAAAACTAATATTACCTCTGGGCACACATGGATTGTGCCAGCAATCTAGGGCAAAATGGCCCACTTTGCTACAACACTAACACTCATGGATATTATACCTTCTCTTTTGAGCAGGTATGAATGTTGGGTTAACTGCAGACAGAACAAAAGGAAGAGGTGTGATAGCCTTCTTCAAGTTCCTCTCAGCAAGGGTCTAACAGAAGATGAGTCTTTCAATAGATTTCCTTGGCTTGCTCTAAATGCTAATCACAGCAGTCCTCTTTGCAGATAACATACTATAACTAGCATCAGAGATAGCTAGATCTGGCCTACTGATAAACTTACCCTTTGTATGAGTCCTTGCTGGAAGGTCTTGAATGAAGGCCACTGCCTTATTCCTATGAGTGGGGGCTGAGGCACCAAATACAAATATTCCAGAATAGGCCATTTGTATTTCTTCATGGGGAGCCTTAAAGGCACTCATTACCCTAACCTTTCTTCTTTCATTGTAAGATACACTTGTATTCTTACAAGAAAAATTCACATTCTTATAGTGACCATACATGCAGTCCTGGTCATACCTATTAGAAGGGAGGATTACCATGTGAAAGGTTGATTGTGGCACTACAGGAGCTTTGACTTTCCCTTTGGAAAGGTCAACTCTTGTGTTTCCCTTGACTTCCAACTCCTTACCCTTTTGAGAGGAGAAGGAATCTATCAATGGCAACACAATACTTGGCTTAGAAAAACTAGCCACTATCCTTCTCTCCTTAAGGAGCTTCTCTTTAAGATCCAAGATGATCTTGTCCTTTTGGCTTATGGTCTAAATCTGGAGATTTGAGATAGACTTTAGTTGGATGACTTCCCTTGGCTTCTATTCCAGCAAGTTTGCTGTCTCAGTATGCTGGGAAGCAGCTAGCTGAAGAGAAGCAATCTCCTCAGCCTGCCTTTTGGCCAACTTCCTGCTTCTTCTCAAAGCTTCCAGAATTTCACCATACTTGTCAATCAATTGATTGACATTTACCTCAGACTCAAAGTCATCTTTATCACTGGATGAAGATGCTTCAAAATTTGGACTGGTCTCATGACCTGAGCAATAAGAAGATCTAGACAGAGATTGTACCTTATCTGGATCAGGCTGATCATGGTAGAATTCTCCATCTGACATGGCCATCAGCCCATAGCAGCAGTTATCATCTTCTTCATCTTCAACATCCACCTCTGAATCACTGTCTGAGTGTTATAGAGGGCCCCTGATACTTATCCCAACATACGGACAATCTTCAGCTTCATCTTTAATAACAGAAAGCATCCCAATGAAGTCTTCCTCTTCTTCCTTATCATCCTTATCTGTGCCATCCATGTAGACAGTCAAAGTGTCCCACATTTCTTTGGTAGTCTTGCAGTGGACCAAGATCTAGAAGGTGGAGTCATCTATGACACTTACCATAATGTGTTGTGCTCTCTTGTCCATAGTAACCAGGTTGACTTCATCCACATTCATTTCACCATAGCTCTTTGGGGTTTGGATACTTGCATCTGATGTAGAGACCTTCATGGGAATGAAGGTTCCTTATTGAATTGATGCCAAGACTCTAGGATCAATGGCTTCCATGATCTGCCTGATCCTTTCTTTCCAACTCCCAAAGTTTTCCTTGCTGCTGACTTGAAGCTCTATGTCTTATGATTTTCTTTTGAACCCACAAGTGCAAACCTTTTAGCTATCTTTTGAGGTCTACTCAGACTGATAAGTCCTTTTTGAGTAACCTCTATATGATACCACTTGAAAGTCTTTAGTTTCAAGGATAACTAAATCACCTAGAGGGGGGGTGAATAGGTTATTTGTCTCTTGTGACTTTCTTATATTTTATTTCTGTAATTGCTTGGTGAATAAGTAGATTGAACTAAATAACCTGCAACAAAGAAACACACGGAAAAGCATACACAAAAATTATAGTGGTTCCCCAAATTATGGGTACGTCCACTTTCCCTCCCACCTTTTTAACTTATAATTAGACAAGGCACTTCTCCAATCTCGGCTCCTAAGAGCTTACAACATGATCCCACATGACCACTCATTCTCCTCCAAGACCTACAGCTCAGGCATAAGGCCCCACAACTCAGTGATCCAAAGATCACCTACCTCAGGCCCAAAGGCCCTACAACTCAGGCTGGGAGGACAGCCCTACCTTAGATCCACAAAAGATCCTACCTCAGAGAGAATGACTCTCCTACAGCTCAGGCACAAAGGCCCTACCTCAGATCCAAAGGATCCTATAACTCAGGCACAAGTGCCCTACAACTCAGAGAGAATGACTCTCCTACCTCAGACCAGAAGGTCCTACCTCATATCCAAACTAGATCCTACTATTAGTGATCAACTAATCACATACCTTAGATTCTCAATAGTATTCTACTCTCAGATATGCACCCAGATCCTACATTCAGGCTAAACAGACCTACAACTTAGATCCAAACTTAGATCCTACCTGAGAGAAAATTTGCTTCAGATCCAAAAAGGATCATACAAGAAGGAAGTGGGTTAGTGAGTTGGTCTTGACACAAGAGATATTTCTCTGTGCCAATATTTCTGGACTGAGATAAACTCAGCCCAACTTTGACTCTAGGAAAATAATCCCAGAGCCTACTGCTACCTGAACTGAGAAATAATCATCCATATATTCTTCTTCTTAGCTCTAGAGATTTTATTGCTGGAATTGAGAAGTCACTGCAGCTTATCTTGCTGCTACCTGAGCTGAGAGAATCCCAGCCCTAACTTCTTCACAGCAACAAGAGTAGATCTTAAATGTTGTTCTGGTTGTATTGAGAAGTGACTTGCGGATCTGTTGCTCTGCTTCTTCCTAAACTGAACCAGAGGCTCTGTCCTAACTTTGGCTCCCAAGAAATAGTCTGCTGAGCATGCTTTCAGATCACTGCTTCTTCAAGCATTCTTGTTCACAGCTTCTAGAGAATATTCTTCAGAAATGATTGGCTAGATCTGTGAAGTACCTGCAGCAAGGTTCGACCCTTACTGCCTCTTCTTTCTCAGAGAATCACTCTGAGCTTGCTGGTGTAGATAGGAAAGACACCAGCTATCTTTCTTGAAGCTATCAGAAACTGTAGTTTGGGTTAGCCCTTGGCTGCTATCCTTTTCTCAGAGAAAATGTCTCTGACCTTGCTAGTACATATTGGAAAGACACCAGCTATCTTGGATCGACTTCAGATTAACTATAGCTAGGTTGGACCTGCTGCATCTTCTTCTTTATAGAAAATGTCTCTGAACTTATTGTTGATGATGGAGATGTCAACAGCTAACTTGAAGACCTTTTAGATTAGTCAATTTGAATTTCAGACTTGACCTTTGCAATAATGGCGCGGAGGACGATGATATTCCGCCGCTTTGCAAAATGACCAAACCCTAAAAGATAATCTCTTCAATCTCATCTCTTCCTTTTCTATTCCGCCAATAACAGCTATTTTGACCCATGGGCCCCACTGAAATTTATAGCTGTAACTTTGCTTTTGCATTAATTGCAGTACTGAAGGCAAGCAGCTACATTTGTCGTGTACTGTAGCTTCCTGCAATAAATTTGAATTTTGTTGACTTGTTGACTTTGCCGACATCACCATCTGTGCACTTAGCCAAAATCAAGCATCTTTAGTATAGGCATTAAGTGAGTAAGCATCACTCAATGCCAAAATACTTAGACAGAATTCTGTCACTAGGCGTTGAGTGAGCAACTTCACTTAAAGCCAAAACATTTAGAAAAATTTATTTGCCATTTGCCATTGAGAGCATTGAGTCCACTCAACGCTTTTTGCCTTAGAGAATATTCATGCTTCTCTGGCGTTGAGAGCGTTGAGTGTGTCTTCATCACTCAACGCTTTTTGCATTGGCTAGTCTTTCTGTTACTAGGCGTTGAGTGAGCCTTCATCACTAAACGCCATATTACTTAGACAGATTTTGTCACTTGGCATTGAGTGAGTATGCTTCACTGAATGCCAAACTACTTAACATATATTCTTCTGTTATCTAGCGTTGAGTAAGCTACACTCAACGCATTTGGACTTAGTCAAATTTCTATGAAATCACAATCTCTAACTGACTAAGGTTTAGTCAATGCTTTTTATCGCATGGCGTTGAGTGAGTAAGCTTCACTCAATGCCTTTGCACTTAATAAAATATCTACACAGATTTTCTGTGGCATTGACTGTCTGAGCTATACTAAAGGATTTATGTTGTATGACATTGAGTGAGTAGACTTCACTCAATGCCTTTAGACTTAGCCACATTCTTGCATGTTTCTTCTTAGGCTTTGACTGGCTTAGCCTGTCTCACACCTCTTTGTTGTATGACATTGAGTGAGTAGACTTCACTCAATTCTTGTGGACTTTGCCTCATTCTTGTTGATTCTTCTTAGGCTTTGACTGTCTTAGCCTATCTCATAGCTTTTTGCTGCATGGCATTGAGTGAGTAAACTACACTCAATGTCTGTAGACTTAGCCACATTTTCAGCTTGCCACTTATTAGGATGAGACTATACAAGCTATACTCAATGCTTTTACTCACCTGGCATTGAGTGAATAGACTTCACTCAATGCGTGTGGACTTGGGCGATTTCTATCTTTCCACCTTGTGACCAGCTATCACAATTTCTTAGGCCACCTATCTAAACATGTTCCAAGGGACATCCTGCACACATTGAACTTGAACTATATCAAATATAATTATGCACTTAGTATTGCTTGGGATGCCATTTTCAATTCTAGGGAACATTAAGAGTAATATTCCCAACATAACCACTTTTTAGAAAGGTCTTTCCGAGGGATACAACTTTCATATTGTGCCCAAAGCCTGAATTTGGCTGGATCATGCCTAAAAAGTGACTTGAACACAGACACACATATAAAAATAGATTTAGCTTGGTCTGCACATAGCAAATATGTACAAGTCTTAAAGTAGTTCTAATAGAGGTTGTGAAAGTGAGGGATAGATCTAACTTTACTCTAGAGGGGGGTGAATAGAGTATTTCAAAACTTTGATTTATTTTTATAGAGGATTTTAAATTAAGTGATAAATATATATATAGAAAGAAAAATCACAGCACACAAATAAAGAAAGCAATCAATCACAGATGACACAAGGATTTATAGTAGTTCTCCAATAAACTTGGGTACGTCTACTCTTCTACCACCCTGGTAGGAATCCAATACAGGTTTTTGATCAAGTGCCCTGCCACCAGAAGATTTATTTTGTAAGGGAGATCTTGCAACCCTTTGAGTTTTTGATCAGGTGCCCAAAAACCAAGCTTAAGTCTTTTGATCAGGTGACTTATGAACCAAAAGATAACTTTTGAAGGGAGTTAAAAACACTATACACAATTTAAGAAAGAAACTAAGAGAGTTAATGATGTCTTCTCTATCAAATATCTCTGAGAAGACTTTAGTGGATGAAGATGCAAAAAGCTCCCCTTGATTTGAGAAGAGATTTGTGATCAGGAGAGAAAGTCTTTTCATCAGGGTGTAGGTCTTCTTATTTCTGATTGATTGAAGACTTTTGCACTAGTAGACACTGAAGCAGAATATCTATATCTATATGTGTTGATCTATATTTATATGTATGTCTGTTGATCTCTAAGTTAGTCACTCTTTTTGTGTAGCCCTCTCAGTCAGTAACTCCATTTAAGCAGCAATATTCTGAATATATATTATATGAGAAGAATTCAAACATTTGAATTGAAACCATTCTGAAATGCTAGAAGAATCTCTGAGAATTGTAACAGCCCTGTGAATTAATTATAATTAAACTCTGTGATAAATCAATATTTAATGCTGCTTGAAACGACTATATTCATTAAGAATATTTGGCATTAAATATAAGAGTGTAACTGATCGAAATTATGCCTTTCAAAATCATTCTGCCTTCAGAATATAAAACTGCCTAAACATTGAACACTATGAAAAATTCGTCGAACTGTGCCTAGAGATCGTCAAACTGAGCCTAGAGTTCGTCGAACTGAGCCTGTAGTTCGTCGAGCTGAGCTTTTGAGTTGTGATCATCATTTGTCGAACAGAGCCTGGACTTCATCGAGCTAAACTTAGAGTTAGAACTCTGAGTTCATCGAAATGAGCTCGGCGTTCGTCGAACTGAGCTCATCTTTCGTCGATCTGAATTCTGCGTTTATCGAATAACACTTCTCTGTAATTCTTCTGAAGGAGCAACCCTAGAATTAAACCTATGACCATTGACTATACACATTGGGTGAAACTAATCATCCTAAAACAAATAATAGTAATCCTAGCCCAAATCAGTAATATGGTTCCAACAATCTCCTCCTATTTGGGTGAGGATACTACCAAAAACAGAAAAACACAAAGCATAAATATCTAGCAGAAATAAAATTTTCAGCAGATATATAATAAGTGCTTTGAGAGTTTAAAAAACAACAATATAGTTCAAAAACATAAACAAAAATCAAGAATCTTTCTGAGGTGCTGCTGAAGGAGATTCTGAAGAAGATTTGGTGAAAATAAGCTTTTTGGTAGGATCTTCAGCTTCCCTTTTGCTCATCTTTAAGTCTTGAGAACCTATGATCTTCAGAGAAGAGGTTCTTGGAACAACTGCTTCAGGATGCAAACTCATATATTTGTCAACATTAAATAGACTTTTCTTTTGATATCTGTCCAGTTCCTATTTTATATAGGAGGGCATAGTAGAGAATTGTATAGTGTCCTTACCTTCTATCTTGGCTTTCTTAATCTGGGATAGAGCAACTTGCTCATTCAACCTTGCCATTCTAAACACTGGATCCAACTCTGGATCATAAACTAGAGAAGGTGGCCTTTCTTGGTTTGAATGTTGCTTATTGCTTTGACTGCTTTGAGTATCAGACCTTGCTAGTTGCCTGTGTTGAGTAGATTTAGAGTGATGATGAGAGGAAAGCCTCTGAGAAGAAGAAACATTGCTAGCTTACCCTGCTGCTGGAGGAGGAGGAGGAGGTCCTCTCCAAGAATTTTGAGGTGGAGAATGATATCTCCTCATCGTCTTCCTATTTTTTGCTCATTCTTGGAGTTCCTCATCCAATGTGGAAGATCTGGAGTTAGAGGTATCCTATGCAGAATATAATATGGAATATCTGCAGTTGATGAAGGTTGAGGAGAAACCTTAACTGGAGCCTTCTTCTTGAACTTTCTTTTCTTAGAAACAGAATCTTCTGAATCATCTGACTCTGAGTTATCATCAGTTCTTCTGCTAGCTGATTATATAAATCATCTATCTGTTTATATAAATTAGTATGGTCATCAACTTGAATTTCTGGCTGTTTATATACAATATCTGTATCAGCTGCTTCTCCCATATATTCATTAAAGAAAATCATCAAAATTTGGCATTGGAATTTCATCCCACATATGAGGGGAGAAATCCTGCTCTATAACATCTATTATATCATCAACTATTATAGGCTGAGGGACTGAAGTAATACTGGTAGAAATGTTTTTTAGACTAGATCTCAGTTGTTCTAACATAGAAGCATCAATGGGAGCAGTGTAAGACACTATAGCTCTAGATAAATAATTTTCAAAAACTGGAAAAGCAAGAAGATAACTATGCAAAATGTCAAAATATGATAAAAGAGAATGTAAATCAACTGTGGGATGAATAATAACATCACCAACAGTAATAACTTCTGGTTCTACAGCCAACACATCCTCAACTGAAATCATTTCTGAATCTGAAACAAAAATTGTTGTTGTTGTAACTGCTTCTATAATTGTTGTGATTGGAACTGCAATATTTGGAGCTTCTTCATGAAACATCTTACCCTGCCTAGATCCAGGGAGACCTGAATCTAGGACCCCAAAAGAAGAGAAAAAAGAGGAAGAGGTTAGCTTAGAAGAGAGGTCAGAGATAGTAGCAACAAGAGGAACCAAGGCTTCATCTATTAGTTTCCTGAGAGTAGGAGTGATGAAGTCCAAAAGATTAGAAGTAATGGATGAGAAATCCAAATACATATACTCAGGAGGATGCTAAGCAGATGCAGAGGATGGATTGGAAGATGATGGATGAGAACTGTTAGCACAGTTTGGACATAGGAAAGATGACTGTGGTATAGATATAAGATTGATTACAGGGGAATGGCATCAGGAATAATTTCTTCCTGGATTGGGGAGTGAGGTGGAGATGAATACTATGGAGATAAAGTAAATAAAGAGAAATGAAGTGGATATGAAAGAAGTGGAGATGAAGGTGACTGATGAGGTGAAGCTAATTGATTTAAAGATGAATGAGGTGGAGATAGCTGTTGAGTAGAGGAATCTGTATGGAAGAAAATTATGGAACTTCTATAGATAAACCAAGTAGTTGAGAAGGTGGAGATGGCTACCTAGGAGAATGGTGTGGAGATGGTAGAGGAGAAGAAATAAGAGGAACAAAAACCTCTTCTGGGGTATGGAGAGTGGCTAGAATAGCCCTGGTGCTTTCAGAAGCAACCCTCGAGGGTGTAGCCCTGGAAGGTTTGGGAATCACCCTCTCCCATTTTCCAAATAGGGCAGAGGTAATCCTCTTGGAGGCATTAATATGAATGGTCTGAGAGACCAAAAGATCTGGACACTTAGTTTATAGGAAAAAGCCCAGTATCCTGTCATAACCTCCAGACTTGTTGGTGATCTTATTCTTAATAGAATCAAAAAGAATTGATCCCCAGTTTATGTTCTTCTGATCTACCAGAGCACACATAGAAATTGATGCCTGGTAACATAGTCGTGGGCTGAATGTTTTCCCAAAATAACCTTTCCTACTACATCTACTAAGAACTTATATTTTATTGAAAAGTTCTTTTTCAGAAGATGGTTAGGGTTCCCTTGAGAATGACCCAATCTATCTAGCATTATCGCAAATTCAGAACTAGATAATTCAATATCTTCTTCTCCATTAACAAAATCAAAAATTTTAGAAAGAATTTCTGGGGTAAGAGAAACCTCTCAGAGATAGATCCAATAATGACTGGGGTATCCTGAAATTTGGCAGTATGAATCCATTCTTTTATCTCTGCCACTGGAAGCTTGATCCTGGTAGTCATAAAATGTCGCAGATTCTGTGCCTCAAATAATTTCAGAATATCCTCGAAAACTTGATCTGAATGAGAGAAATATTCCATGCCAATATCAAACCCTGCATCAAATTTCATTGCTGAGAGGATTGCCTGAGAAATCGTCATTAGCTTGCAAAACAGAGAGATCAAGTGCAAGGGGAATAGAAATACGCGGGATAGAGTTTGATGAAAACTTAATTATAAGTTTTCAGAAGTTGAAAAGACGAACTCCGTCCGATGAAAAACAAAGCATCGAACTCTGTTCGATGAAAAATTTCACAAACGAAATACATTTCATCGATCTCTGTTTGATGAAAGTTTTGCAAAGAATTACATTTCGTCGAGCTCCGTTCGACGAAAGGTACTCGAAACTAAAACATCGATCTTCGGTCGATGAAAGTTTCATAAAGAAAGTTCGTCGATCTCCGTTCGATGAACATTTCATGAAAAGTTCACAGTTCGTCGAGCTCTGTTCGATCAAAGGTGTACAATTCTTCGATCTCATAACAAAAATCAAAGTAAAAACTCTTCATTAATCATTCCTAACTGATTTAAGAAGAAATTATGTTTCTTTTCATCTAAAGGTTTAGTAAAAATATTAGCACTTTGAAAATTACTAGAAATAAATTCTAGTTTAATTTTATTTTTGTCTACATTGTCTCTTATAAAATGATGTCTAATTTCTATATTCTTAGTTCTACTATGAAGGACTAGATTCTGTGCAATTGATATAGCACTAGTATTATCACAGAAAAGAGTTGAATTATTTAAGTAATAACCATAATCTAGTAACATATTTTGAATCCACAAAATCTGTGAACAACAACTACCTGCTGCAATATATTTAGCTTCAGCAGTTAAAGTAGAAACAAATGTTTGCTTCTTGCAAAACCATGACACAAGCCTATCACCAACAAACTGACAAGTTCTTGATGTGCTTTTTTTGTCAACTCTGTATCCAGCATAGTCAACATCTGTGAATCCAGTTAATTTAAATCCTGACTCAGTAGGATACTAGAGTCCTAGATTAGGCCAACCTTTTATATATCTCAAAATTCTTTTTACTAAAATTAGGTGGGATTCTTTAGGATTTACTTGGAACCTAGCACAAATACAGGTGGCAAACATAATTTCTGGTCTACTGGCTGTTAAATATAATAAGGACCCAATGATTGTCCTATATATTTTCTGATCAATAGGTTTACCCTATTCATCATTATCAACTACAACATTAGAGGGCATGAGTGTTTTTATAGAGGAAGCATCTGACATCCCAAATCTTTTAATTAGCTCTTTAGCGTATTTAGATTGAGATATAAAAATATCATCAGGTGTTTTCTTCACTTGTAAACCAAGGAAGTAGGATAATTCACTCATGTTACTCACTTCAAACTTTGAATGCATTAGGTCAGAAAACCTTTTGCAAAGTTTGGAATCAGTAAGAACAAAAAATTATATCGTCAACATATATTTGAACTAGTAAATTTTTAGATTTATGATGTCTAAAAAACAATGTTTTATCTACAATGCCTCTACTAAATTTATTTTCTAAAAGAAAACTAGCAAGAGTCTCATACCGAGCTCTTGGAGCTTGTTTAAGACCATAAAGGGCTTTATTGAGTTTAAAGACATGAGTAGAATAAGTTGAAGAGATAAAACCCGGAGGTTGTTCTACATAAACTTTCTCTTTGAGTTCTCCATTCAGAAATGTACTCTTCACATCCATCTGATATACCTTGAATTTCTTGAATGCTGCAAATGCAAGAAATATTCTGATAGCTTCTAATCTTACAACAGGAGCAAAAGTCTGATCATAGTCTATTCCTTCCTCCTATGAGTATCCATGAGCTACCAGTCTTGCTTTATTTATCACTATGACTCCTTGAGTATCCAATTTATTCCTAAAGACCCATTTAGTTCCAATGACTGGATGGTCTTTCGGTCTAGGAACTTAAGTCCTAAACTTTACATCTCTCAAATTGATTGAGTTCCTCTTGCATTGCAATGATCTAGTGGGGATCTTGTTCTGCATCTTTTATGGATTGAGGTTCAATCTAAGATAAAAAACAAGTATGCATCTGATCTTGATTGAGTTGATGTCTTGTTTGCACACTAGTTGATATGTGTCTAATTACTTGAGATCTAGGATGATCTCTAAGTGTGACAAAATCGACAGGTGCAGTTGGTTATTCAATAACTTGTTGTTAATTCCTCTTGTGAAATTTCATTAGCTATTATTGGTTCAACATAAACTTCATGATTTTCTTCATCATTATCTTCAGTAATCTATTGAGAAGGAGGTAATGTATCACCTTGCTTAAGGTTTAGTTCATCTAACTTCTCACACAGAAGTGGTACTTGAAAAGAGTTTATGGTAGAGGTTTCCCTCTCCTTATAAAACATGTTAGTTTAATCAAAAGAAACATGTACTGACTCTTCTATCTTAAGGGTAGATTTATTAAAGACCCTATAAGCCTTGCTGACTTGAGAATATCCAAGAAATATTCCTTCTGCAGCTTTGACTTCAAATTACCTTAAGTGTTTCTTGTCATTATTATGTATGTAACATCTACACCCAAAAACTAAAGTAATTTACTTTAGGTTTCTTATTTTTAAGTAATTCATAGGGAGTATTACCCTTCAGTTTATGTATGAGACTTCTGTTAAGAACATAGTTTATTGTGCTTACTGCCTCTGCCAAAAAAGATAGGGGTAAATAAGTATCTGCAAGTAATGTTCCAGCAGATTCAATTAGAGTTCTATTTTTCCTTTCAGCTACACCATTTTGTTGAGTTCTAGGAACAAAAAAATAATGTTTGATACCTTCTTTCTCACAGAATTCTTTCATCAAAAGATATTCAAACTCAGTTCCATGATCACTTCTGATCAATGCAATCTGAGTAGAGTACTCAATCTTGATGTTCCTAAGAAAGTCTGTAAGAACTTTAAAGTAATCTGACTTATTTCTAAGAAAGAACACCCAAGTGAATCTTTAGAAATCATCAACAATAACTAAGGTATATGACATTCCTCCCAAACTTTGTACTGCAATAGGTCCAAAAAGATCTATATGTAGTAAATACAAAATTCTGGGTGAATCACTTTTAGATATGGATTTAAAACTATTTTTAGTTTGCTTACCTAATTGACAAGCCCTGCAAAGTTCTTCCTTCTTGTAAGAACTAGAAGATAGTCCTCTAACAAGGTTGTCCTTAGATAATTTAGCAATAGTTCTAAGATTTATGAAAGTCTTTAATTTCAAGGATAGCTAAATCACCTAGAGGGGGTGAATAAGTTATTGGTCTCTTTATTAATTCTTTTTTTTCTATTAGTTTGTTGCTTGAGTGGTTGATTAATTTCTACTTTAAGATTATTTACCCTACATAAAGAAAATAACACAGCAAAGCACACAGATATTTATAGTGGTTCCCAAACTGGGTATATCCACTTTCCCTCCCACCAATCCAATTGTCTTGTTAGATTAGGCACTTCTCCAAAATACTCCAAGGAGCTTACACCTCAGGCTCTCAGCCTCACACTCATATTCTTCACAGAATCCAAACTCAGAACCACAAGGGTTCCTACCTCAAAGCCCTGCATAGCTCCTACATCTCAGTGATCCACTGATCACCTACCTCAGCCATATTTTTAAGGCCTATAACTGAGGCTCTACAACCCTATATTTTTAGGCACACAGCCCTACTCTTAGAGTACTGCAGCACTCCTATAACTCAGTACCCTTTTAGGTATCTACAGCTCAGATCCTGGTAAACTGAATCCTATAGGATGAAAGTGGGTTGATGGATATACTTGACACAAGGGATATTTCTTTGTTTCAAGCTTCTTGACTGACATAGACTCAACCCAACAATGACTACAGGAGATTATTTCCTGAGTCTACCTTTACTGAACTAAGATATACTTAGTCCTAACTACTTTCACAGTAACAAGTAATTACTTGTGCTGGAAGTTACTAGCAGAGCAATGTTCTGCCTCTCCCTGAACTGAGACAGAAGCTCAGTACTCTCTTCTTCACAGCAATAATGATCCTTGTGCTAGAAGCAACTTACAGAACCCTGTTCTGCCCTTCTCTCTTTCCTGGGATGAGATGATTCAGCCCTAACTTTGACTCCTAAGGAATAGTCCCCTGAGCCTTCTTTTAGATCTCTGCTTCTTCAAGCTTTCTTCTATTTACAGCTTCCAGATGAAGATCTTCAGGTGCTTGAGTTACTTGAACTGTGAAGATCCTGTAGCAAGGGTCGGCCCTTGGCTGCAACCTTATGCTCAGAGAAGATACTCTGAACTAGTTTGCTGGAGCAGGTGAGAATGACACCAGCTATCTTGTTGTTGAAGATGTTGATTCCAATAGCTGATTTGCTCTTTTTCTTTCTCAGCTTGAGCTTCCTGTTCTATAACTCCACAACAATGGCTGAGAGTAAGAACAACTATTGCTTCTTTTATTTATTGAAACCCAATGGCTCTTTTAGCAATGGGTCCTACACATTTAATGTTGGCTGCACCTTTGCTTTAACGCCAACTGTCGTACAGTAGGTCTGTGGCAACCTTTATTGTGTATTGTAGTCATCCCGTCACTTATTTGAAATATGTTGACTTGTTGACTTGCTAACGTCACCAGCTGTGGACTTAGCCAAAAATCAAGCGTCAGAGAATAGGAGTTGAGTGAGTAAGCCTCACTAAACGCAAAACCACTTAGACAGATTCACTATCTCTTTGCGTTGAGTGAGTCACCTTCACTCAATACCAAACTACTTAGAATATTAAGTCTGATTCTAGGTGTTGAGTGATTAGCCTCCACTCAACGCCAATCTTGATTTATCAGCTTTCAGCTATTTGGCATTGAGTGAGTAAGCACCACTCAATGCCAAACCCCTTAGACAAAATTCTGTCTTCACTAGGCGTTGACAACATTGAGCCAGTAACTTCTACTCAATGCTTTTTGCCTTAATCAAATTTCTGCTTGTTCAGCAACATAAGTGTTAAGAGCGTTGAGTGAACATGCCTCACTCAATGCTTTCTGCCTTGGCCAATTTTCTGCTTATTCAGCAACATAAGCGTTGAGAGCGCTGAGTGAACATGCCTCACTCAACGCTTTTTGCCTTAGCCAATTTTTGATTTTAGTAGCATAGCGTTTAGTGAGTTGACTTCACTCAACGCCTGTGGACTTAGCCACATTTTAGCTCATTCCAACTTCAGGATTTTACTATTGTAGCCTATCTCGCAGTCTTTTGTTGTATGACATTGAGTGAGTTGACTTCACTCAACGTCTATGGACTTAGCCATTTTCTCAGCTTGCCACTGCTTTGTCTTTGACTGTATAGGCTTCACTCAGCAATATAAGTCATCTGACATTGAGTGAATGATCTTCACTCAACGCATGTGGACTTAGACAGTTTTCTGTCTTTCCACCACTTAGGTAAGAACATACCTAACTTAGACACTTAGGCTACCTGTCTCATCATAGCTTATCGGGACAAACTGCAATCATTCACATTAAACACAAGTTAGATCACAACATGTGTATACATTGTTTTGCTAGTCCTTCTTCAAATTCAGGACATTGGGATCAATGGACCCAACAATCTCCCCCTATTTGAAGTAGTCAAAACCTAAGCCAACGTATACACAAAACATACCTATATTATAAATATTTAAAACATATCATCACATCATAATTCAGATAAATCATAGACATAATCATCACAGCGTAGATAAGATGAAAATCATAGACATATCAAATGATGTAGCAGATAAGTCAAAGACATAACAAATGATGAGTTAGACAGATCATAATTATAACAATAGATTGTTCTATTTAATCATATAGGGAATAAATATTTGAGTAATATATAAACATAGTGTTTCATCCCTAGCCTTGAAAGCAGAACCTGAAATATTTTAAGTTTCAGGTTCCCTTATCATAATTCCACTGCCTCTGGATT
Organism: Platanthera zijinensis; assembly: GCA_039513925.1. NCBI lineage: Eukaryota > Viridiplantae > Streptophyta > Magnoliopsida > Asparagales > Orchidaceae > Platanthera > Platanthera zijinensis. Next base: position 66,918,599 of record CM077081.1, read on the forward strand.
TCTTTGTCGGCTTATCTTCAGCTCTAGCTATCTTCTTTCCTTTCTTATCAGCTCCATCAGCATCCTTAGCCTTAGTAGCTTCAGCTTCAGCTTTATCCTTTTGTCTCTCAAAATAGCTGAAATTCTTGGGAAAGTATTTGGATGGTTCCACAACATCAGGAGTGAGAAGATTTGCCTTTTTGTTCCTCCAAAAAGTCCTTCTTTCTGTGTCTCTCTTTTCCATCTTATCTCAATCAGTCTTGTTATACCATTTACCTCTATCTGATCTTTTGGCTTTGACCTGGTCCCAAGTAAGTAGAATAATAGATCTGGACTCTAGGCTCCACTACTCAAAATCAGGCCTCTGTTCCATTTCTTCTCTATATCTCTTTTTCCTTAGCTTTGCCTCTAATTCAGCATCATCAGTTATTCTTTCTTTGACCTGTAGTGACCGGTCTACTGTGGGGCTGAAGGAAGGATTCTGAGCACCAGTAGTCTTCTCTCCCCACTAATCATTAGCACTGTCACCTTCTTCAATATACTGAACATATTCTTGATTGTCTTGAACTTGGGCTTCACTACTATACATCTTGTTCAAAGCATCTTGTACATGGTCAGGCATCATTGGGATGCTATTATATTATAGTGGATCCATTCCCAATGAGCCTCTCACAGCATTTATGGCCCAGACCATATTCTCAGTATTTGTTTTGATGACATTTCTCTCCCCCTTTTTGACTTCTTCAATTACATGAGTAGTTAGGGAGGTGCTAGCTTTGTTTTTTTCCCCTTCCAGGTAGTTAACTCCAACAGTTACTTGATTTTTAACTTCTAACATATGGTCATCAAGTATCTTGGTGTAGGCATCCATCTTAGTGAAGATTTCAGTGTTTTGTTCTTTTCTCAGAACTTTATCATTCTCATGAATGGTGATGGAGTTCTTGGCCTGAGTATTTTGATTTTCAACGATAATAGCAATATTCTGATTTGACACATCCAGTTTCTCCATTGTGTAATCTACAGTAGGAGCAGCTCTTATAAAGAATTTTACTGTTTCTCCTTTCAGCAGATTCAGTTCAAACCTTATAGATTTGATCTCAGTTGTAAGATCATTTCTAACATCTTTGAGGGCTTCATCCACATAGTTTTCCAGTGCCCTTCTTTGCTCATCTAGCAAACCTTTTAGATAGGCCATGAAGGTAGATTCCAGCTGATAAAATCTGGCAGATGTGCCCTCATCCAGGGCTTATGTTTCTCCTTGTACAGGCTTTCTCCCTATTCCTTGAGCTATGCCACCCTTATGTTGTTTTGTTTCTAGATGTGGTGAGGAGTGTGCTTTCTCATCACTGTCTTCCTCTTCCTCAGATTCTTATGACACTAGATTGTGTACCTAATGACCAGGGAGATGAGAAGATTTCTCCCCCTCAACCACTATCATGCTTTTGTTTGCATGCAGGTCAGCAACAGAAATATCCTTTATTGGAGGAACCTCCAGTTGCTCACCTACAAATAATGCATCATGCATTATTTCTTGCATTAGTTGCTCCCCCTCAATTTGAGCAATCCTTCCCTTAGTACTAGGAGTTTCCAAGAATTTATCATGTACTTCCTCATCTTTAGACATAGATATTTGCTTATCTGCATCTTCCAATCTGGCGGCATCATCCCCCATTCTTGCAGATATTTTGTTAAAAAATTTCCTCTGCTATTTGGCCAGCATCCTTGGCTGGATACAAATCCTCTCCTTTGTCTCTAGTAGATCCAGCTAACCCGGCAGCATTCTCATCCACTTCAGGAACTGAATCTGACTCTAGTCTGCTCACACGACTAAGAGGGGTAAGTTCAGACGAGGCGGATACCTGGATATTCATGTCCCTCCTGAACACTTTAGTAGATGACGGTAGATCAGGATCATGAGGCTCTTCGTCCTCAAATGAGCTGCTAGAGGAGTTGGGCTCAGTAGCAGCAATTCTCTTCCCTTTTCTCTCCACAACTTCTAGACCACGGCGCAGAAGGACCCTGTCCCATCTCTCAAGCATCCTGATGTCCATCCTTCTCATATGGTGTATTCTAGCACCAAGTTTCAGATTCAGAATTTCTGGAGCAGTTTCTTGCAGAAATAGTGACAGGATTCTCCCCAAATTGGGTTCAACCATGCATTCCACTACTCTTTCAAATACCATTCTTCCCCAATCAGTTCTCTTGGACAGTATGACCCTAGCCATCAGTTCAAACATCCTTTTTGAGATTTTGTCATGGAAACCTGTTTTACATATCAGAGCATTCCCATTGACATCGGCTAGGAACTTGCCTCTCAGGTTGAGTTATTTCCTTTGAATTGATCAGGTTGTGTGCTTGGAAAGTCCACACCATTTCATTGCCAATTTTGCATTGTCCAGCAATACCTCTTCTTCGTCCTCAGTTTCAGAAAGCTTTGGCAGCTGCAGAGCCTTGCTTAGCCTTCTGGGCGTTATCTTGATCTTCTTTCCGCTTACCATGGTCTTAATTTTACCAGCCGAAGCATCCGCTTTGGCGTTGTCAAATAACTCCAGTACTTCCCTCTTCCACAGAAGACAGGGTTCCGTCAGGACGAAAGCTAGGTTAGATTTCTGCAGAAGATTAAGCACCTGCAGAACTTCTTCCGGAGCATCAATGAATCCATTTCGCACTAGTTATGCACCTTCGAAGAGGAAATCTGGTCCCTTAGGCGCCATCTCTCTGGAGAATTTGAGAAAGTTAGCGAAAGTAGCTTTCCATCGATTTAGCGAATGCGGGCAGGAGAGGGTAAGGAATAGTGACTTGGCGTATTGCACAAATCCTTCTATTTATAGGTATTGCTAAAAGGAAGGCGAAAAGTCACTAATCCATCTTTGTTGTTTTAATCTTCATCAATGGCCAGGATTGAGTCCAGACATATATCCATAGTCCGTCTTTTCTCCAGTATTTTTTAAGTGGGCTTAATTAGCTTAACATCAGTTTTCTTTAGTAATTAAATTTTCGATTAGCCCCTAAATGTGTTGTCCTAACTTGTAGGGGAAATATAAGCATGTAGTACACATTCTAAACCGTGTTCTATTGGGGTGCAATTAGACAAAGTTTTGAAAACCATATATTTATTTCAATTGAGAGAGTATTAGCCCCCAATCTCAATTGACTCAACCAAATTTTAATACAAACTCAGCTTGCTATTCCATATGCAATATATCTTTGGGTATGTTGAGACAAGCTACATTTTGTGGCATGGTGAACATGTAAGCCACTAACACATGTATTAAGAAGAGTAGTTGTTTTTACATCTTCTTAGTCATTTATTTCAATTACCCTTCTCATGCATGAGTAATCAATTTTGAAATTTAGTGGTGAAAAAAAAGGTGAATTCTACTTATCTCTGCTCTATAGACTTGAAGTCCATGATGGATTCACAGTTTCTGAGCATGCCAGTAACCTTGCTTCTGAGCTTTATCCTTTGATGTTCATCTGGCTTTCCTTTGTAAACTCCCCCTTGATAATTGCACTTGTCATTGACATTTAGTGTATGTTGATAGGTTGAATTATTTTTTATATCCAGACTTGGGTCTAGTACAACATTGTCCAAGGACCATAAATGGTTATGGCCACTTGGACTATCCTACAAGATAGAATTACCTTCCCTTAGGAACCCAAGCTGACTTGGGTCTTATGTTCTTGTTAGCTTGAAAAAACAAATGTCTACCTACAGGAGCCCTGTCAGGAAGAATTTCTCTTGCCCTTGAGACACTAGGGTTGTGCCAACAATCTATGGCAAAGTGGCCCACTTTGCCATAGCACCAGCACTCATGAATATTATATCTTCTTTTCTGAGCAGGTCTGATAGCATGGTTGACAGCAGACTAAACAGAAGAAGAAGCGCTTCCTTATTCCAAATTCTCTTAGCCACAGTCTGACTGAGAGTAGGTCTGACATGATAAGAGCCTGGATTTTCACAAGGTCTATCAATAGCAGTTCTCCTTGTAGAGGACATGCTCTTGGTGTCCTTGGAAGATTCCAAGTCTTGCATCCTGGCAGATTTACCCTTGGTCAGAGTGTGAGCAGGGAGATTTTAAGAAAAGGCCACTGCCATGCTCAAGAGAGATGGAGCTGGTGCATTAAATATAAAAGATCCAGGATGGGCCTTTTGCACTTCTTCATGGGGCGCCTTTTGAGCACTCAGACCCATGTCCTTTCTTCTTCAATTATAAGAGACATTTGTAGTCTTATAAGGAAGATCCCCATTCCTCTAGTGACCATCCCTGGGGTCTTGGTCATACCTGTTGGAAGGGAGAATTACCTTGGGAAAGGTAGGCTGAGGCCTGACAGGAACTTGGCCTCTTTTCTGAGATTGGATTACTTTAGAAATCCACTCAGATTCATATCATCTCTTGATAGAATCTATCTTAGAGAGTTAGCCACAATTCTCCTCTCCCTATCAAGTTTCTCCTCAAGATTCTTGATAATAGAGTTCTTGTACTTTAAGGAATAAACATGGATATCTACCATGATTTTCAGATGAGCTTCTTCCCTCTCTTTTATACATAGGAAGGATGAAGCTTCATCCAGCTGAGAAGCAGTCTTCTATAGGGAGGCTATTTCCTCTGCTTGTTTCTTAACAAGCAGCTTGCTTTCCTTAAAAGCTTTTAGAAGGGAAACATGATTGTTAATCAATTGATTGATATCATCATCTGTCAAGTGACCCTCATCATCACTAGATGAGGAGACATCAGAGTCTGTACATGATTCATATCCAGACTTTGAGGATAAGCTAGATGTTGAATGTACCTTATATTGACCAGGCTGATCCTGACAAGATTCTACTTCTAGGGTAGCTATTTGTCTATATCATCTACATTCCCCTTCTTCACCTTCATCCACCTCTGTGCCACTCTCTGAATATGATAGAGGGGCCCTGATTCTTGCTCTTGCATCTGGAAGGACTTTGTCATCACCAAGAACAGCCAATAGCCCAATGCTGATCTTTTCTCTCTGTAGATTTGCTGCTCTATATAGTTCCTCATCTTATGGTTCATCCTTGAACACATAAGTTTAACCTTTTAGCTATCCTTGGAGGTTAACTAAGGCTGTTAGGTCCCTTTTGAGTAACCTCCCTCTGATACCACTTGAAAGTCTTTAATTTCAAGGATAGCTAAATCACCTAGAGGGGGGGTGAATAGGTTATTGGTCTCTTTTCTTTTCTTTTAGTTTGCTTCTTGAGTGATTGATTAATTTCTACGTTCAAGATGATTTACCCAACACAAAGAAAACAACACAGCAAAGCACACATATATTTATAGTGGTTCCCCAACTGGGTACATCCACTTTCCCTCCGACCTATCCAACTATCTTGTTAGACTAGACACTTCTCCAAAATGCTCCAAGGAGCTTACACCTCAGGCCCTCAGCCTCACACTCAGATTCTTCACAGAATCCAAACTCAGAACCACAAGGGTTCCTACCTTAGAGCCCTGCAGAGCTCCTATAGCTTAGTAATCCACTGATCACCTACCTCAGCCTTATTTCTAAGGCCTATAACTCAGGCTCTACAAACCTATAGTTTTAGGCACACAACCCTACTCTCAGAGTGCTGCAGCACTCCTACAACTCAATACCCTTTCAGGTATCTACAGCTTAGATCCAGGTAAAATGAATCCTACAGGATGAAAGTGGATTGATGGATATGTAACACCCCAATTTGTCGTAGGAGCGACGGGGATCGATTTTGGCCAAGACGGGTTTTTGGTGCAGGTGACACGGGCCCCGACACGGGCGTGTCGGAGGCCGTGTCGGGCGTGTCGAGCTCGGGCCGTGTCGTCGACCAGCGCAGGTCGACGATGGTCGTGTGGTGGAACACGGCCTAGGACACGGGCGTGTCCCAGGCCGTGTCACGCCTGTGCTGTGCGGTTGGGTGCACGGGTAGTGACACGGGCACGAACACGGGCGTGTCTAGTTTGACACGGGCGTGTCCCATGCCGTGTCACCAAGCCGTGTACCCCTCTGACTGCAAAGTGTTGATTTATTGCACACGGGGGGCGTGACACGGGTCCCAACACTAGCGTGTCGCAGGCGACACGGGCGTGTCGGAGGCCGTGTCACATGCCGTGTGCTGGTTTTCAATTTTGGTCGAGACGGCGAATGAGCTACACGGCCAGGCACACGGCCGTGTGCCAACCCGTGTTCGGCCCAGATTTTATGATTTTGGATTTAATCCGGGCCGTTCGTTTCCTTGGCTTTGGATCCGACGGTGGGGGGCTGCTCCTGGGTGGTTATGGCCGGGAAATAGGGTTTAGAAACCCATTTTTCTTTGGCCCATCTCTCTCTAAAAGTTAGAGAGAAGGGAGAGCAAGGAGGAAGGAGGAGTCCAAGATCCGGCCGCCGGAGGAGCTTCGGAGTTCCGAATCGCGATCCGAGTCCAGATCCGCGGAGGCGACGCCGTTGCGGTGCTTTCCAACCGTATAGTTTTCGATGGCGCCGCGGAAGAATGCAAGGGTAACAATTTCTCATCCTTGGGCATGTGAAGCCCTCTTTTCCTTTGCATAGGAAGCCCGCTCTCGCGAGTGAGCGAAGAGTTGGAGCGTTCCTTGGGGTAGATATGTGAAGTCCCCCTTGTGTAGAGTCCGTATGCATAAACGGACATAGGCATTGTGTGTGAAGCCTATTCGGACATGTTGGTCCGGATCGGTGATGTTGCATTGCATTTGAACCGGGCAAGAATCCGGATGTTTGGGTGTTTTTAGGTTTTCTACGTGGTAGATTGCATCAGAGAGCCTTGGAGATTTACTCCAAGGTGCACCCGGAAAACTGGGCAAAAGCGGGCTTTGCCAACACGGTGGCCGGGGAGCCAACGTGAACATAACCGGGTTATGTGATTGTTGTGGCGGAAACGGGACTCGGTGAGTCTTGACCTGCGCATATGGCTTAAATTTCCGTTGCGATATGAGCACGGGTCAGGCAGAACCGTACCCGGTCTATGTCGTTCGGTAGGACCGTTGGCATGGATGAGGGTCTTCGGCGGTCTATGGCTTAAATTGTCGTGACCAAGGCCAGGAAGGCAAAATGCTCATATGGATGACCGTCCAAGAGGCGGTGGTGGATTGGGAACGTCTATGGCTTGAATTGACGTGACGTTGGCCGGTTCGCCAAGAATGTGCCCTGAGTGCACGGGGTGTGTGGTCATGCGAGCCTACGCCTGTGTTGATGTGTGTTCACATTGATATATTGCCTATACTAATAAAGTGCAGGGAAAGAGCATCGCCGCCCCGATTTTGGGGGCGGGATCGTTATAATTTGGTCAGCATTGCTGACCGTTGCTATTGTTTGCCACCGGGCGGTGGTTTGTGGCTTGCAGGTGCTGCGGAGCAGAGCGGGAAATAGCGGGCTAAAGCCCTTGTTGCTGTGCCGGCCTTCGAAGGCCTAATTGCTTATGTTTCTTTCCCGTTTTCATGTATGGCCGGCCTGCGTGCCGAAGTTTGGAAAACACTATTTTGTTAAGTGAACAATGTAAGGCCTTAAGGCCAGTTCTCTTTTGTGTATGATTACATTCCTGAGTTTGTAGTGGACATTCATGCTGTGTAGCAGGGTTCTTGTTCTCTTTGCAACTGTATAAAATTGCTTCCGCTAGGTGTTGTGTAGGACGTGGTGATTGGTTGAATGGTTTCAACGCGTAACCAACCGGTCTGTCCGTAGTATATGGCGTCGGGCCCCGGCCGGACCTACTGCTATATGCTATGCGACGGATAGGGGTGTTACAAATTGGTATCAGACTTCTGGTTTCGGTCAAGCTTAAATGAATTCATGGACGAATTCACTTTAAGGGGTGGTGAGCACATGTGTGCGTCATCGTTATAACATGAAAAGAACCCATGAATGTCCACTTAGGAATGAAAATATACATGTTTGAGGAACCTGCGTGTTCCTATAATTGTTGTTTGCAGTAATTTTTGGGTCGCTTATCGGTGTTTTGCACGATTATAGGTGACCAGAAGTGGTGCTGGGCCGTCTGAATGGCCAGGTTCTAAGGCGAGCAGTGCGCCAAGCGATGCGCCTGCAACACCTCCGTCTGCCGAGACCATTAGGTTGGTGGCAGAAGCGGTCATGGCAATGATCAATGCGCAGCCTGCAAGGCAGGTGCAGCAGCCCGCTCCTGCTATGGAGCAAGTACCGCTTCAGACGGCAGAGCAAAGGAGGGTTGAGCAAGTAATGTTGGAGCCAGAGTTGCCTCGGAGAGCAACGGAAAGACAACTGAAGCACGTGATGGGCTTTCACCCACCGGTATTCACGGGGGCAGAAACCCCGACCCAAACAGAGGATTGGCTCTCAAGGGTCAACAGGGTGATGACTGCGATGGAAACGGAAGAGTGGCAGAAGACCACTATAGCGACGTTCCTTTTGGATGGGGACGCAATGTTATGGTGGGAAGGCCTAGAGCTACATCAGTTGCGGGGAAGGCCGTTGGCCGAAGTTTCGATGGAGGAGTTTGCGAGATTGTTCATGGCTCGATACCTCCCCTCGGCGCAGAGGATTGCGCTAGAAAGCGAGTTTCAGAAGTTGGTGCAAGGGGATTGCACCGTTGATGAGTACCTCCACGAGTTTACTCGGTTGGGGAGATATGCCGGCGCTACCTTCGCAGACGAGGAGCGCAAGACGAGCCGCTTCTACGAAGGGCTAAGAGATGATCTAAGATTGCTACTGTCGGGGCCCAAGACGCAGGGTTTCATGACCCTGGTCAGTTCGGCCCGGTCCTTGGAGAAGGACAAGAAGAATGTCCAAGCAAAGAAGGAATCCGGTAGCAAGAAAGCGGAGTTCAAGGCACCGGCTACGTCGAAGTCGGGCTACCGCAGATTCTATAAGAAAGCTAAGACGTCGGGTCCAGCAGCTTCAGGTGCCTCGGGGGCAACTACCAATCGAACCCCGGGCGCTTGTTTCACGTGTGGAAAGCCGGGGCACTTTGCCCGTGATTGCTGGAGTGGACGCTCAAAGTCCAAAAGGAAACAAGGAGCTACCTACGAGGAGAAGGGCAAAGCGGTGGAGTCGACCGCGTCCCACTATGCTCCGACTCAGCCTAGAGTCTATAACTTGGGCCAGCAGGAGGCCATCAAGCAAGCGGATGTGGTGACAGGTATGAGTTAATTTATAGCAAGTTAGCTTTAATACCGTTATCTATTGCTTGTTAGCCTAATATTGTTTGTATAGGCTTTGTTGTGATTAGTGATAGTTCGGCACGGGCACTGTTCGATACGGGAGCTTCACACTCCTTCTTGTCCGAAAGCTTTATATCGCGCATCAGAGTCCCTTCTTCGATGGCGAAGGACAAGTTGGATGTACTGCTACCGAATGGGTGCTCGATGCGTGCGGACAGGGTGTGCGCCGTAAAGGTTCACATTGGGATTCAAGAGTTCGACTTGCTAGCGTCATTGCTGCCGCTAGTAGAGTTTGACGTGATCTTTGGAATGGATTGGCTGTCAGAGCAGAAAGCTTGGATTGACTGTGACCGGAAGGAGGTCAAGCTGGGTGTAGGGCGGGAGACTACATTCGAGGGGTTAAAGGGGTCGAGCAGGACAATGATGTCTGCTCTTCAGGTGGTGAAGGCAGTTCGTGCTGGTGCAGAGCTGTTCTTCACAATAGTGGGGGTTGTGGAGCCAAAGTCTCCGTTGGATAGCATCCCCGTGGTTTGCGAATACCCCGATGTGTTCCCGGATAGTCTTCCCGGAGCCCCACTGCAGTGGGAGATTGATTTCACCATTGAGCTCGTACCGGGGGCCAAACCGGTATCACGTGCTCCGTATAGGTTGGCGCCTAAGGAGATGGCAGAGTTGAAAGTTCAGCTAGAGGAGCTGATGGAGCAAGGGTATGTGCGTCCAAGCTCGTCGCTTTGGAGCGCACCGGTCCTCTTCGTTAAGAAGAAGGACGGGAGTATGCGGCTGTGTATCGACTACAGAGAGTTGAATAAGCTAACAGAGAATAATAAGTACCCGATCCCGAGGATTGATGATCTCTTTGATCAGTTAGTCGGATCGTCAGTATACTCCAAGTTGGACTTGAAGTCGGGGTACTATCAGCTGAGGATCAGGGAGTGTGATATCCCGAAGACGGCGTTCAGTACGAGGTATGGGCATTTCGAGTTCACGGTCATGCCGTTTGGACTGACGAATGCGCCATCGGTATTTATGGATCTGATGAACAGGACGTTCAGAGATTTCCTGGATCGCTTTGTGATCGTCTTTATTGACGATATTTTGGTGTACTCGCAGTGCGAAGAAGACCACTTCAAGCACTTGCATTTGGTGTTGGAGACTTTGAGGAGGAATGAGCTTTACGCAAAGTTCTCCAAGTGCGAGTTCTGGCTACCCTCGGTAGCGTTCCTTGGTCATATAGTGAGTGGGGAAGGTATAGCGGTGGATCCGGCGAAGATTGTTACGATACGGGAGTGGCCTGCGTTATCTTCTGTCGCGGAAGTCCGGAGTTTTCTTGGGCTTGCCGGATATTACAGGCGCTTCGTAGAGAACTTCTCGCGGTTAGCATTACCTCTCACGAAGTTGACAAGGAAAGATCAGAAATTCTTGTGGACGCAAGAGTGCGTGCAAGCTTTTGAGGAGCTGAAGAGACGGTTGACCACGGCGCCAGTGCTTAGTTCGCCGAGTGGGACCGAGGGCTTTGAGGTGTATAGCGACGCTTCGGGTAGTGTCTTGGGCTGCGTGTTGTTGCAGCATGGGAGCGTGATAGCGTATGGATCGCATCAGCTGAAGGTGCATGAAAGAAATTATCCGGTGCACGACTTGGAGTTGGCGGCCGTGATATTTGCACTCAAGTTGTGGAGGCACTACCTTTACGGCGTAAGGGTCGATATATACACCGATCACAAGAGCCTAAAATATTTGTTGGATCAAAAGGACCTTAATATGAGGCAGAGGAGGTGGATGGAGTTCCTAGGGGACTACACCTTCAAAATACATTATGTACCCGGGAAGGGCAACGCAGTTGCGGATGCGCTGAGCCGCAGGGCTCCCGCCCAAGCCAACTGGTTGTCGGTGCATGATGAGCGGCTAGTACGGGAGTTGGAGGAGCTTGAGATCTGTTGCGTTGACAAGCAGACGAGCGCCAAAGCAATGTTAAACTGGACGGAAGTGCTGTATGACCTGGCTGACCGGGTTCGGCAGGCATTGGAGTTAGATGACTCCATGAAGGAGCTATTGGAGGCCGCTCTGGATGGGTCAAATTCCCAGTTCTCGGTAGATGATGGTTTGTTAAGGAAGGATCATCGGTTGTGCGTCCCGAGTGGGGGTAACCTCCGGGCAGAGATGATGTACGAGGCTCATCATACCAAGTACTCAATCCACCCAGGGAGCACGAAGATGTATCGTGATCTCAAAAATATGTTTTGGTGGCCGGGGCTCAAGAAAGATGTGGCGTTGTACGTGGCTAAGTGCCAAACGTACGCCTTGGTGAAGGCGGAGTGCCAAAAGCTGTGAGGATTTTTGAAGTCCTTGCCTATACCGGAGTGGAAATTCGACGATATATCTATGGACTTTGTGCACGGGTTGCCAAGGTCGCAGAAGGGGAACGACGCCATCTGGGTGATCGTAGATCGGCTAACCAAGGTGTCGCATTTCATTCCGCATAGGAAGGATGATCCAGTGGAGAAATTGGCAAAGTTATATGTTTATAATATTGTTAGGCTGCATGGTGTGCCTCGTAGCATTGTGAGTGATCGCGATGGGCGGTTCACGTCAAATGATTGGAGGTTGGTGCAGCAGATGCTGGGAACGAAGTTAAAGTTCAGCACAGCTTTCCATCCGCAGACGGATGGGCAGACCGAGAGGGTCAATAGAACGATGGAGGACATGCTACGCACGTGTGTTCTGGATTTCGGTAAGCATTGGGAAGACCACCTTTATTTGGTGGAGTTCGCGTACAACAACAGCTACCAAGCGAGTATACAAATGGCGCCCTTCGAGGCCCTGTATGGTAGGAAGTGTCGCACGCCATTATCGTGGCTTGAAACGGGTGAGGCAAGGTTGTACAAGAAGCAAGAGGTGGAGAGTGCTACCTCGTTAGTGCGGATCATTCGGGAGCGCTTGTTGATCGCTCAGGACTGGCAGACGAAGTATTACAATGCCAAGCACCGGAACGTGGAGTTCGCGGTAGGCGATTGGGTATACCTGAAAGTGAAGCCGTTCAAGGGGGTTTCGCGGGTGAGACGCTTGAAGAAGCTGAGCCCAAGATACCTTGGACCTTTTGAGGTTCTGGAGCGAGTCGGCGAAGCTGCATACCGTTTGAAGCTATCGGTGGAGTTGAGTGGATTACATGATGTGTTCCACATTTCTGTGTTGCGGAAGGCGGTGCAAGAGCCTTCGCAGGTGATCGCGGTTGACCAAGTGCCGGTGTACGAAGGGTTGATGACAAGGGTCAAGCCCGTTCGTATTGAAGATGTTGAGGTCAAGAGGCTTCGTAACAAGGAGATCCGGATGGTTAAGGTCCGGTGGGATAACTGCGGGCGTGAGGAGCTCTCTTGGGAACGGGAGCAGACTATGCTTGAGGAGTACCCGGAATTATTCCGCTCAGGTACTGTTTTACGTTAAGTCCTATTTTTCCTTTATTAATTTCGTGGACGAAATTCTTTAAGGGGGGTGGAATTGTAACACCCCAATTTGTCGTAGGAGCGACGGGGATCGATTTTGGCCAAGATGGGTTTTTGGTGCAGGTGACACGGGCCCCGACACGGGCGTGTCGGAGGCCGTGTCGGGCGTGTCGAGCTCGTGTCGTGTCGTCGACCAGCGCAGGTCAACGATGGTCGTGTGGTGGAACACGGCCTAGGACACGGGCGTGTCCCAGGCCGTGTCACGCCTGTGCTGTGCGGTTGGGTGCACGGGTAGTGACACGGGCACGAACACGGGCGTGTCTAGTTTGACACGGGTGTGTCCTATGCCGTGTCACCAAGCCGTGTACCCCTCTGACTGCAAAGTGTTGATTTATTGCACACGGGGGGCGTGACACGGGTCCCGACACTGGCGTGTCGCAGGCGACACGGGCGTGTCGGAGGCCGTGTCACATGCTGTGTGCTGGTTTTCAATTTGGGTCGAGACGGCGAATGAGCTACACGGCCAGGCACACGGCCGTGTGCCAACCCGTGTTCGGCCCAGATTTTATGATTTTGGATTTAATCCGGGCCGTTCGTTTCCTTGGCTTTGGATCCGACGGTGGGGGGCTGCTCCTGGGTGGTTATGGCCGGGAAATAGGGTTTAGAAACCCATTTTTCTTTGGCCCATCTCTCTCTAAAAGTTAGAGAGAAGGGAGAGCAAGGAGGAAGGAGGAGTCCAAGATCCGGCCGCCGGAGGAGCTTCGGAGTTCCGAATCGCGATCCGAGTCCAGATCCGCGGAGGCGACGCCGTTGCGGTGCTTTCCAACCGTATAGTTTTCGATGGCGCCGCGGAAGAATGCAAGGGTAACGATTTCTCATCCTTGGGCATGTGAAGCCCTCTTTTCCTTTGCATAGGAGGCCCGCTCTCGCGAGTGAGCGAAGAGTTGGAGCGTTCCTTGGGGTAGATATGTGAAGTCCCCCTTGTGTAGAGTCTGTATGCGTAAACGGACATAGGCATTGTGTGTGAAGCCTATTTGGACATGTTGGTCCGGATCAGTGATCTTGCATTGCATTTGAACCGGGCAAGAATCCGGATGTTTGGGTGTTTTCGGGTTTTCTACGTGGTAGATTGCATCAGGGAGCCTTGGAGATTTACTCCAAGGTGCACCCGGAAAACTAGGCAAAAGCGGGCTTTGCTAACACGGTGTCTGGGGAGACAACGTGAACATAACCGGGTTATGTGATTGTTGTGGCGGAAACGGGACTCGGTGAGTCTTGACCTGCGCATATGGCTTAAATTGCCGTTGCGATATGAGCACGGGTCAGGCAGAATCGTACCCGGTCTATGTCGTTCGGTAGGACCATTGGCATGGATGAGGGTCTTCGGCGGTCTATGGCTTAAATTGTCGTGACCAAGGCCAGGAAGGCAAAATGCTCATATGGATGACCGTCCAAGAGGCGGTGGTGGATTGGGAATGTCTATGGCTTGAATTGACGTGACGTTGGCCGGTTCGCCGAGAATGTGCCCTGAGTGCATGGGGTGTGTGGTCGTGCGAGCCTACGCCTGTGTTGATGTGTGTTCACATTGATATATTGCCTATAATAATAAAGTGCAGGGAAAGAGCATCGCCGCCCCGATTTTGGGGGCGGGATCGTTATAATTTGGTCAGCATTGCTGACCGTTGCTATTGTTTGCCACCGGGCGGTGGTTTGTGGCTTGCAGGTGCTGCGGAGCAGAGCGTGAAATAGCGGGCTAAAGCCCTTGTTGTTGTGCCGGCCCTCGAAGGCCTAATTGCTTATGTTTCTTTCCCGTTTTCATGTATGGCCGGCCTGCGTGCCGAAGTTTGGAAAACACTATTTTGTTAAGTGAACAATGTAAGGCCTTAAGGCCAGTTCTCTTTTGTGTATGATTACATTCCTGAGTTTGTAGTGGACATTCATGCTGTGTAGCAGGGTTCTTGTTCTCTTTGCAACTGTATAAAATTGCTTCCGCTAGGTGTTGTGTAGGACGTGGTGATTGGTTGAATGGTTTCAACGCGTAACCAACCGGTCTGTCCGTAATATATGGCGTCGGGCCCCGGCCGGACCTACTGCTATATGCTATGCGACGGATAGGGGTGTTACAGGATATACTTAACACAAGGGATATTTCTTTGTGTGAAGCTTCTTGACTGAGATAGACTCAGCCCAACAATGACTATAGGAGATTATTTCTCGAGTCTACCTTTAATGAACTAAGATATACTTAGTCCTAACTACATTCACAACAACAAGTAATTACTTGTGTTGGAAGTTACTAGCAGAGGAATGTTCTACCTCTCCCTGAACTGAGACAGAAGCTCAGTCCTCTCTTCTTCACAGCAACAATGATTCTTGTGCTGGAAGCAACTTGCAGAACCCTGTTCTGCCCTTCTCTCTTTCCTAGGCTGAGGTGATTCAGCCCTAACTTTTAATCCTGAGGAATAGTCCCCTGAGCTTGAAAGGAGGGGTTAGATCTGATTTACTCTAGAGGGGCGGTGAATAGAGTATTAAAATTTTTGGTTATTTTTAATTTATATCAGAGTAAAAATAGCGATACCATATAATAGTTATGTAAAAGAAAATAGGCAAACTATTCCAGCAATCACAAACACAGCAAGAACAAAAAAAATAGAAAATATGCAATCAGGTGACACAAGAAATTTATAGTGGTTCCCCTAAACTTGGGTATATCCACTCTACTACCACCCTGGTAGGAATCCACTAGCAGGTTTTTGATCAGGTGACTGCCACCAGAATATCTATTTGAAGGGAGATATTGTAACCCTTTGAGCTTTTGACCAGGTGCCAAAAAACCAAACTCAAGTCTTTTGGAAGGAGACTTGTGAACCAACCTAACTTTTGAAGGGAGTTAAAACCATGTACAGTGGGGTGGAAAGAGGTTGACGGTAGTCTTCTCTTTTCTCAAAACAACTTGAGAAGACTATATGGATTCTGATAGTGTCAAAGCTCCCCCTGAGAAGATGAAGGTTCAGGAAGAATGAGCTTTGCTTCAGGGTGAGTAGGTCTTCAGCTTTGATCTGCCAATGTCCAGGAAATCCAGTAGATTGAATGTTGAACAGAAAGCTTCTGTAGATTCCTAAAATTGAAGATGAAGAAGACCCTTGATTTCTTAAGAGTGTTCTTCTTCAGTCTTGAGTGTTGGCAAAGAATGAAAAACGCTGAGAGAGAATGAAAGAGTCGTCTGCTGGTTGAATGTTCTCTGTGCAGTGCTTTTATTTTCTTATCTGTATCTGCCTTGAAAAGAGAATCTCTTTTATTATTCTGCCAAATAAAATTCTCCTTTGAATTTGAATAATTTTCTTAAATGCTGGCTGATCTGGAGAATTCAAAATGGCTGGAATAAAAACATTTATGAGTTTCCCCAACTGTCCTTGATCGAATAAGCAAATAATTATTCTGATGAATAGTATATTTAATACAACCAATAATGACTATATCCAGGGGAATATGTGCATTAAATACTCAGAATAATACTGCTAATAAATGAGAGAATAAGGAACAGAAGGAAGAAAACTCATTCCGGAAACGGGATAAAAATTGTCAAACTCTGAACGGAATTCGTCAACCTGAGATCCAAGATCATCGACCAGAGAATTCCAATTTGTCGACCTGAGCTTTGCGATTTGCTAACTGAGAAATACTTCCCAATTCTGCATTCTGAGTTAGTCGAGCTGAGAATCTGTCTGAAGAGAACAAGTCGTCGACCTGAGCTCTAATATCGTCGAGCTCAGCACAGAGAATTAACTCTGAGTTCATCGATCTGAGATCGACGATCGTCGAGCTAAGTTCGAAGAATTTCGAACTGATCAAACTGTCTTCTGAAAACTTCTAAGTCCGAGTCTTCTGAGGTCCTTTGCTGGCTGGTCCAAGGAGGTAGAACTAACAGGACTTAGCCTAAACTCTAGGAATACTTGACATAACCCTGGCTATACAATGTTGGGTCAGACTCAGCCTAATTTAGTGAACCTAGCCCAAATCCAACTAGGGATCCAACAGAGCCTTCTTTCAGATCTCTGCTTCTTCAAGCTTTCTTCTCTTCATAGCTTCTAGATGAAGATCTTTAGGTGTTTGAGTTGCTGGAACTGTGAAGAACCTGCAACAAGGGTCGGCCCTTGGCTGCAGCCTTATGCTAGGAGAAGATACTCTGAACTAGTTTGTTGGAGCAGGTGAGAATGGCACCAGCTATCTTGCTGTTGAAGATGTTGATTCCAATAGCTGACTTGCTCTTTTTCTTTCTCAACTTGAGCTTCATGTTCTATAGCTCCACAACAATGGCTGAGAGCAAGAACAATTGTTGCTTCTTTTATTTATTGAGACCTAATGACTCTTTTAGCAATGGGTCCCGCACATTTAATGTTAGTTGCACCTTTGCTTTAATGCCAACTATCGTATAGTAGGTCTGCGGTAACCTTTGTCGCGTACTGTAGTCATCCTGCCACTTATATGAAATATGTTGACTTGTTGACTTATTGACTTCACCAGTTGTGGACTTATCCAAAAATCAAGCATCAAAGAATAGGCGTTGAGTGAGTAAGCATCACTCAATGCCAAACCACTTAGACAGATTCACTGACTCTTAGCGTTGAGTGAGTCACCTTCACTCAATGCCAAACTACTTAGAATATTTAGTCTGATTCTAGGCGTTGAGTGATTCAGCTCCACTCAATGCCAATCTTACTTTATCAGCTTTCAGCTGTTTGGCATTGAGTGAGTAAGCATCACTCAATGCCAAACCCCTTGGACAAAATTTTGTCTTCACTAGGCGTTGACAGCGTTGAGTCAGTAACTTCCACTCAACGTTTTTTGCCTTAATCAAATTTCTGCTTTTTTAGGAACATAAGTGTTGAGAGCGTTTAGTGAACATGCCTCACTCAACGCTTTCTTCCTTGGCCAATTTTCTGCTTATTCAGCAAAATAAGCGTTGAGAGCATTGAGTGAACATGCCTCACTCAACGCTTTCTGCCTTAGCCAATTTTCTGCTTTTAGTAGCATGGAATTTAGTGAGTTGACTTCACTCAATGCCTGTGGACTTAGACACATTTTAGCTCATTCCAACTTCAGGCTTTTACTGCTGTAGCCAATCTCACAACCTTTTGTTGTATGTCATTGAGTGAGTTGACTTCACTCAACGCCTGTAAACTTGGCCATTTTCTCATCTTGCCACTGCCTTGGCTTTGACTGTATATGCTTCACTCAGCGCTATAAGCCATCTGGCGTTGAGTGACTGATCTTCACTCAACGCCTATGGACTTGGACAGTTTTCTGTCTTTTAACCACTTAGGTAAGAACTTACCTGACTTAGCCACTTAGGCTACCTGTCCCATCATAGCTTATCGGGACAAACTACAATCATTCACTTTAAACACAAGTTAAATCACAACATGTGTATACATTGTTTTTCTAGTCTTTCTTCAAATTCAGGACATTGAGATCAATGGACCCAAAAATTTATATGTCCTAATCTTTTATGCCAAAGTTCATTAGATTTACTAATTTGATTAAATAAACAGATTTCTGATTTGGTAGAGTTAAAATTAACTAAATAAATGTTACCTTGTCTAACTCTAGTTAAAACAATTTTATTTTTATCAGATGTAACAAAATAAAAAGATTTATTAAATGATACCTGATAACCTTCATCACATAGTTGACTGATGGAGATAAGGTTATGCTTAAGATCTTTCACATAAGCTACCTTTCTGATGGTAACTACTCCAACATTGACATTTCCATAGCCTTCTGTCTGGCCATAGTTGGATTCTCCAAAGATGACTTTAGGTCCAAGCTTTGCTTTAAAATCTTTTAGATTAGCCTTTCTTCCTGTCATATGTTTTGAGCAACTACTATCCAAATACCATTGTTCCTCTGTGGTAGGATAGTTCTTTCCTGTATAAAACAAATTAGGTGTTCTTGACCCAGATTACCTTAGGTCCTAATTTTCTATAGGAACAATTAGAAAAGAAAGAACATTCAGGTTGATCTTTATAACCAAGTGGATGATATCTCCCAGGAGGGATGATCCACTGAGTAAAAGGATTTTTTCAATTTTTGTTTTTGATTATACTTTTGAAAAGAATTGAAATTCCTGTCAGGGTTCGACGAATTAAACTGATTTCGTCGAGCTGCGTTCGACGAATGGTGGTGAGTTCGTCGAGCTCCATTCACAGAATAGTAATATTCACTTTTTGTGTTCCACGATCGTCGATCTCTGTTCGACGAATCATATTGATTTCATCGAGCACCATTTGATGAATAGTTATACTCAAATCTTATGTTCAGAGTTCGTCAATCTCTGTTCGACGAATAGTATTGATTTCGTCAATCTCGGCTCGACGAATTTTGTTGAACATGGTTTTTATGAAAATTTTTATTTTATTTAGGCTTATTCTTTTGTAAAACTTCAGTAGCTTTATCTAAATCTTCTAATTTTTCTTTTCCTTTAGCATAAATAATTTTACAGGTGTAGTTAAAATATTTTTTGTAGAAGGTGAGGTTGACTTGATGAAGCTCCCAAGCCAAGTTTACCATTTAGTCTGGCATTGACTGTGCTTGTGATATTCATCAGTGTAACATCCCATTTTCCCAACTAGACCCCTAGGGGTGATTTTGTCCTGACTAGGTCAGGACAAACCCTTAGAGAACCATGAAGGACCAAGTGAACCTGGGGCTTCAGTTGAGTGTCACGTGGTCTGCATATAGTAAAACCCAGAAACCTTAGAATTGGAGGGTCAAGTAAATCCAACCTAAGTGGACCCTAGGGTAGGTCATAGGGTCAACCCTAGAATCCATGTTGACCCAAGTCAACTCTATTCTAGGGTTAGGTCAAACTTAGCCTAAATGGGCTAACTCAAGCTCAAACCCAAACCTACTTGTGCTAACCTCATTCTTTGTGTTCATATAGGTTAAATGGGCTGCCAATAGACAAGAGGGCTGGCCAACCCACTTAGTGACTAGGAGAGAGAGAGAGAGAGAGAAAGAGAAATTCAAAATAAAGGATAATTAGGAGAGAGAAAGGGGATATTTAAGAATGAAAGTGGATTGAGCCCACTTGGACCCATGCCATCAGCCCCCACATGGGCTGGCTGGCCCTGGGTACCACTTAGGAGGAGCTGGATGAAGAGGGGCCCACCCATGCATGCATGGTGACAAGAACAAGGCAAACCCGCCACCTTTGCCTAGGTTGTATCACCCCCCCCCCTTGATATCATCGCCTCCTATGACATCCTCTCCTCATATTCCTCCTCACTCTCCCCCCATTTCATTCTGATCCCGGGAAAGAGAGAGAGAGACCTGTAGCTGGAAGCAAGGAACCCGAAAGAAAAGCACCACCACCGCCAGAAATGGCTCCCCGCTGCTCCTCACGTCGCATGGCTGCCGGGAAGGTCCTCCCTCACCTCTCTCCTCATGCTATAGATCCTAGGAATGTTAGGTTAAGGTTCGGGCTCAGATTGAGCCCGAACCAAGCTCTCAATTTCGCCATTAATGGCTTCCTGCATGTGCTCGGGTAGGGGTGGCTCCGCCCCTTTCCGCCGCCCTAGCCGCCGGAAAATGTCGCCCCCACCACCGTGAGGGTGGAGGAGGAGAATTCCGGTGGAGCCGCCGCCCCAAGCCGCCGGGAAGTCTCCCGTGAAATCCACCCGTGAAAACCTGTATCGGGCTGGTTCCTGCATGCTGGATTGGAGAAGAAAAGCAGCAGCCGTCGGATGGCTTTAAGATTCGTGCCATGCAAATATATAAATCCTGTATTTATTTAATTTATGAATAGTGTTATTCTGCCTTGTAAAACAGCCTCTTTTGCATGTCAAATTTAGAGCCCTTCTGGACATTTTCATAAAACATGTTCAACATGAAAATTATAGGTCTTGAAGTTAGCTTTAATTTGATATGTTACACAAAAACTTTGGTTAAGTATACTGCCCTATAGAGCCATTTTCCTAGGACTGGTCATAGGGTAGGTCAAAAATTAAAATGAGTTCCCTGCCCAAACCCTAAGTCTAAATGGGCTAAAATTTTGGGCATGTGGCTTATTTAGGCACATCTAGATTCTCCCTAAAAATGGGAATTTTTGGAGAAAATAATCCTATAGTTTTAGTCAAAATTTGATAAATCAAATAATGTTGATTTTTGGAGCATACCAACCCCAATTGGCCCCAAATTTTGGTGGCCTGCCCTTAGTGGTATATTAGACCTATGGTAGAAATATTAGTCAATTTAGACTTCTGCATGTTGAGATATCTCACTTGCAAGGGCTGAAAGAGGGATGGTCTTAGGCTGTAAATAGCAAAAATGTAGAAAAATTAGAAAGGATGCCCAAGTCCATCCAGAGGCCCAAATGTCCTAGGATTTTGGCCAGTAACTGGTTTAGGGCATATTTAGGCCCTGCCCAAAAATGGGATTAATTAGAATTAAAATTAGGGGGAAATTACTAAAACACCCCTAGGCTTGTTTAGGTGATTCTTGGAGTAGTTCAACTCCAAAAGGCCCCAATTTTTGGTGGCATGTCCTTGGGGACATCATAAGTGCATGATAAAATTTTCAGCACAATTGGGTTACTGCATGTTGGGTTAACCCACTTGCATGTGTGGCTAGATTTAGCCTTGGGGTGCAAATAGTAAAATTTATTATGTAGTGTATTCAGCCTCCTTGAAGTTTCTAAAATTCATGGAATTGATTCAAAAGGATCATTAGGGTAAATTTAACCCCCTCAAATTAATTGTGGGATTTTTGGGATCAAAAATCCCATCAATTGGAAATTTTAAAATATAGCACTTTTGGAAAATAAATTGGAAAAATAGGTTTTGATCAAGTTAAAACCCCCAAAGGCTGTCAAGTCAAAAATGAGATTATATTTGACTTAGGAAAATTTTATCTTTCTGTTTGAGAACCTTTGGAGTAAGATGCATAGAAATTACCATTTTTACCCTTTTACCCTTATTCATGAATTAATGGAAATACTTATCAGAAAATTTTTGGAATATTTCTAGCATTATATATTTGTATGATTAGCTTTGTACATTTATCTCAAGATTTTTGGATGTACTGATAAATTCAAAATTAGCATAATGGCATTTTGGTAAATACTTAAGAATAGAGTTTGATAAACCCTTACTCTATAGATGTTAATAAAACTCTGCCATTAGTCTTAAATTGATGACATATATGTCTTGTAATTTTCCTAGAATTTTGGTCTATGTATTCATTATACTTCATTTGGAAACTGGTAAAAATGTGGATTATGTAATAATCAAGGAATAAATAGAAATACTTAAAGTAAAATTATGAATTTTGGAAGATAGTAATATTTCACCATATTATAGGTCAGGAAAATTTCTCACACCAGTAGGATTATTATTTGATATACTTCATGTGTTAATTGACTTGGAGAATTAATTGAAGAAATTAAATTAATGGTGTAATTAATTTGGAAAATTATGAAAATCATTTTGATCATTACATAGGTCCCTACCACCCTATTATAAATAATTTGTGACATATGGCCCAAGAAATTAGAAGTTGGATTTTAGGGTGGTGTTAGACCATGGGCTGCGCATAGTAAATGTAGGTTATACCTTAAGGCCACCGGGAAATAGATAGACAATTGAGCTAGGGAACATGATTGGAAGTATAACCCTGGTGGTTAGTGTCATCTTAGTGACGAGAGTAAAAGTGCAAGTCTTTGGGTAACCACTAGAGCGGAGGTCGGCGGAAGACCGTCGCCCTCCTAATAACACTTTAAGCCTTTAAGGTTGTTCTAAAGTAATATGAGAGTTTTGGTGTATTAATCCTGGGTAGACACCAACTAAAAGTAAATATCCTTGCGAAAGGGAACTTTGGGTTTGTCATCCCATCTTGGTTCCTAGTGCCTTCGAGACCCCTTCATTGGGCATACCTTGGGCAGTCCTTGGATTAACCCTAAAATACTAAGTGTAATAGCCGGTAGGCAAGAGTAGTCTAATAGGCTAGGTAAACCGTACCTGTTCTCACTCATGACGAATTGGAGGGAAATGGTTAAGTCGTCCCGAGGTGTTCAAAGGGGCGCCATCCTGCGGTGTTCAAGGGATGAGGTTTGGAATTTGAGTCAGACGGGTTAGTCTGGGGAGCTTTAGCTCGGTTGTTGGTTATTACGGACGGATTAGTCCGGGGAGCTTTGGCTCGGTTGTTGGTTATTACAGACGGGTTAGTCCGGGGAGCGTTGGCTCGGTAATTGATACATCAAGGTTGCATGTGCATAAGAAATACCTAAGGTGGTGGGTCTTCGGTACTGGATTGTCGTAGCACCGACGCTAGTACGATGACTCGGCAAGTGTGGTTTTACACTTCGCCAAAGCTAAGTCTGGTGGTCTTGTCGGCAAAGAGTACGCGTAGTCTGCTTAGTGCACCAAGCGTTGAGGCGTACGATAGGTCAGACCGGTAGTGCTATACTGGTTTTGAGGTGGGCGAGGCCCAACCCACCGCTTCCGTCTGCCACTACGGAGGTATCCTGGGAGGTAACGGCTCCGAAAGGGGGAACTAAAGGTTTGTGTACACAAAGTCGGGTGGGTGAGTTGCACTGCTTGATCATAACATACCCACCATATAGATGCATATCATAATCATTCATAATAACCTGTGACACCTAATGTATAAGTGGTATGGGACGCTTATGCATTAGGACTTGCTAAACGACCCCTTGGTCTATAAGCTTGTGTGGGCAAGTTTATAAATTAAGATTATTTCAATTTATATATATATGCTGCTTGTGATACCCGACACCCCAACGTATAAAATGGTATGGGACATTTTATACGATGGGAGCCTTGCAGAAGACCCCTTGGCTTATGTATAATTGCATAAGTGAAGGTTAACTTCTTTTCTTACTTTACTTGTTACCACATGATTATAATTGCTAGCTAGGTCCCCTGTCACCTGTTTGTTTTACTCTCCACTTTCACGTCCTTCCCTCTCTTCCTCCCCGCTCGGTGCCTAGGAGCATGGGGGAAGGGGTGGGGGACGATAGGGCTTAGTCTTATAGACTAACGGTTTTCGAACCACATCATATTAGGGGATCGCGGAGCCCAGCAGGGAGGAGCAGCCCAGGAGACCGGTGCGATTGGAGACAGGGCAGTCTAGCTCAGGAGCACAGCCAGCTGAGATCGTCAGTACCGACTTCTAGTGATGTTTTATTTTGCTTCCGCATGAGAGATCTGTAGTGAGGATATTGATGTACCGGGCTTAAGCCCTTTATTTCTATACTCTCTTACTATTCTGTGGACACTCCCTTCGTGGAGCTTTTGATTATATGTGATTTGGATGTGGACTGCATTTTTCTTACTATTCTACTTGCTACTACAATTGTGATCGAACAAGGCCGGCAGAGTCGGCGCTTTGTGGTGATGATCTTCCCGGGCGTGAAGGTGTCACCGCAAAGCGGCGGTTCTGGGCATAAGACCCCGGTGTTTGAAAAAGAAAAAAAGGGGGGGTCTTACAAACTGGTATCTGAGCGGTAACATCGATCGGAAAAAGTAGCAGTCCACTAACCCTGGGTCACCCCCGCTCGAGTTTAGTTTGGGGACAAACTAAGCAGTGGAAGCAGTGGTGTGCCCATGTGGGGATCACATATATAATTGTCCATGTTAGTTAAAGATTGAGAAATTGCTGACGATAAATGTTGTTGTGCAGCCTCCAGCACTGCCTACACCACCGGGTGGAACCCCGTAGATTCCTGAAGTTGCACCACCGCCGCCGGTTCCCACTCAATTCCTGCAGTCTGACAAGGGACAGACTCTGACGGCGATCTTGGAAGCCTTCAGGGCCCAACAGGCCCCAGCTCCGCAGCCTGTCCCGGGAGCCAACTGGCTCAGCATATTTCGAGGACTCTCTCCCCCGTCATACTTGGGGACAGAGGCGGTAGTTCGGACTGAAGAGTGGCTAGACATCATGGAGGAGATGCTGACAGGGATACGGAGCCCTTGGTAGGAAAGGGTGCCACTAGTTGTTTCCTGCTTGGAGTCCCATGCCAAGCGGTGGTGGAAGACAGTTCTGGAGACTACCTTTGCTGGTAGAGAGGCTGCCGAGGTGACATGGGAGGAGTTCAGGCCCTTACTATTGGAGCACTTTGTTCCACAGTCGGCCCGAGATGAGCTGGAGGACTGCTTCTTGCAGTTGAAGCAAGGTGCCAGGACGGTGGTGGAGTACCATCGAGAGTTCAACCACCTGGCTCGTTTTGCAGACTCTTATCAGTTAGATGAGGCAACGTTCACCAAGAGGTTCTACAAAGGTTTGCGAGAATACATGAGGGATGCCCTCCTTTTCGTTTCGGACGGGCCTATCCCTCGTATTCTGGAGATGGCAAAAAGGTTAGAGGCAGACTGGCACACCACCAGAGGCCGGAAGCGGCCAACGGAGGATCAGAGCGGGGGAGCCCGGAACGATCAGCGGCAAGGTCGTGCACCAGAGGTACGACAGGTGGAGGAACAGCCTCGACAGGAGGTGAGGCAGGAGCCGAGGGAGCAGGTGACACTGGCCCCTCAGCCTATTCAGATGCAAGATGTGCAGAGACCGAGAGGTGGGGCTTACACCCCGCCAGAATGTTACCACTGTCATCAAGTGGGGCACATCAAGAGAAACTGCCCCATGAGAGGGATGCCTCCACTAGCACCGCAGATTGCCCCACCAGCTCAGCATTATGGAGGTCGAGGACGTGGCCGTGGACGCGGATATCAGGATAGAGACCGCAGGCCGGAAGGACAGCAGATTTATGCACTGGACCTGGCTCAACCCAGGAATCCGGAGCAAGTGATTACAGGTACGACCGAAAAGTTTTCTTTTTTTTACTTAAGTTCTTTTCTTTCCTAGAAAGTAGTTTCATGAACTTGAATTATTAAGACTAGGCAGGAAAGCCAGAAATAGAACTCTAAGTAAATTTACAATCTCAGGCATCGTCTTCATTTGTGGCAAGCCCGCACACACTCTCTTCGACACGCGTGCTTCGCACTCATTTGTGTCAGAGACCTTTATCCAAGGGTTGGATGGTGTGGAGAAATTCACGGGATTGATGATGAAGATACGGCTACCTGACGGGTCAGAGCTGTTCACCTCATCCCATTGTAATATGGAGGCATGGATAGGCGGGAAACCCTTCGAAGCTTCAGCGACATTTCTATCGCTGCCAGATTATGATTTGATACTGGGGATTACATGGCTCCACTGGAACCATGCCCAGATTGACTGTTTGGCCAAAAAGATTACCCTGAGATATGGGGATTCATTCATCGTGATGGAAGGTATTAGATCCGTCTCCCATATATTATTATCATCTATTCAGGCCGTAAAGGCCCACATCCAGGGCGACGAGACCTATCAAATTCTTTTTGAGATGGCGGAGGTCAAGGGCTCTATATCCGACATTCCCGTGGTGCGAGACTTTGCGGACATCTTCCCGGAGAAACTACCAGGGTTACCCCCACACAGAGAGCAAGACTTCCAGATATTGCTTATGCTAGGGGCTAAGCCGGCATCCAGGGCCCCCTATTACATGGCCCCAAGGGAGCTGACAGAGTTCCAGAGTCATCTGCAGGAGTTGGTGGAAGCCGGGTTTGTCCGGCCAAGCTCTTCGCTATGGGGAGCCTTAGTGTTATTTGTCAAGAAGAAAGACGGAATACTCAAATTGTGTATCGATTATCGGGCATTGAACCGGCTAACAATCAGGAATACCTATCCTCTGCCAAGGATAGACAAGCTGTTCGACCAGCTGGAGGGAGCCCACTTCTTCTCAAAGTTGGACTTGAGATCGGGATATTATCAGTTGCGGATCCGAGAGGAAGATATACCGAAGACTGCTTTTAGTAGCAGGTATGGACTCTACGAGTTTACCGTGATGCCCTTCGGGCTCACGAATGCACCGTCAGCATTCATGACTCTCATGAACCGGGTCTTCGAAGCATATCTAGATGTGTTTGTCCTCGTTTTCATCGATGACATCCTCATTTACTCGAGGACCGAGGAGGAGCACGCAAGGCATCTGACGCTGGCCTTGGAGAAACTACGGGAACATCAGTTATATGCCAAATTCAGCAAATGCCAGTTCTGGCTGAAGGAGGTGGCCTTTCTCGGACACGTTATCAGTGGAGCCGGGTTGGCAGTAGATCCGGCCAAGATTCAGGCAGTCCGGGATTGGCCACAGTTGAAGACAGCTACGGACGTACGGAGCTTCCTAGGACTTGCCGGCTACTACCGGAAGTTCGTAGAGGGTTTTTCTAGACTTGCCCTTCCACTTACCTCTCTGACAAGGAAGGAGACACCGTTTTTCTGGACGCCACAGTGCAAAACGGCGTTCCAAGAGCTGAAAAGACGACTCACTTCGGCCCCGATACTTGCCCTCCCCTCAGGGAGAGAAGGATTTCAGGTTTATACGGATGCCTCCTACCAGGGCATGGGAGCAGTTTTGATGCAAAAAGGACATGTGATCGCTTATGCCTCCCGCCAACTAAAGAAACATGAGCAGAACTACCCAGTTCACGATTTGGAAATGGGAGCAGTTATATTTGCATTGAAGGTCTGGCGGCACTACCTCTATGGTGTCCACTGTGACATATTTTCAGATCATAAAAATCTGAAATATGTGGATACGCAGAAGGAATTGAATATCCGGCAACGCAGATGGGTGGAGTTTCTGGCGGACTATCAGTACGAGATGCACTACCATTCGGGAAAGGCAAACGTGGTGGCAGATGCGCTGAGCCGGAGAGCTTCCACTCCTGGAGCAGGGCCCCAGCTTATGTCCATGGATCTACTATGGAGTTTTGAAGAGATTCATATCACTCTGGTATCATCTGATGACCCTGAGCTGTACGAGGAGTACCTGGCCGCTACGAGCACCACCTATGATATACATGACAGAGTCAGGGATTGGCAGAGGCGGGATGTCAAGCTCGAGCCGATTTTTCGGGCCTTAGAGGCAGGCTCAGCTGGGGACTACACGATGCGAGATGATTTGATATGTTTTAGAGGTCGGACTTACATCCGGATGGAGGCCAGATTCGGGAAGACATCATGGCCGAGGCTCATCATAGCAGATATTCTATACATCCCGGGATCACTAAGATGACGGCAGATTTGAAGAAGACTCTATACTGGCCGGGCATGAAGAAAGACATCACCTACTTCGTGACTCACTGCGAGGCGTGCCAGTTAGTAAAGGCAGAGTGCAGACATCCCACTGGTTTATTGCAACCACTCCCGGTACCGGAGTGGAAATTTGAGGATATCGCGATGGACTTCATCCATGGCCTCCCTCGATCAAGGGCGGGAAACGATTCTATCTGGGTAATCGTTGACCGACTGACGAAGGTGGCTAGGTTCATCCCGATCGGGAAGGAGGATATTGTCAGAGTACTGGCGCGGAAGTTCATAGAGCAGTTTGTGCGATATCATAGGGTGCCTAAGACGATCGTATCGGATCGAGATGGACGATTCACGTCCAGGGAGTGGAGGTCCGTACAGACATACTTGGGCACTCGACTGACTTTCAGTACGGCCTTCCACCCCCAGACAGATGGGCAGACAGAGTGCACCAACCGGACACTGGAGGACCTGCTGAGGCTGTGTATTGTGGACCGTGGAGAACCCTGGGAGAGGATGCTGCCCCTAGTGGAATTTTCGTACAATAACAGTCATCATTACAGTATACGGATGGCTCCGTACGAGGCGTTGTATGGGCGGAAGTGTAGGACTCTGTTGTCTTAGATACAAGACGAGGATCCGAAGATTGCGGGCACGGACTTTATTAAGGATACCGAGGCACAGGTACATCTGATACGGGATAGAATGCTGGAGGTGCAGAGCAAGCAGGCGAAATATTATGACGCTCGGCATCGTCTGGTGGAGTTTTAGGTAGAGGATCGGGTGTTCTTGAAGATCCGATCGATGCATGGGATTTCACGAGTACGTGGTCGGCGGAAGAAGCTTAGCCTGAGGTACATGGGGCCGTTCAGGATCCTGGAGAGGATCGGTTCCCTAGCTTACCGGCTGGAGCTGCCACCGGAGCTGGCCGGCTTGCACGACGTCTTCCACGTGTCTTCACTCAGGAGGGCCCTACTACGCCTGGAGTTGCAGATTACGGCCACTGATGGGACGGTAGCTTCGGATCGATCTGTACATTTGGAGCCGATACAGATCGACGACCAGGGGATACGAGTCTTGCGCCGCAAGAAGATCCCTCTAGTCAAGCTCTTGTGGAGGAACCACGGACGAGAGGAGCATACTTGGGAGCCACAGGACCTGATGTAGGAAAGGTATCCAGAGCTATTTAGTCAGGTATACCTCGCAACTCCTCAAGTGGTTTAAGCGTTCTTCCTAATTGCTTTTACGCATAGAATCATCTAAAAGGATAGAGGCTAATCTATTTTGTTTATTGGGGCTAGCCCTAGTTATATTAAGCAAGTAGGCATGTCAACTCATTTATGGGATGTTACACTTTAGTTTTGCCGGTAGAAAAACCCCGTAGGCTTAACTTTAATTTCGGGGACGAAATTTTTATTTTGTTTATTGGGATTTGTAACATCCCATTTTCCCAACTAGACCCCTGGGGGTGATTTTGTCCTAACTAGGTCAGGACAAACCCTTAGAGAACCATGAAGGACCAAGTGAACCTGGGGCTTCAGTTGAGTGTCACGTGGTCTGCATATAGTAAAACCCAGAAACCTTAGAATTGGAGGGTCAAGTAAATCCAACCTAAGTGGACCCTAGGGTAGGTCATAGGGTCAACCCTAGAATCCATGTTGACCCAAGTCAACTCTATTCTAGGGTTAGGTCAAACCTAGCCTAAATGGGCTAACTCAAGCTCAAACCCAAACCTACTTGTGCTAACCTCATTCTTTGTGTTCATATAGGTTAAATGGGATGCCAATAGACAAGAGGGCTGGCCAACCCACTTAGTGACTAGGAGAGAGAGAGAGAAAGAGAAATTCAAAATAAAGGATAATTAGGAGAGAGAAAGGGGATATTTAAGAATGAAAGTGGATTGAACCCACTTGGACCCATGCCATCAGCCCCCACATGGGCTGGCTGGCCCTGGGTACCACTTAGGAGGAGCTGGATGAAGAGGGGCCCACCCATGCATGCATGGTGACAAGAACAAGGCAAACCCGCCACCTTTGCCTAGGTTGTATCACCCCCCCCCCCTTGATATCATCGCCTCCTATGACATCCTCTCCTCATATTCCTCCTCACTCTCCCCCCATTTCATTCTGATCCCGGGAAAGAGAGAGAGAGAGAGACCTGTAGCTGGAAGCAAGGAACCCAAAAGAAAAGCACCACCACCGCCGGAAATGGCTCCCCGCCGCTCCTCATGTCGCATGGCCGCCGTGAAGGTCCTCCCTCACCTCTCTCCTCATGTTATAGATCCTAGGAATGTTAGGTTAAGGTTCGGGCTCGGATTGAGCCCGAACCAAGCTCTCAATTTTTCCATTAATGGCTTCCTGCATGTGCTCGTGTAGGGGTGGCACCGCCCCTTTCCGCCGCCCTAGCCGCCGGAAAATGTCGCCCCCACCACCGTGAGGGTAGAGGAGGAGAATTCCGGTGGAGCCGCCGCCCCTAGCCGCCGGGAAGTCTCCCGTGAAATCCACCCGTGAAAACCTGTATCGGGCTGGTTCCTGCATGCTGGATTGGAGAAGAAAAGCAGCAGCCGTCGGATGGCTTTAAGATTCGTGCCATGCAAATATATAAATCCTGTATTTATTTAATTTATGAATAGTGTTATTCTGCCGTGTAAAAAAGTCTCTTTTGCATGTCAAATTTAGAGCCCTTCTGGACATTTTCATAAAACATGTTCAACATGAAAATTATAGGTCTTGAAGTTAGCTTTAATTTGATATGTTACACAAAAACTTTGGTTAAGTATACTGCCCTATAGAGCCATTTTCCTAGGACTAGTCCTAGGGTAGGTCAGAAATTAAAATGAGTTCCTTGACCAAACCCTAAGTCTAAATGGGCTGAAATTTTGGGCATGTGGCTTATTTAGGCACATCTAGATTCTCCCCAAAAATGGGAATTTTTAGAGAAAATAATCCTATAGTTTTAGTCAAAATTTGATAAATCAAATAATGTTGATTATTGGAGCATACCAACCCCAATTGGCCCCAAATTTTGGTGGCCTTCCCTTAGGGGTATATTAGACCTATGGTAGAAATTTTAGTCAATTTAGACTTATGCATGTTGAGATATCTCACTTGCAAGGGCTGAAAGAGGGATGGTCTTGGGCTGTAAATAGCAAAAATGTAGAAAAATTAGAAAGGATGCCCAAGTCCATCCAGAGGCCCAATGTCCTGGGATTTTGGCCAGTAACTGGTTTAGGGCATATTTAGGCCCTGCCCAAAAATGGGATTAATTAGAATTAAAATTAGGGGGAAATTACTAAAAGACCCCAAGGCTTGTTTAGGTGATTCTTGGAGTAGTTCAACTCCAAAAGGCCCCAATTTTTGGTGGCATGTCCTTGGGGACATCATAAGTGCATGATAAAATTTTCAGCACAATTGGGTCACTGCATGTTGGGTTAACCCACTTGCATGTGTAGGCTAGATTTAGCCTTGGGGTGCAAATAGCAAAATTTGTTATGTAGTGTATTCAGCCTCCTTGAAGTTTCTAAAAATCATGGAATTGATTCCAAAGGATCATTAGGGTAAATTTAACCCCCTCAAATTAATTGTGGGATTTTTGGGATCAAAAATCCCATCAATTGGAAATTTTAAAATATAGCACTTTTGGAAAATAAATTGGAAAAATAGGTTTTGATCAAGTTAAAACCCCCAAAAGCTGTCAAGTCAAAAATGAGATTATATTTGACCTAGTAAAATTTTATCTTTCTGTTTGAGAACCTTTGGAGTAAGATGCATAGAAATTACCATTTTTACCCTTTTTACCCTTATTCATGAATTAATGGAAATACTTATCAGAAAATTTTTGGAATATTTCTAGCATTTTATATTTGTATGATTAGCTTTTTACATTTATCTCAAGATTTTTGGATGTACTGATAATTTCAAAATTAGCATAATGGCATTTTGGTAAATACTTAAGAATAGAGTTTGATAAACCCTTACTCTATAGATGTTAATGAAACTCTGCCATTAGTCTTAAATTGATGACATATATGTCCTGTAATTTTCCTAGAATTTTGGTCTATGTATTCATTATACTTCATTTGGAAAATGGTAAAAATGTGGATTATGTAATAATCAAGGAATAAATAGAAATACTTAAAGTAAAATTATGAATCTTGGAAGACAGTAATATTTCCCATATTATAGGTCAGGAAAATTTCTCACACCAGTAGGATTATTATTTGATATACTTCATGTGTTAATTGACTTGGAGAATTAATTGAAGAAATTAAATTAATGGTGTAATTAATTTGGAAAATTATGAAAATCATTTTGATCATTACATAGGTCCCTACCACCCTATTATAAATAATTTGTGACATATGGCCCAGGAAATTAGAAGTTGGATTTCAGGGTGGTGTTAGACCATGGGCTGCGTATAGTAAATGTAGGTTATATCTTAAGGCCACCGGGAAATAGATCGACAATTGAGCTAGGGAACATGATTGGAAGTATAACCCTGGTGGTTAGTGTCGTCTTAGTGACGAGAGTAAAAGTGCAAGTTTTTGGGTAACCACTAGAGCGGAGGTCGGCGGAAGACCGTCGCCCTCCTAATAACACTTTAAGCCTTTAAGGTTGTTCTAAAGTAATATGAGAGTTTTGGAGTATCAATCCTAGGTAGACACCAACTAAAAGTAAATATCCTTGCGAAAGGGAACTTTGGGTTTGTCATCCCATCTTGGTTCCTAGTGCCTTCGAGACCCCTTCATTGGGCATACCTTGGGCAGTCCTGGGATTAACCCTAAAATACTAAGTGTAATAGCCGGTAGGCAAGAGTAGTCTAATAGGCTAGGTAAACCGTACCTGTTCTCACTCATGATGAATTGGAGGGAAATGGTTAAGTCGTCCCGAGGTGTTCAAAGGGGCGCCATCCCGCGGTGTTCAAGGGATGAGGTTTGGAATTTGAGTCAGACGGGTTAGTCCGGGGAGCTTTAACTCGGTTGTTGGTTATTACGGACGAATTAGTCCGAGGAGCTTTGTCTCGGTTGTTGGTTATTATGGACGGGTTAGTCCGGGGAGCGTTGGCTCGGTAATTGATACATCAAGGTTGCATGTGCATAAGAAATACCTAAGGTGGTGGGTCTTCGGTACTGGATTGTCGTAGCACCGACGCTAGTACGATGACTCGGCAAGTGTGGTTTTACACTTCGCCAAAGCTAAGTCCGGCGGTCTTGTCGGCAAAGAGTACGTGTAGTCTGCTTAGTGCACCAAGCGTTGAGGCGTATGATAGGTCAGACCGGTAGTGCTATACTGGTTTTGAGGTGGGCGAGGCCCAACCCACCGCTTCCGTCTGCCACTACGGAGGTATCCTGGGAGGTAACGGCTCCGAAAGGGGGAACTAAAGGTTTGTGTACACAAAGTCGGGTGGGTGAGTTGCACTGCTTGATCATAACATACCCACCATATGGATGCATATCATAATCATTCATAATAACCTGTGACACCTAATGTATAAGTGGTATGGGACGCTTATGCATTAGGAATTGCTAAACGACCCTTTGGTCTATAAGCTTGTGTGGGCAAGTTTATAAATTAAGGTTATTTCAATTTATATATATATGCTGCTTGTGATACCCGACACCCCAACGTATAAAATGGTATGGAACATTTTATACGATGGGAGCCTTGCAGAAGACCCCTTGGCTTATGTATAATCGCATAAGTGAAGGTTAACTTCTTTTCTTACTTTACTTGTTACCACATGATTATAATTGCTAGCTAGGTCCCCTGTCACCTGTTTGTTTTACTCTCCACTTTCACGTCCTTCCCTCTCTTCCTCCCCGCTCGGTGCCTAGGAGCATGGGGGAAGGGGTGGGGGACGATAGGGCTTAGTCTTATAGACTAACGGTTTTCGAACCACATCATATTAGGGGATCGCGGAGCCCAGCAGGGAGGAGCAGCCCAGGAGACTGGTGCGATTGGAGACAGGGCAGTCTAGCTCAGGAGCACAGCCAGCTGAGATCGTGAGTACCGACTTCTAGTGATGTTTTATTTTGCTTCCACATGAGAGATCTGTAGTGAGTATATTGATGTACCGGGCTTAAGCCCTTTATTTCTATACTCTCTTACTATTCTGTGGACACTCTCTTTCGTGGAGCTTTTGATTATATGTGATTTGGATGTGGACTGCATTTTTCTTACTATTCTACTTGCTACTACAATTGTGATCGAACAAGGCCGTCAGAGTCGGCGCTTTGTGATGATGATCTTCCCGGGCGTGAAGGTGTCACCGCAAAGCGGCAGTTCTAGGCATAAGACCCCGGTGTTTGAAAAAGAAAAAAAAGGGGGGGTCTTACAATCAGTTTGATACTTCTCCCATTAAGAGATTCTTCAAACATCTTAGCCTTAGATAATCTGTTTTCTAGTGAAATTACTTGTTCCTTAAGATTTTTCAATTCTTCTTCAAGTTTTTAATTTTCTGAAGATAATTTATTTAATTCAATTAATTTTTCTCTGAGAAATTTTATTTCCTTCTCAGATTGTATTAAGTCTTTACAAAGTAATTTGAAATATATTTTAAACTATTCTGATGTAAAATTAAAAGTTGAAATTACCTAGTCTTCTTCAGACTCAGATTCAGAATCGATTTGCTGCATGATGCATTGATTGCCATTGGATAGACTTCTTTAGCCTTTGATTCTTCTTCATCTTCACTTGAACTGGATGAAGATTCAGTATCTGATTCACTCT
This sequence comes from Platanthera zijinensis, assembly GCA_039513925.1. Classification (NCBI taxonomy): domain Eukaryota; kingdom Viridiplantae; phylum Streptophyta; class Magnoliopsida; order Asparagales; family Orchidaceae; genus Platanthera; species Platanthera zijinensis. The sequence continues at coordinate 66,953,033 of CM077081.1, forward strand.
ATGTTTCAGCTATAAAACCTCTCTCCTTTTATTTGTGTTTACCAGAAGAGGATTTGTTGGAGTGCTTCTTGTAGTCTTTCTCCTTCTTCTTTTCTTTCTTTTGATTTTCAGGACACTCTAGAAGAATGTGTCCTGGTTTCTTGCAACCATAACAAACAATTTCTTTAGTTGGAGTTTTGTCATACCTTGGTTTGTCGTGGTTCCTGGATGATCTTCTCCTGAAGTCTTTTCTGGCTATCTTATAGAACCTTTTAGCCAGGAGACCCATTAGATCTTTATTCTGTGGAACTTGTTCTTCTTTAGTTGCTTGGAAAGCAATGCTCTTTTCCATCATTACTGAGGGTAGAGTCTTTTGTTCAGCTTCCCTTATTTTGATAAGCTGCTCATAAGATTTGAGCTTGCCCAACAAAGTCTCAGTTGTGATTTCATTCATAATTCTGGCTTCTCGAATTGTCTGGATTCTTGAATCCCATGTTCTAGGGAAACACATGAGAATTTTATCATTGATCTCTGTTAATGTAATGTCATTTTCCAAAGATTTAAACTCATTAATTATGAGACTGAGTCTTGTGTACATATCTGCAATTGATTCACTTTCACCTTTTTTGAAATTCTCATATTGAGAAATCATGTGAGATCTTCTGTCCTTTATTTCATCAGCTGATCCAGCTACCATAACATTGATGGAGTCCTAGATGTATTTAGCTGAGGTACATTCAGCAACCTTCTGAAAGATATCATTAGACATGGTTTGGGCTAATATGTTCATAGCCTTTGCATCAACAATTTTCAGCTTTTTCTGAGCTTTTGTCCACTCTAATGGAGGCACAACACTGGTGCTTGTTGTTGCCAGTGGTATAGGTGGTCCTTTCAAAATAGAATTATAGATGTCCTCATCAATAGAGTTCATATATAATCTAATCCTTTCTTTTCATATTACAAACTTCTTTAGATTGCAAACAGGAGGTCTAGTGCTTGAATACTCTATTTTGTGTCATGATAAATTTCTAGGTAAAATACGATCTATCAGATCTGGTGGTTCAGGTGTTAGCCTGTAAAACCAAATAATCTTCCTCTGATACCAATTGAAAGTGAAGGATATATCTAACTTTACACTAGAGGGGAGTGAATAGAGTATTTTAAAACTTTGATTTATTTTTATATCGTATTTTAAATTAAGTGATAAATATATATATATATATATATATATAGAGAAAGAAAAATCACAGCACACAAATAAAGAAAGCAATCAATCACAGATGACATAAAGATTTATAGTAGTTTCTCAATAAACCTGGGTACGTTTACTCTTCTACCACCCTAGTAGGAATCCACTACAGGTTTTTGATCAGGTGCCTTGCCACCAGAAGATCTATTTTGTAAGGGAGATCTTGCAACCCTTTGAGATTTTGATCAAGTGCCCAAAAACCAAGCTTAAGTCTTTTGATCAGGTGACTTATGAACCAAGAGATAACTTTTGTAGGGAGTTAAAAACCCTGTACACAGTTTAAGAAATAAACTAAGAGAGTTGATGATGTCTTCTCTATCAAATATCTCTGATAAGACTTTAGTGGATGAAGATGCAAAAAGCTCCCCCTGATTTAAGTAGAGATTTGTGATCAGGAGAGGGAGTCTTTTCTTCAGGGTGTATGCCTTCTTGTTTCAGATTGATTGAAGACTTTTGCACTAGTAGACACTGAAGCAGAATATATATATCTATATATGTTGATTTATATTGGTCTGTATGTCTATTGATATCTAAGTCAGTCACTCTTTTTGTGTAGCCCTCTCAATCAGTAACTCCATTTAAACAGTAATATTCTGAATATATATTATCTGAGAAGAATTCAAATATATGAATTAAAACCATTCTGAAATGCCTGAAGAATCTCTGGGAATTATAACTACCCTGGGAATTAATTAGAATTAAACTCTGTGATAAATACATATTTAATGCTGCCTGAAACGGCTATATTCATTAAGATTATTTAGCATTAAATATCAGAGTGTAACTGACTAAAATTAAGCCTTTCAAAATCATTCTGCCTTCAGAATATAAAACTGTCTGAGCATTGAACACTGCCAGAAATTCATCGAACTGAGCCTAGAGATCGTCGAACTGAGCCTGGCGATCGTCGAACTGAGCCTGGAGTTCATCGAGTTGAGCTTTTGAGTTGTGATCATCATTCGTCGAACGGAGCCCAGAGTTTGTTGAGCTAAACTCAGAGTTAGAACTTTGAGTTCGTCGAACTGAGCTCGGCGTTTATCGAACTGAGCTCAGCTTTTGTCGATCTGAATTCTGCGTTTGTCGAACAACACTTCTCTGAAATTCTTCTGAAGTAGCAACCCTAGAAATAAACCTATGACCCTAGACTATACATATTGGGTCAAACTAATCATCCTAAAACAAATAATAGTGATCCTAGCCCAAATCAGTAATAGGGTTCCAACAGGTTGTTCATCTTCTTCTTCCAGCAAACATACAAGATGAACCATCTATCTCTCCTCAATACTCCCTCAATATACCACTATTATTTACAAGATAAGGTCTTACCACTATGTATTAAAGAGATGAGTTGATTGAAGTTATTTTCCCTGCGAACAACGCTCTAGAATGAAAGTTCTAACATGGTCTCTTCCTACAAAACTCCATGAATCTTGATGAAATCAAGCTCTCTTGAGTCCAATATCTCTCGTATTTTTATCTAAAGATCTAGCACCAAAGGTGAGGGGAGGAAGCCACTTTATTCTTGGGATGTCTCCTCGATGGTGCGGCGATGGCATTTTCTAGCGATCTTGCTCAAAGCACAGCTCCAAATCCTTCTCCAAAGCTTGATTCCTTTGGGAAAATCCTTCAATTGGTGCTTGAGGGCTAAGAAAGAGTGCAAAGAACCAAATGAGGAAGAGGAGAGGGCTTTATTAAGGAAAACTCTTGTATGGGCTGGCCATTAATGGGGAGTCCTTTCCCATGCCTTGACTAGTCAATTTAAGCCATGCGTCCATCTTTATTTGCACCCTGGGATGGTTTTCGGTCTTGAAAAACACATATAATTAAACATGTGTTGATGTTAGTGACCGGTCGGTATAGCGTCCTGTCTTGGCGGATTGAAGGCCGCGCGGTCTGGCGGTTTATCTCTGGCGGCTTGGAGACCGAGCGGCCTAGCGGTCTCCCCTGGCAGCTTCCCTCTCTCTGGTGGTAGCCGAGCGGTTAGCCCTTCTCATCTAACCGCGCGGCTTTTGCGGTTTGGTTTGTGTATAGGCCGCTTGTCCTGTAAATATTTAGTCTCACATCTCTTATTTGTATTCTCTCTTCTCTCCTCCATTCTATAAAAGGGAGGTCATACCTTTGTAATAGAAATCTTTTTCAGATAATAAAATTTCTATTAAACCTCTCCGGTTTGTTTTTTGTTCGTTTCTCACATGGTATCAGAGGACTCGATTTCTCCTCCTGATTATGGGTGCCTTCTCTGACCACCACGACCTGTCCGCGCGGCTTGCTTCTTCTTTTCGCAACATGTCCTCGCGGTCTGTCTCTTCGGCCCGCTTGCGACTTGTTCGCGCGGCCTCTTCCTCTCTGTGTCATTTCCCTTAGTGTGCGCGACCTCCTTGTTTCCCCTTTCTTCACGTCGCGACCTGTCCTTAGTCGCCGCGTCCTCTTCTCTAGTCTCCGCGACCTGTTGTCGTGTTTGCCTTCCCGCGGACCTTTCTCTATTCGCACGGGTTGCTTTCTAGCCGCACGACTTCTTTCCCTCTGCTTGGTTCTGCGGCTTGGTCGTGTTTTTCTGACCTCCTGTGTCTTTCATCGTGAACACTGCAGCTCTTTTTCTTCTAAACCGTTGTGATTTCTTGCACACGGTTTTCATGCCTAACCGCCCGGTTTCGTTCCTAACCGCGCGGCTTCCTGTTGTTTTATCCTATGGCTCTCTCTGATGCGTCTACTGCCACCACTCCTGTCACCAATCTGGCTCCGCCTCTTCCTCCTACTCCTTCAGGGAACCTTGGCACCGTTTCCAAACTTGTCGGCTCCAACTACCCGGATTGGAGCGTCTCCTTCACCTTTCTCCTTCGCTCACAACGCAAACGTCATCATCTCGTTGATGACCCTTCGCCCACCACTTCACCTCTCTTTGATGACTGGGATGCGAGTGACGCACTTGTGCGTACTTGGCTCGCTAACAACCTCTCCGATAAATGCCTCCCTGTTATCCGTCATGATGAGACGGTCAAGGCTTCTTGGCTTCATCTTGCCGCTTTGTACTCCAAGGGGGCTCATATGTCTCGCATCTATACGTTGTATGCAGACCTCTTTGCTCGTTCTACTTTATCCCTTGCTGCTGCATACCAATAGGTTCAGGCTCTTGGGGCTGAGATTCTTCAGAATCGCCCCTTTTCTGCGGATTTGGCTCAACAACACATGCATTTCAAGGAGCTTCTGGTTGTGTTTTATCTGCTCCGGCTTCCTGATACTTATGATATGATCCGCCAGCAAATTATGAGCGAGGCAGAATCCCCTACCCTAGATGTCACTGATGCCCGCATCGCTGCTGTCACCTCCCTTCTTCAGCGCCCGCTTCTGCCCGCTCCTTCTCCACCGGACAACTATGCTCACCAAACTCAGCAGAGTGGCTCTGGTAGCTGCAGTCACCAGTCTGGCGGACGTGCTCCTTCCCGCTACCTCTGCTCTCACTGCAGTCGCACCGGCCACACTATGGAATGCTGTTGGATGAAGCATCCCCATCTTCGCCCCTCCGGTGACTCTTTTGCCTCCTCTTTTAAGCCGTCTGCCTCCGTGGTTACATCATCATGTAGTGCCCACGTGGTGACTCAAGGTAAATGGGTTATCGACTCTGGTGCAACTAATCACATGACGGGCAATCCTCAGTGCTTCTCTCTCCTCGAACAGCATGATCGGTTGCCTCATGTCCTTGTTACAAACGGTTCTCCCTCCCCGGTTCATGGGTCGGGAGTCATTCATGTCACTCCGTCTCTTCGCCTAGTGGACACTCTTTATGTGCCCAAGTTTCCATGCAATTTATTGTCGGTTACTTCTTTATTCAAGAAGCTTCAGTGCTCTGTGACGTTCACTCCTACTTCTTGTTCTTTTCAAGATCCGAGCTCCCACCGGATGATTTCTATTGGGACTGAGAGTGGCGGCCTCTACTTCCTCAACAACGTTTCCGCCTTATCTGCCTTCTCCTTCTCTTGTACGGATCTTCTCCAGTGGCATCTCTGCCTCGGTCATCCTCCTCCATGACTTCTACACCACCTTCTGCCCCACCTCCCTCCTTCCAGTACTCCTCTCAACTGCGACGCTTGTGAGCTTGGCATGCATCACAATTCCTCCTTCCCGCCAAAGCAAGGTCGGGGCTCTACCCGTCTGTTTGATCTAGTCCACTCCGATGTCTGGGGCCCTGCTCCTACCCTCATCATTGGTCGGGGTAGTTCTTATTTTGTAACCTTTATTGATGATTTTTCTAGATGTACTTGGGTGTATCTCTTACGAGATTGCTTCGAACTTTTGGATGTATGGATCTCCTTTTATCAGTTAATTAAAAATCAATTTAATGTTTGTATTAAAACTTTTCGCTCTGACAATGCAAAAGAATATTTGAGTCATGCGTTCACCTCTTTCTGTGTGCAGCATGGCATTATTCATCAGACTAGCTGTGTTTATATCTCCCAACAAAATGGGGTGGCGGAATGCAAAAACCGTCATCTCCTCGATGACGCTCGTACTTTAATGACCCAGATGCATGTCCCTCGCTCCTATTGGGCCTATACTGTTCTCCTTGCCTGTTACCTCATCAATCGCATTCCATCCACCGTTCTCCACGGGAAAACCCCATTCTCCATTTTGTATCCAGAAAAGGAGCCTTTCCCTCTCCCTCTTCGAATCTTTGGGTGCACTGCCTTCGTGCATGCCCCATCTGCCACCCGGGATAAGTTCTCCCCTCGCTCCACCAAATGTGTCTTTCTGGGGTACTCTCCCACTCAGAAAGGCTACTGTTGCTTTGACCCCATTCTTTGTAAGAAGTTCATCTCTGCTGACGTCACCTTCTTCGAGAATGCCTCCTACTTCTCGGATGACCCCTCTACTTCTCTCCCCCTAGCTTCTAATACTCATGTTGTTCTCTTCGTCCCCTCTTCTCCTACTGTGATCTCCACCCCCACTTCGTCTCTGTCTGCTCCTCACCCTCCGCCTCTCTCTCCCTCCCCTCTGCCACCATCTCCCTTATCTCCGCCGCCATCTCTCTCTACTCCCGGGCCAGCTCTCTCTGCCACGGATGCTCTGGATGTCGAGGGACCTGCCGACCTGGATCTTCCGGTAGCTCTTCGCAAAGGGGTGCGAATGTGTACTCTATACCCCCTTGTTTCTGTTGTTTCATATGATCGTCTTACCTCTTCTCGCAGGGCCTTTGCACTGGCTATCTCAGCCACTACTACTCCCCATTCCTACCAGGAGGCCCTTGATATCCCTGATTGGAATATGGTCATGGATGAGGAAATGGAAACCCTCACTGAGCGAGGTACCTGGACTCTTGTTCCTCCTCCCTTCGGTACTGATGTTGTTGGCTGTCGTTGGGTCTTTGTGGTCAAATTTGTCCCAGACGGCACTGTCGATCGTTATAAGGCCCGCCTTGTTGCTAAGGGCTTTACTCAGACATATGGGGTTGATTATTTTGACACCTTCTCTCCCGTGGCTCATCTCAACACTATCCGGGTCCTTCTCTCTGTGGATGTCAATAGATATTGGCAGATTTCTCAGCTTGATGTCAAGAATGCCTTCCTTTATGGTGATCTTCAGGAGGCCGTCTACATGGAGCAACCTACTGGGTATGTTGCTCAGGGGGATACACGAGTATGTCGGCTGAAGAAGACAATCTATGGCCTCAAGCAGAGCCCTCGAGCTTGGTTTGACAAGTTCAGCGGCATCGTGGTGGCCATTGGGTCTACGCGAAGCTCTGCCGATCACTCATTATTCATTCGCAAAACCTCCTCGGGTCTGGTGGTTCTTGTTGTGTACATCTAGTCATGAAAGATATGGGATCTCCGAAGTACTTTTTGGGGATTGAAATCTCTCGAAAGCCCAACTCCTTGGTCCTCTCCCAATGTAAGTATGCTCTTGATCTAATAAAAGAGGCAGGATTGACTGGAGCAAAACCTGCTCGATGCCCCATGGCAACTGGAGAAGACAAAACCTGGACAGATGATTCGCCTCCCCTTTCAGATGTTACGCGGTATAGGTGTCTGGTAGGTAAGCTCATATATCTCATAGTGACCAGGCCCGACATTTCCTATGTTGTGGGCAAGGTGAGTCAATTCATGCAAGCGCCTAGGGAGTGCCATCTACAGTCCGTCTTGCGGATCTTGGAGTATGTCAAAGCAGCACCTGGGAAAGGATTACTCTTTCAGAAGAATGGTCATCTGAGGGTTGAAGCATACTCAGATGCGAGTTACGCTGATGACAAAGGGGATCGCAAGTCAACCTCGGGTTTTTGCACCTTTATTGGGGGAAATCTGGTGAGCTAGAAGAGCAAGAAGCAGTCTGTTGTTTCCAGGTCCAGTGCAGAAGCAGAGTATCGAAGTATGGCATCGACCACTTGTGAGTTAAAGTAGTTACGAGTGCTCATGATGGATTTATGAGAGGTCTACAACCATCATCTACTTATGTTCTGTGATAACAAGGCTGCCATATACATCTCCAAAAATCCAGTATTTCATGAAAGAACGAAGCACATTGAGGTCGACTGTCATTTCATTCGTGAGGAGATTTTGAAGGACCAAATTTGCACTCCCTTCGTCACGTCTGATAAAAAGTTGGCTGACATCTTCACCAAGCCAGTGTCCGCCTCGTTTCTTCATATTTGTGACAAGCTGGGCATGATCGATATATATGCTCCAGCTTGAGGGGGAGTGTTGATGTTAATTACCGGGCGGTCTGGCGGTCTGTCTTGGCGGATTGAAGGCCGCGCGGTCTGGCGGTTTGTCTCTGGCGGCTAAGAGACCGAGCGGCCTAGCAGTCTCCCCTGGCGGCTTCCCTCTCTCTGGTGGTAGCCGGGCAGTTAGCCCTTCTCATCTAACCGCGCGGCTTGTGCGGTTTGGTTTGTGTATAGGCCGCTTGTCCTGTAAATTTTTAGTCCCACATCTCTTATTTGTATTCTCTCTTCTCTCCTCCATTCTATAAAAGGGAGGTCATACCTTTGTAATAGAAATCTTTTTCAGATAATAAAATTTATGTTAAACCTCTCCGGTTTGTTTTTTGTTCGTTTCTCACAACATGGAAGGTGAGGAGCCATGCCTCTTTGTTTCTGGAGAACTTTATAATTTTTTTAAAGTATACACCCCTAGGTCACTCCCGTGACCTAGTTCATGTCATCCATTTCCACCTTCTAGGAATCATGTGCTGAGACCTGCTATTACGATGTCATTTTATTAAGCCACTCCTATGACTTGGATGAAGTCACACCCATGCACTTCATGCAATAAATATTTCATGTAACCGATATCACTAAGTCAAATATCATCTGTGTCGGCTGGACGTTGAAGAATAAATATCGATTGGATTCTTATAAGGTTGATATTGCCTGCATCGGCTGGAAGTCTTATAAGGCCAATATTGACTTCATCAGCAGAATGTTTATCAACTGCATCAACTGGAAGCTTTATAAGGCAAGTATCGACTGCATCGGCCGGATGCTAATCGATTGCATCAAATGAATGCTTAAGGCCAATATCGACTGGATCAGCTGGATTCTTATCAGCTGCACTGGATGGATGCTTAAGGTCAATATCGACTACATCATCTAGATGCTTAAGTCCAATATCAACTGCATCAGTTGTAAGCTTTTTAAGGAAAATATCGACTGCAATGACTGGATGTTTATCGACTGCATCAACGAGATGCTTTATAAGGAAAATATCAACTGCATCGACTGGATGCTTATCGACTGCATCAGATGGATGCATTATAAGGCAAATATCGACTGCATCGACTAGATGCTTATCTACTACATCGGTTGTATTCTTATGGCCAATATCAACTGCATCAGTTGGATGCTTATCAACTACATTGACTGGATGATTAATGATAATATCGACTACATCAGCCAGATGCTTATATACTGCATCGATTAAATGCTTAAGGCCAATATTGACTGCATCTGTTATATCGACAACATCATCCCGAGGACTTGAATTTTCTCCCACTTGATATCTCCCAGATTTCAATTATAAATTCATGTTGACTATGACTCAACCATGTCTACCTCAAAATGCTAGTACTTCTACCAAGCCCGAGTCAACTCCCGGTGATACAGAACACTCACGAGGTCTAATTCGAATTAGGACGTTATAAATAAAATAAATGAAGAAAAAATTGTCTCCAAAATTTAGGTTGGGGATACAGTGTGAGAGGTCAGATTATGAAAATCATCTTTGTAGTACATATAAAGAGATCGTTAGTCTTGTATGTCTGAACTCCCACTTAACACTAGAAAAGTTCATAACTTATCCGCATCGCTTCACCCTCAATTTCTCCCTAGTGTACTTTCATTACACCTCATGATTCTTATAACAAGAATTATGTTCAAGATAGATCTTGATTGTCTCTCATCTTTATGAAGATGTATAAGGTAGTGGGAAGTCACAGTTTTGTCTAAAGTTATATTATCACTATGTTGGAGTGGAATACCACCGAAGCTCATAAATACTAACATGGTATCTCCGCAAGCATGTGATTTTGATCTGGTGGTTATATATTTATCCCATAAACTGTAACTAACCATCTTGTATTATACCTTAGATCAGACATCTTTTGTAATCAATGATCCTTATATGCATAAAATTAGCTCTCATGAACGCATCCAACGATTAGACCCCTCTTCCAGGTGTATATTATGATTTTAACTTATGAAATAGTGATTCTCCTAATGCAAGACATCATCATACAAATAACATTATCATAGCCACGTCAACATGCCCCAGATAAATACTACTTTTCCTCCGAGATGAAGACCCTCATTATGTATACAATATCGAATTGTAAATTTCTCAACATGATCAGATTCTTTATCTCCTTTGAGTTTGCATGAGTGGTCAATTAACACAAACATTATGATTTATCCAATATTTAATGTTTAATCAGACTGGTCACAAAATCAGGCGGCCCATCAACTTTTAAAATTCAACAAGTCATGCATGTGAACCTTCCAATTATGTATCAAACAATCATTATTAATATCAATGTTTATAAAATGACTTCCAATCATTCTCCACATGGAGTCTGATTTACAAAATGTAAAAGTAAAATCTTTTCCCAACCGCAAGACTAGTCACGAGTCGATCTCATGATAGGGGGGTCTTAATATTTATCATGTAATTTCATCATATACACATTTTAAAATCAAAATTTTTGTCCCAAAATCACGAATCTTCCTAGAGGTGATCATAATGTTTTCAAACACATGTATTCTGATTCTCAATAATATCAGATTCATAATTAAATGATCATACATATAGTATACATATTCTAAATTTAGCATGTGACCTGCTAACTTTCATATTTCTCGGGGTCATTATACTTCTAATGTCATGGAAAAATAATCATTTTTGCTCAAAAATCATAAATTTTCACCACTCATCCTCTTATTTGCATAATAATCAAGTTCTATAATCATTCCATTCCACTTGCCATGACGTTACCATATTTTAATCAACAAATTTCCAAACATGATATTACTGAGCCAAGGGTTTAAGCTTAGAAAGCTTTTATGTTTCCCACAGTTCCAAAATTCATTTTTTTCATCCGGTGATGCTTAACAATTGGTCCTTATGATATTACGAATCTTCATTGCTGGCTAAAGGGAAGGTGAATCTATGACTCCACATCTCGTATAGGTTATAATCACATCATTCCCTTCTAAGGACAGAAGAACCTAAGTTAAGTACCACTTTTATCGAACCAAGATCCTACTTAAACTTGCAATGAACTCAGAGTTCTTACCAATTTTATCTTTTGATCTAGATAAGAAATGTTTAACTGTGAACATAGACTTTATCCAACAATTGGGTTGTGATACAGAGCCTCTATAAATCTACTTAACAAGGCAATAATGTTACATGTGCTCCTACTCCTGCGTATATTCTTCCCAAGCTCCAAGGTTGCCCCAAATTTTGATCCTTTGGAGGCAATTTGCTCATTCTCTTGGTGCATTTTCAACTACACTTTACATAAGTATGGTCATTGTGCATTTAGATATCATGACTTATCATCTAGCGGGGTGTTAAGTAATTACCTTCTTTTTCTAACTCAAACATCTGAGATAACTCCTAATACCTCCTTTTGAATAGTACATCATCGATGCACATACTCCTTCCTTGTTCCAACACTATCCTCATGTGGATAGCAACTTATATGTATAAAATCTAGTTATGGTCAATAATCTTCATAGTTCTATTGCCATTGAAAATGCAACCGCAAAGTAGGAGATCAAATGCTCAACTTTTATGGAGATGATCAAGTTGCATCCTACCATCATGAGAGAATGTACAAATAACATCCAATTAACATATACACATTATATATGTTTTGAACTTAACATGAATCAATGTAGCAATGCCCTAGATGATTTCCCTTCAAAATGAATTATATAGACCACAAAAGGTAAGGGCATGATTCACAATATGATAACTTGAATTAAAACATTTCCAAACACCCTATAATTTTTGCCAATGATCGTTCATGACATGTTTATTCTATAATAAACTTTTGAGATTTAATCACCAAACAAGTCATATTAATCTTGTTATCTTTACCATGCAATAATTATTAATTAAACTCCTAAACTTAAGGAAGTCATGCTCCTTTAGCAATTCTACCAATTTGGAGCTTTTCCTAAGGTGGGTATGATGATATTTATCAAGTCTCAAGTCCTTGGGTAATTATCCAAAGAGGAATATAAGATGTAAGTTTCTACTATCTGTACCCCGGATATGTCTTTAGGTCAAAATCTCAAGGATGAATATTTTTTTATATCCCTAGTCCCATTTCACCACATCCCTATCACCGATTAAGTGTAGTCATCATCATACCAATCATATATATATAGAATTTCATTATATCATCATTGTTGGGTATTGTATCCATAATGTACCTGATTTGAAGAAGCCCTTGGACCAGCTAAGGTGAATTGACATTGTGTTTGATCATTTGTCTTCAAGTTGTGCTTGCAGTTATTCCACGCTAAGTACACACCAATGTCAGGGTGCAGAGGGTCAATATACACGGGTCTGTGCAACGTAATCCCTCGTTGAGTAGATCAGTGTGTTGGCCTACGTGTACTCTCTCTATTGGAGTGTACTTACTTTCAAGTACAGGACTGAGAAAGATCAAGAACAGACAAGGAGCAAGGATGGGTCAAAGCAACTCGCGGGAAGAAAGACGAAAATTGTCTAAGTTGAAATCGTCAAGAATCACTAAGTGATTCTCGCCGATTCGACGAGAATCACTAGTGATTCTCGCCGAATCGTCGAGAATCACTCGCTGATTCTTGCCGATTGCAGCCGGTTGTCTCAACGCCGTCTTGTTTTCTAATTAAGGCAGAATCGTCGAGAATCACTAGTTGATTCTCGCCGAATCGTCGAGAATGACTTTGCATTCTCGCCGATTCATCGAGAATGAATGATGATTCTCGCCGATTCTCTTCGGATGGCAAGATCTTCAGCCAGAATTCTGCCAAGTAGAATTCGGCGAGAATCATAAGCGATTCTCGCCGATTTGTCGAGAATCACCAATGATTCTAGCCAAATTTGCCTCAGGCGAATTTCTTCTGCTCGCTGGACCGGTCCAAATATTCAGGCGTTGTTTTGAACCGGTCTTAGGGTTTCTACTGGTGGGGCCCACAACAGTCATAATGTATGACCTACAGTATAAATACTGTTGTATTTCGATCATTACACACACGAATACACAAGAAAGAAAACTGAGCCGCCGACGTGACCTAGATCGCGGATTTCTCTTCCGTCGCCGCCATCGCAGCTCGGGAAGTTGTCGCCGCCGTTGATCGTGAATACCTCCTGATCTTCCGTCGACAGAAGCTTTGCCAAGCAACGCGTCTCACGTGTCCTTCTTGAGATCCTTTGTCTCTTGGTTTGTAGATCGGGAATACCTTCCCTTTCCGAATCGATCGAGACGATTGATCCAAGGAAGACCGTTGGTAGACCTTGACAGCATAGCTACGAAGGTTGGATCTCTAAAGCTCAGCTGCCGCACTTCTTGCCACCGCCGATCCCGAACGCCAAGCCGCCGCTCTTCTTGCCGCCGCCGGTTTCATGAAGATTCATTCTAAGTGAGAGCTAAGGTCGTGGACTCTTCGTCTTCGTCAAGAACGCGTCATCGAACGAAGAGGGACACCTAGCCTCCATAAGAAGTTTGTATATTTTATACATTCCATTTTATTTTTGTTGTAAAGGAACATAGGTTCCTCGTTGTAAGGGTTGGGTGCAACCCATGGTGGAGTGGTGACTCCTTCGTTTGGAAGGGTTCTTTCCGTTAGTGTGTGGATTGGATTTCAATCCGGTTGGTGAAGTGACTGAGTCGTCCCTTGTTGGGAGATAGGTCGAAGGGGGAAAGTGGACGCACCCAAATCGGGGAACCACTATAAATTGCATGTGTCTTTTTGTGCTGTGTTGTTTTGTTTATTTGTGCAGGTATAGTTTTAATTCCGCAAAAACGTTGCAAGACACCTATTCCCCCCCCCCATAGGTGAAGGTAGTTGGCACTAGGTGGACTTTCAAGTGGTATCAGAGGGAGGTTACTCATCAAAGGGGTTAACACCTCGAGTAAGTTCCTGCCACTAGTGTCAAGAAGAAGGCAGATATCTACTATGGACGGACTCAAGTACTCAGGCAAGATCTCAGTGTGCACCAGGCTAAACTTTCCTATCTGGAAGGAAAGGATTAGATTTTACATGGAAGCAGTCGACCCTCGACTCTTCATGATCGTGGAGGAGGGGCCTTATATTCCCACTAAGGCCTCCACCATTGATCCTACCAAAAAGGTGCCAAAGAAGCTTTCTGAAATGGACAAGGACGAGATGGTGCTGGTCGGACTTGACAAGAAGGCACAGAACATACTAATCAGCGCAGTCGATGACTCCATGATGAAGAACTTCTGCAACTACAGGACAACCAAGGATATCTGGCACAACTTGATTATCCTGATGGAGGGCACAGATGAAGTGAGGGATGATCGGAGATCCCTCTTGAACCAGAAATATGAGGCCTTCAGGCAGGGGCTCAAGGAAGAGATCGGAGTTACCTTCGAGAACTTCCTCAAGATCGCCAATGCTCTCAAGGGATATGGAAGAGTGTTCACTGATTGTGAACTTAATGATAAATTCCTTAGGTCCCTTACTAAGGAATGGGACACGAAGATCTACGCCATCCGAGAGTTTGGCAAATTAGCTGAAACTGATCCTTAGATACTCTTTGGAAAGCTCATGTCCAATGAGCTCCAGTTGAACACGAGGAAAGTTGAAGAAGAAGCAGAGAAGGCCGCAGCCAAGGAAAAGACTATGGCCCTAAAATCCATTCACTCCAGGAAGGGCAAGGGTGCGGCTTCATCCCGTGCGGGGAAAAAGGATGAGGAGGAAGACTCTGAGCCATGCTCCTCCGGCTCAGAGTTGTCTGAAGAAGACTTCTCCCTCATCACACGAGAATTCAAGAAGTTCCTCAAGATGAGGAATCAAAGAAAGAGAGACGGCTCCTCCTCCAGAAATCAGAAGAATTATTATTCTTCTGACAGGTATGAATCAAAACTGAACAAACATCGTCATACTGACATCATTTGTTTTGGGTGCAATAAGCCAGGATACGTCGTGGCCGACTGCCATCAAGGCAAGAGAGAGAAGGGGAAGGGAGAAGAGCACAGAACCTCTAGAGATAAAAAGAAGGAGAGGAGCTACATCGCCAAAAAGTCAAAGACACTGAGTGAGTCTGATTCCTCAGACTCCAGTGATGATGAGGAAGCCTACTTTGGGCTGGTGGGTCGCTCCGACTCAGAAGGAGAATGCCCCCCATTCACTGGGAAGGTAAAAGCTCGTACCCCCCTCTCCGACTCTGACTATGAGTCTCCTGATGATGATCTCGAGGACAGCCCATCTGCCCGAGAAGCTGAGCTCCTCGAAAAGTATGGGCTTCTGCTCAACACCTTCGAGGAATGTCGCAAGAGATTGAGGGCTCAGAAAAAGGAAGTAAAATTCCTTAAGGTCGAGGGTGTCTCCCTAAGGGAAGAGATCACTAGCTTGATTTCTCTCCGATAGGAGCATCTAGACCTGATCTCTAAGCACTCAGAGTCTCTAAGTCTCCTTGACCTTAAACAGGAAGAAATCAATAAGTTGGAAGAACAACTTACGGCAGAAAAGAAGATTGTCCAAAGCTTCTCTATGCCAAAGACTGTTCTTCCACTGGTTGATACCTTCTCTGCTCAGGCTAAGGGGGCTGGCTTGGGGCATGTGGGTGTGCCTGGAAAATCATACAGGAGAAACAAAAAGCAGAGGAGAAATAAAGCTGCTAAGAAGGCCTCTACTGCAGAAAAGGGAAAGGCCCCACTCAACCCTGTTGTATTCAGGAAGCATGGCTTTCCCTGCAATGAACAGGACTTTGAGTCAACCTATGACCACTTCTTCCGGCCCTCGGTTGAAAAGCCCAAGAGCCCGTATGAGGGGTGGGCCTTCCCCCGCAAATTTGGCGAGAGTGTCTTCAAGGCACCTTATGAGGAAGTTCAAATGGAGGATTATGGCCACTTCTCTAGCGGCCATAATAGGAAGCAGGCACCCAAGGCCAAGCCAGTTACACTGAGAAACCAGGAGGTGAAGAATTCATGCGACTGTTGTCATCATGATGCCTCCACCTCCAGGTCCAAGGCCCCGGCTAAACCTTCCGTTCCAAGGGTGAAGCAGGTGCCTAGGAGAAAGTATAACAGATTTGACTGCTGGTGTTGTGGCAAAGTTGGTCACTTTGCCGTGGATTGCTGGTTTAATCTAAGGAATAACGAGACTCCTCATGTTGGCAATGCGAGGCAGACCACTCGTAGGGCTAACCATCCGAGGGGGAGTATGCTAACGAGGAATCTAGGACCCAAGTTCGATTGGGTTCCTAAGGGAAATTAATTCTGTTTTGTAGGAATGTCCAAAGGCCACCAAAACTCCCATATGGTACTTGGACAGTGGATGCTCCCGACATATGACCGGGACAAGAAGCCTGCTGCGTGATTACTCTCCAGTCGAGAATGGACCCAAAGTCATCTTTGGGGGATCAGATCGAGGAGTCACCAGGGGTTACGGTATGATTTCCAACGGTATAATTTCTATCACCGACGTGGCTTATGTTGAAGGGTTAAATCATAACCTGATCAGCGTAAGTCAGTTATGTGATAAAGGTTATGACGTTAAGTTCTGCAAGGATAAATGCCTGATAATATCGTGTGCCTCTTCGGAGACGGTATTAACAGGCATTAGGAGCAGAAATATCTTCTGCTTAGATTTTCTTAGTTTAGATTCGTCTACCCCCGTATGCCGAGTAGCAACAGGCAGTGCATCTCTTTGTGAAAATAGGCACAAGAGATTGGCACATATTAATTTCAAGACAATTAGTATGTTGTTTTCTAAAAACTTAGTAAGGGATGCTCCCATCATTAAGTGCATCAAAGATAGCCCTTGTCCTGCATGCCAGAAGGGCAAATAGACTCGGGCTACCTTTAAGGGCATCGTTGACAAAGACTCCTCCAGATGTCTTTATCTTCTACATATGGACTTGTTTGGTCCAATGCAAGTTCATAGCTTGGGAGGCAAGTCTTATACGCTAGTGATTGTTGATGATCACTCTCAGTTTACTTGGGTGTTCTTCTTAAAACGCAAGTCTGATACGTTTGACATCTTCACCAGTTTTGTCAGGCAGATTCAGAACGAACTCAACTGTTCGGTGGTCAAAATCAGAAGTGATCATGGAACAGAGTTCGAGTCTGGTGCTATGACAGAGTTCTGTGAAGAACTTGGTATCTTTCATGAGTTTTCCTCCTCGCGCACTCCTCAGCAAATGGAGTTGCAGAGAGGAGAAATGGAATGCTCATTGAAGCATGCACGACAATGTTGAATGACGCTTCTCTCCAAGAATATTTCTGGGCAGAGGCTGTCAATACGGCTTGTCATGTACAAAACCGGGCCTTGATCAACAAGAGTCATCATAAGATGCCTTATGAGCTACTGAAAGGCAGGAAGCCAACCATGTCCTATTTTAGGATCTTTGGTTGCAGATGTTATGTACTGAATAACGGGAAGTACCCGCATACTAAGTTTGGTGAAAAATGCTTCGAAGGCATATTCATGGGCTATAGTAGCCATAGACGGGCTTATAGGGTTTTCAATAAGAAAACCCTAGTGGTAGAGGAATCAATAAATGTTGTATTTGATGAAGGAATCTTGCTTAATTGCAATTCTTCCAGTGGTTTTCTTGAAGATGCAGGTGCAAGAATCGAACAGCTACACCTGGATGAGCCCGATAAAGATGCAACTCCAAAGTATGTCAAGGTCTCCACCTCAATGCCGATCGGAGATGATGACGGTCAGGATGAAGTAGTCCTCTCTGAAGAGGAAGGAGCCCCAGAAAATGTTAGAGCTCCTGATGCAAGACTACTAGTGCTCCGACATGTGAGGGATCATCCCAGAAATCAAATCATCGGAGATCCTCGATACAGTGTCAGAACTCGTCGAGGTACACTTAACGAGTTTCTGCATTTTAGCTTCCTGTCGCAGGTTGAGCCAAAGAAGTTCGACGAAGTAAACAAAGATGCGTCTTGGATATTGGCCATGCAAGATGAGCTGTATCAATTCGAACGATGTAATGTCTGGACGCTGGTTCCCAGACCAAAGATGCAGAACGTGATTGGCACCAAGTGGATCTTCAGAAACAAGCTGGCTGAACACGGGGTCATCATCAAGAACAAGGCCAGACTGGTGTCTCAAGGATACAGATAGGAGGAGGGGATCGACTTCAACCAAACGTTTGCGCCGGTTGCAAGGCTCGAGGCAATCAGACTGTTTCTAGCATATGCCTCTCACAAAGGATTCACAGTCTATCAGATGGACGTGAAATCAGCATTCTTGAATGGATATCTGAAAGAGGAAGTATACGTCGCTCAACCCCCAGGTTTTGTCAATCCTACTTATCCTAATCATGTATACTTTCTTAATAAAGCTCTATATGGCTTAAAACAAGCTCCACGAGCTTGGTATGAGACTCTGTCTAGTTTTCTTCTTGAGAACAAGTTCTCTAGAGGAAAAATAGATAAGACATTGTTTCTTAGGGAAGACAAAGGCAAGATCTTGCTGGTGCAAATCTATGTTGATGACATTATATTCGGCTCAACGGATAAAAATCTTTGCAAAAAGTTTTCTAAACTTATGCAAGGAAAGTTTGAAATGAGCAGTATGGGAGAGCTAAAGTATTTCTTGGGACTTCAAGTGAAACAGTCTGAGGATGGAATTTTCATTTCTCAGACGAAGTTCATAAATGAACTCCTCAAGAAATTCGGAATGGAGAATGCAACCTCTATGAGGACTCCAATGGGATCCACTATGTCTCTGGATAAGGATGAGAAAGGGAAATCTTTTGATGAAACCAAATACAGAAGCATTATTGGATCCCTGCTCTACCTTACTGCAAGTAGACCGGATATTATGTTCTCCACATGTGTTTGTGCCAGATATCAGGTGAACACTAAGGAATCTCACTATGTCGCTGCAAAGCGAATTCTTAGATACCTTAAGGGTACACCTAATCTTGGCTTGTGGTACCCGAGAAACAATGATGTCGAGCTAATCGGCTTTTCAGATGCTTATTTTGCATGAAGCAGGGATGATCGGAAAAGCACTTCCGGGACGTGTCAATTCCTCGGAAGAAGGCTTATATCATGGAATAGTAAGAAGCAGAATTGTGTTGCAACCTCCACAGATGAATCTGAGTATATCTCAGCAGACAGTTGTTGCGCACAACTACTATAGATCAGAAACTAGTTAGCAGACTATGACCTTCAGTTCAAGGAAGTACCAATGTACTGCAACTCCTCCAGTGAAATTACCATTGCGAACAATCCAGTATCGCACAACAGGACGAAGCATATTGAAGTGCGCTACCACTTTATTAGGGAGCACGTGGAAAACAAGGACATCTTTCTCTGCTATGTCCCCACGGATAAGCAGATTGCAGATATTTTCACAAAGCCCCTAGTGATGTAGTCACGACCGTGATTCGGACGTGACTACAATACGGACTCCTAAACGTTACCGAACAAGAAATAAAAAGAGGGAACGCCGACCAAAAGCGAACGAAAAGGGGTCGGTTGGCTCCAAAAATCCGGGACTCGATACCACGTCCTTAGGACCTACCTCTCCAACAAGCACACAACTCACCGTAAGCCGGACTCGATACAACGTCCTTAAGACCTAGCTCTCCAACAAGCACACAACTCACCGCACCTACACAAGCATCTATTCATTTCAATATAGCCGTTTCAAGCGCAGCAATAATTTATTTCGGAGCGGCGGAAAACCTTTAAGAGCGATCGAAATTCGAGTCGTAATTAATTCCCTTGTTGGCACATAAATTGCGCTGAATGGAAGAGCAAATCGAGGCTAGGCCACGTTGCACTCCCGAGATGGATCTACCCGTTTCGGACAACAAGAGATTCAATAACAACACCTTCAAATTCAGATTTTGCAAGCGACGGATTTAAAAATCGCGGAAAAAATGGTGCATGAAAAACCTCCACAAACTAAAGCAAGAATCACACAAAGAAAGAGATTACCCAACCGGGATGAAAGTTCACATAAAGATAAGGTGGGAGAATCACTCTCTCCACGGATCCGCCAGCGTCACACCGAGGGGTTTGCAACCTTCTTCCACGGAGTCGCACCAAGGAAGCTGCGCCGGAGTCGCACCGAACGGATGGAGGGAGCAAGGGGCGGCGATTTCACACCACACAAGGGGGGGGGGGGCGATTTCACACCACCAAGGGGTCAGCGGCCTTGAGAAAGCTCTTGGCCGAAATTCTCAAAGGAGAGGGAGTTTTAGGTTTCAAATATTCAATGATCTTATTCCTCATAATCACCTCCTTAAATAGGAGTTTATAATAACTCTTAGCCCTCCATGATGGAGATGTAATCTCATCCATCCAAAAGGCTAAATGCACACCAAAATAAAATATTGTTCCAAATGAAAAATAACACATACCATGAATATAAAATTATCACTTAAACATAGGATAATTTTATATTCCCAAAATATAAAATAAAGTGCATGAAAATAATAAAATTAGGCTAATTTTTCATGGCGGTTTTAGCACGCCGCGGGCGGAGGTGGTAGCGTGCACTTCCTTCGGCGTCATCACGGCGTCTCAGATATTTATGTCGTAGCGCCTCGGCAACCGGGTCATCATCAAGTAGCGATGGCGCTGCGTCAATCCTCCCCCACTCAAAATCACGTATCTCTGATGCGTGAGTGGGGAGAGAGCGGCGGAGAAGCTCGGCATCGAAACGTTGAAGCTCTGTCGCGAGTACCCAAGAGTCGTTCGAAGGGGGGTGGTCACGCCAACGGACGAGGAAGCGGTAAGTAGTACCATCCGGAATAATTAATGGTTCCGCAGCGAGTATCATATCTGGAGTGAGAAATGTCCTGGGGAACCTGGGAAACATGTCAGCAGTAGGAGTAAAAGAAGGTAACGTACCATCCGATGTTATAACTGCGGGGACCGAAGGAGAGAGATCATCCGAACTACCACTCCCCAACCCATTAGAATTTTCAGTGGAGGGAGAAGACGACAGAGAATTAAACTCAGGTGGAGGTAAAACAAACAGCGTCAAATCCGAGACATTAAAAATAGGGGAGATACCCCAATCAGCCGGCAAATCCAAAACGAAAGCGTTGTCACCTAGTTTCTTGATAATCCAAAAAGGGTCGGCGCGCTTCGGTGCCAACTTCTTAACGGTGCCAGATGGCAAGCGTTCGAGAACTAACCGGAATAGGACCAAATCGCCAACTTTAAAGTGCAACACCCTCCTATGTAAATTAGCATGCGACTGATAAGACTCGTATTGAGCAGTCAAGGTAGCTCGTATACGTGCATGTAAGTCATGAATATGTTGGGCGAAGGATTGTGCAAACTGACTTGTCTTGTATGTTGGGGGCAACGGTACCAAGTCAATAGGCACAGGGGCCTTGTATCCATGGACAATCTCGTTTGGTGACAGACCAGTAGACCGATTTTTGGAATTATTATAAGCTAATTGGGCGTGGGGAAGAATAAGATCCCACGTGCCTTTGTGATCGCTTACGAGGCATCTAAGAAGGCTACCCAAGCTTCGATTATCCAAAACCAAACCATTCACATAACGGTGGAAGACTATTCGAAACAACCTCGCAAGTAATTTAAAGGACGAATTTAGAAAGGTCAAGAAATTAAAAATGCGCCTAATTAAATTAAAACCATGAGGGGAGAACCCATGTGCCACATGACTTGAATTAATAGTATAAAATAACTGAATTATGTCCGGTGGCACATGTGCTTCAAATTCAAAAATTAACGTAGTGGGTTCCAACGTTTTCGTTTTAAATTTAAAATTAAATTTTGATTTAAAAATATCATAATAAATAGTCAGCGGAAAATGTTCGTCATCAACTACGTTCGCCCACGTCCTTCTAAGTAAGTTTAACGGGATGGCGGGAATAATAAACTTCTCTAAATATGAAGGGCTAGAAATGACTAAATCATCTACTCGAGCTAAGAGAACTGGAGGGAGAGTCGACAGGGTTGACTCCGTAGGGGGAACCAAGTCACACTCAACGTCAAAGCATGGATTAAGCGTCCAAGAGAACGCTTCCGGTTGCAAGCCTTTAAAATCAAAAGTAAGCTCGAATAGTGGATTCGTCCTCACTGAAAACTCATCCTCAGTTAACGTTTCGCCCCAGAATGAATCCACCAAATCATTAGAAATTTTACTTAAGTCAGAAACAGTGATCGTCTTAATAGTAGGCAAATTCGTATCCGATAAAATTTCCAAACTAACTTGGGTCTCAGGCGAAGGGGCTATCATCAAAGAAAAGTCAGTTGGGCCCTCAGTGCTATCGTCATCCAAACATAATTCTTCCCATGAGGTGGGGACATCGTCTAAGTCAGAATAGGGGGATGGACAAATCGAATCCAGGAGAGTATAATAATTAGCTTGAGTTCCAAGCGGCGATAATAATGTCAAAGGACTAACTCCCGGATGTATCACACTAAGCTTATCCCAAACTGAACATCCATCCCAAGGTGACTCTACCAATACTGTAGAAACCTCTAATAATCCTGGGTCAACCAATATAACGTCGGATCCTAGCAAGTCATCACCTAAATCAGTGACATGTAAGCTCTCAGCATCGGATGACTCTACCGACTCAACCGGAATGTCTACTGGCTCAGGGTCAACAGAAGATTCCATGACTAAATTATCGTCGAAGGGGATTGGAGATGATTCCTCAGGGGAGAAATCCTCTTCCAGGTCACTAGGGTAACCAATCTCCTCAACGTCACTAAAAGCGTCAGTGAAACTTGCCTCGTCCTCAGTGACGGGCGCAGTCCTAATCACATCCTCAGGTTCAACAGGAGAGTCAGGCACTATTGTAAGTGAAGGAAGACTCTCACCTAGCTGATTAATTTCATCTTCCAAAGAT
Source organism: Platanthera zijinensis (assembly GCA_039513925.1). NCBI lineage: Eukaryota > Viridiplantae > Streptophyta > Magnoliopsida > Asparagales > Orchidaceae > Platanthera > Platanthera zijinensis. Next base: position 66,975,797 of record CM077081.1, read on the forward strand.
TCCATACCCACATAAGCATCCTCAGAGGTATCAGTAACTATATCAGAGGGCTTAGATGTCGAGGCTAAGGAAGCAAGCACCCTAATAGTAACCTCTTTCGAGTTCAAATTTTGGGGTCGGAATGGCTTATGTTTCCTATAGGTGGGACTAGGCACACTCTGGGTAATATGACCTCTCTGGGGATAGGATCTATCCTGAGGCGTAGGGTCACTCCTATAAGCGAATACGGGTCTAGTGCTGTAAATATTCTTACTTACGGATGTGATGCTATTAGTGTGCAGGTAGGCGGGATCAAATTGATCCGAGAGGAGGTTACGCATGTGCGGCCAAGCATAACAATAGCTACCAACACGACGCTCTTCGTTTAACCAAAATAATCGGGCCCGACCTAGTAATCACTCTCGGGCAAAGCAAACCTTTTTGTAGTCATCCCATAAGTGATAATTAAAATATTGTTCTAATCCCTTAAGCCAGTCTCTAAAATTTTGGGGATACTCTTAACCGTCATAAGTAGGATAAATGTGGTGTGCCCTAGGGGTGTGTTTAGTTATATCCTTAGCATAGGAATAGTCTAACCGAGAAGCATATACGTCATATGCCATTTAGTGAGAACCGGAGAAGAAACTCGATCCGATACTTGTGCACATGCAAAGAAAAGTAAACTAGCCCTAATTAAATCTCAATGATTTAATTGTTCCCGCTAGTTTCAAAAAATAATATATGCATAATTTTTTATTTTCTGAGCAAGAAAATTATAAGGATTATTAATTAATTTTTTCAGATTTTTTTTTGCAGAAAATAAAATTTAGCCCGCTATTGGCACATCAAATACTAAATTTTCAAATTAATAAATAAAAATAATTACTGAATGAAAAATAATAATTTTTTTTTGTTTTCTCACTAATAATTAGATGGAGAAATACCAGAAATTCTAAATTTTAGATTTTGAGGAAAAAAATAACATTTTTAGGCCGCTATTTGCAGACCACTATTATTTTTTTTTTTGTAATTTTGAGAAATATTTGAAATTTGGAATTTGAAGTTGGAAATTTGAAATTTGAAATTTATTATTTGAATTTTGAATTTTGAATTTTGAATTTTGAATTTTGAATTTTGAAATTTGAAATTCAATTTCAAATTTGAATTTTAAATTTTGAAATTTTAATTTTGAAAATTTGAAATTTAAAATTCGAAATTTGAATTTGAAATTTTGAAATTTGAAATTTTGAAAATTTAAATTTTGAGATTTGAATTTTTTTTTGAAATTTCGCTGAAAAATAAAGATTTCAGTCTGCTATTTGCAGACTAACTAGAAAGAATTACGATGTTCCAATTTTCAGGATGACCTAACGAGGACGAATCGAAAAATTTTCTGTTTTAATTGTTCTGGAAATAAGTGCAGGATGCTACAGAATTTTTTTCAGATTTTTTTGACAAGTTTAAAATTCCAAAGGGTTTTACTAAACGCAGACCAATCCGAAAATTTCAGATCCTAGAAAGATGAGATCGACCAACGAAGAACGCAGAGAGGATGTTTGCAACTTGGGAGTTGAAACAACCTCCATCTGATACCAAATTGATGTAGTGACGACCGTGATTCGGACGTGACTACAATACAAACTCCTAAACGTTACCGAACAAGAAATAAAAAGAGGGAACGCCGACCAAAAGCGAACGAAAAGGGGTCGGTTGGTTCCAAAAATCCGGGACTCGATGCCACGTCCTTAGGACCTACCTCTCCAACAAGCACACAACTCACCCTAAGCCGGACTCGATACAATGTCCTCAAGACCTACCTCTCCAACAAGCACACAACTCACCGCACCTACACAAGCATCTATTCATTTCAATATAGTCGTTTCAAGCGCAGCAATAATTTATTTCAGAGCGGCGGAAAACCTTTAAGAGTGATCGAAATTCGAGTCGTAATTAATTCCCTTGTTGGCACATAAATTGCGTCGAATGGAAGAGCAAATCGAGGCTAGGCCACGTTGCACTCCCGAGACGGATCTACCCATTCCGGACAACAAGAGATTCAATAACAACACCTTCAAATTCAGATTTTACAAGCGACGGATTTAAAAATCGCGGAAAAAACGGTGCATGAAAAACCTCCACAAACTAATGCAAGAATCACACAAAGAAAGAGATTACTCAACCGGGATGAAAGTTCACACAAAGATAAGGTGGGAGAATCACTCTCTCCACGGATCCGCCAGCGTCACACCGAGGGGTTTGCAACCTTCTTCCACGGAGTCGCACCAAGGAAGCCGCGCCGGAGTCGCACCGAACGGAAGGAGGGAGCAAGGGGCGGCGGTTTCACACCACACAAGGGGGTCGGCGGTTTCACACCACCATGGGGTCTGCGGCTTGGAGAAAGCTCTTGGCCGAAATTCTCAAAGGAGAGGGAGTTTTAGGTTTCAAATATTCAATGATCTTATTCCTCATAATCACCTCCTTAAATAGGAGTTTATAATAACTCTTAGCCCTCCATGATGGAGATGTAATCTCATCCATCCAAAAGGCTAAATGCACACCAAAATAAAATATTGTTCCAAATGAAAAATAACACATGCCATGAATATAAAATTATCACTTAAACATAGGATAATTTTATATTCCCAAACTATAAAATAAAGTGCATGAAAATAATAAAATTAGGCTAATTTTTCATGACGGTTTTAGCACGCCGCAGGCGGAGGTGGTAGCGTGCACTTCCTTCAGCATCATCACGGCGTCTCAGATATTTATATCGTAGCACCTCGGCAACCGGGTCATCATCAAGTAGCGGTGGTGCTGCATCACCTAGACGAGGTCAAGTTCAGTCTCTTCAAAACTGAACTGGGGATGCTAAACTATGAGGAATGAAGACTACAGAAGCTCCAGGCTCATGCATCTAGGGGGAGCATCTGCTAGGAACTCAAGTGTATGCACAGGTGCAAAAACTGAGGGCACTACTAGAAAAATGGCTTTTAGCCACGATTTTTTTGCCACGGGGGAAAACTGTGGCTAATACTGAAGTATTAGCCACGGTTCCTATTCAGTGGCTAATAAGCTAGTATTAGCCACGGTTCCTATTCAGTGGCTAATAAGCTAGTATTAGCCACGGATGACTAATCTGTGGCAAATAACCCGACTTTTTGCCACAGTTTGCCTGTTTTGTGGCTAATAATCTAGTATTAGCCACAGAAGCCTAATTCGTGGCAAAAGGTCGGGTTTTTTTAGTCCCACACCGCTAACAAAAAGTTCGATTTGGGGTTTATATAGCCCATTAAAAATTATTGTTTGAAATAAAATCGGTGCGGCAGCAGCGACAGCGGCGGCGGCGGTGGCCGGGCGGCGGCGGCGGCGGCGGCCGGGCGGCGGCGGTGGCCGCCGAATATTTTTTATGTTAGGTTTATTACAGACCCTTTAGCCACGACAATTGAACCGTGGCAAATAAGGAACTTTTAGCCACGACAATTGAACCGTGGCTAATAACTTATTAGCCACGGATTCAGCGTGGCTAATACTATTAGCCACGCTCGCATTGCCCATGCCCATTTGCCATGGGTAGGTCGTGGCTAATAGTTATTAGTCACGGTTTTGGACTTTTAGCCACGGAAATCTGTCGTGGCTAAAAGTCTGTTTTCTAGTAGTGGGGGGAGCATGGTGACAAGTGCTACAGTCCCAGATTTACAGAAGCCGAAAAGGGGGAGATTACCCTCTCGGCTAAAGTGCTAAGGTGTATGCTCCAAAGATAATGGTATGGAATTTCCACTCATTTTTCAAAGTTGTGTTTTCTTCCATCCGTTATATTCACCTTAGCTTATAGGGTTTAGGCTTCTTCAAATAGGGGGAGATTGTTGGGTATTGTATCCACAATGTACATGATTTGAAGAAGCCCCTGGACCAGCTAAGGTGAATTGACATTGTGTTTGATCATTTGTCTTCAAGTTATGCCTGCAGTTATTCCACGCTAAGTACACACCAATGTCAGGGTACAGTGGGTCAATATACACGGGTCTGTGCAACGCAATCCATCGTTGAGTAGATCAATGTGTTGGACTACGTGTACTCTCTCTATTGGAGTGTACTTACTTTCAAGTACAGGGCTGAGAAAGATCAAGAGCAGACAAGGAGCAAGGATGGGTCAAAGCAACTCGCGGGAAGAAAGACGAAAATTGTCTAAGTAGAAATCGTCGAGAATCACTAAGTGATTCTCGCTGATTCGACGAGAATCACTAGTGATTCTCGTCGAATCATCGAGAATCACTCGATGATTCTTGCCGATTGCAGCTGGCTGTCTCAACGCCGTCATGTTTTCTGCTTAAGGCAGAATCGTCAAGAATCACTAGTTGATTCTCGCCGAATCGTCGAGAATGACTTTGCATTCTCGCCGATTTGTCGAGAATGAATGATGATTCTCGCCGATTCTCTCCGGATGGCAAGATCTTCAGCAAGAATTCTGCCAAGTAGAATTCGGCGAGAATCATAAGCGATTCTCGCCGATTCGTCGAGAATCACCAATGATTCTCGCCGAATTTGCCTTAAGCGAATTTCTTCTGCTCGCTGGACCGGTCCAAATATTCAGGCACTGTTTTGAACCGGTCTTAGGGTTTCTATTGGTGGGGCCCACAATGGTCATAATGTATGACCTACAGTATAAATACTGTTGTATTTCGATCATTACACACACGAATACACAAGAAAGAAAACCGAGCTGCCGACGTGACCTAGATCGCGGATTTCTCTTCCGCCGTCGCCATCGCAGCTCGGGAAGTTGTCGCCGCCATTGATCGTGAATACCTCCTGATCTTCCGGCGACAGAAGCTTTGCCAAGCAACGCGTCTAACGTGTCCTTCTTGAGATCCTTTGTCTCTTGGTTTGTAGATCGGGAATACCTTCCCTTTCTGAATCGATCGAAACGATTGATCCAAGGAAGACCGTTGGTAGACCTTGCCAGCATAGCTACGAAGGTTGGATCTCTAAAACTCAGTCGCTGCACTTCTTGCCGCCACCGATCCCGAACGCCAAGCCGCCGCTCTTCTTGCCGCCACCGGTTTTGTGGAGATTCATTCTAAGTTAGAGCTAAGGTCGTGGACTCGTCGTCTTCGTCAAGAACACGTCATCGAACGAAGAGGGACACCTAGCCTCCATAAGAAGTTTGTATATTTTATACATTCCATTTTATTTTTGTTGTAAAGGAACATAGGTTCCTCGTTGTAAGGGTTGGGTGCAACCCGTGGTGGAGGAGTGGTGACTCCTTCGTTTGGAAGGGTTCCTTCCGTTAGTGTGTGGATTGGATTTCAATCCGGTTGGTGAAGTGACTGAGTCGTCCCTTATTGGGAGATAGGTCGAAGGGGGAAAGTGGACGTACCCAAATCGGGGAACCACTATAAATTGCCTATGTCTTTCTGTGTTGTGTTGTTTTGTTTATTTGTGCAGGTATAGTTTTAATTTCTCAAAAACGCTGCAAGACACCTATTCCCCCCCCCCCATAAGTGAAGGTAGTTGGCACTAGGTGGACTTTCAATCATGTATATACAAAATTACATCAAGTCCCTAACCATAATATTATCAAAAGTTCATATATTTAACCAGACAACCATGAATGTATATACCAAGGAGTTAGTCTACTAATTTCCTCGTTTACTTATCCACGTAGTCTTATAACTATATAAAGAGAAAATAATAATCCTTGAAGTGATCCCTTATCTTATTCTGCTAGTGAATTTTTATCAATCAAAACTTAGTGTTAGATGTCTACCTTACTTAAGATTAACTACTTCTTCAAGGGTCATAAACCTCTAATGCTGAAAACTACGAAGACGTTCAATTCCCAGAGGAAGCCCAATCGGTGCATCACTAGCCCAATAAACTAAGAGATAATCACCCATAACACCTGGGTCGAGTCTCTTTGACCACCAACATGGTACATTCATCCCATATATGCACACAATCTTTAGGGCATACAATCCTCGACTCGGAGTTTCACCCTGAGGCTTATTGATATTATCCATACTTTAGGCCCTTAGAGTTACCGCTTACGACAACCTTTTCTAGGTCACCATATGACCAAATCAAAAATGGGCCTTTTTTGAATTTAAACTCATATTCGACCTATGGTAATTGTCATGGTGATTGCTTCGATGTAAATAAAAATGGGAAGTATCAAGTTATTGGCAAGAAAAATAGGCTTACAAGATTCCTACTACTCCAATAGTAGTTTACAGACACCAATTATCTTCCAAATGGTCTTATTAGTTTGATTAAGAGGTAATAATATCACTCGATAAGAGAAGTAGGATATTAGAGTATAAGCCTCGAACACCTACTCTCGCATTAAACTCTTCTCTTAGTCACTTTGGGTATCCTCATTCCTTAACCAAATCTATACTTGAGGTCAATTTTAGACCAGGATATGCCATGAAACATCTTGGTAAATCAAAACAAAGTGGTTTCCTAGTTAGGTTGGCACTAGTTCTAAGGATTAGTGGACATACTTGATCTGAATCTCAAATGGGCACACCATAGCTTCTACAACATCAGTTTGTCCTCAGATTGAAATATCAGGTGGAGATGGTCTAATAGTTTAATGGACTTCTTTATCTCAGGATCGTTGCAAGCTGAAACCATTTGTAAGACCCCCATCCTAGAACACAAGACATGACCAAGGGGAGTCTTATGCCCAGAAAAGCCGCCTTGTGATAGCGTCAGCACACAGGCTAACCTGTACCACAAGACACCTATTATGGTAGCTATTACCAATATCATTTGCCAAACCATCAATAAATTTCATCGCAAGAGTCCATAATTCACAAAGTATAAATGTACACAATATATATAAATGATAGGAAGCAAAAAGAGCTCTCAAATTTACAAGTACAAGGTATTGCGAAAGTCTACAACAAGAACTACAATCTTCCACAATTGGCTCAAAAGATGTTGCTACTAATACTCCAACATGTCTCAAAGTATTGTCTACTGCTAATCTAGCTGGATGTGCTCCTAAAAATGGCAGTGTAACAACCGTTAGTCATAAGGACTAAGTGGCTTTACGCTCTCACCCCCGACAACTCTTACACATCGGGCAGAAGGAGGGAAAAGAAAGATACAATATAATCAGTAATATAATAAGCAGGTGACATGATGGTGTTCTTATTCTAGCAGTTAATATATCAACTTCAATAAGAAAGCAGGTAACAACTAGTGGTATGAACATGTTTATAAGAGTACATCTTAGATAGTAGTGTATCAAAAGCAAGGTATATAAAGAACATAAATAATCTTTAACATATAAAAATGTTCATACAAATTTATAAGTTAAGGATCTGATACAATAAAAAAAATCATCATATAAAATGCTCATATGAATTTATATGATGAGGATAATATGCGGTGCAATGCAATGAATATAGTATGATGACTCACTCATGCTTACACATGCACTCTGATTTTCAATGTCAACATAGACCTTACTTCCCATTTTTTGAGGGTAGCTAACCACTCAGGTACCTCTCATCATGGACAGATGGAGAAAGTGGAATGAGCTTCTCCACTACTAGGTGGGTATATAAACTACCAGACATAAGCCTCATGTATGCCTCAATGCTAATAACCAAACAGTGGAGCCCCTACGTGCTACGATATAGAAGGAGTCTTTGGGAAGTAAGCACCAAAGAGGCCAGCCTAACTAACTTAAATGACATGGAAGGGGTCTTTGGGGAGTAAGTACCAATAAGCACAGCCCAACCAACCTAAATGACATGGAATGGGTCTTTGGGAAGTTAGCACCAAAGAGTCCAACCCAATCGGCCAGAGTCTATCCGCCAGCTTCCGTCGGTGTGATGACCAGCAAGCCCATAGACCCTCTACAAGTAATCCTCTCACTAGGATCAATATGTAATCGTGAATTCCAAACACACACACACACACACACACACACATGTGATTTCCATGATCAATCCGTTCTTTCAAGCACCCAAGGGCTTCTAACTAAGTCCTTATATAATACAACATCCACCAAATTTCACTGCATACTATCAAGCACTCAAGGACTTTTAACTGAGTCCTTGCACAATACAACATGTTATGATATAATCATAGAATAACCCATGCTACCCAGCACTAAAAGACTTCCAACCAAGTCCATGGCATAATTTATTAGTCATAAGTTGTGTCTGTGCTAGTTAGTACCCAAGGACCTACCAACCGGGTCCTTAAAATAACACCTTAGAATATAATCATATCATATAATATACACCAAGCCATCCTGATACCCATAGTGAGTTATTGTAACTCTAATGCAGTGGAATGAACAAGTCATGAGATTACCCTCAATGATCCTAAACGACTACTTGTGCATTTACTGGCATACTTGTGCTCACTACAAAAATCTTCCAGAATATTTATTTTCTAGCCATTAATTTCCGTCCTCGTTCTATAATTTCAACATGCTTAGCTATCAATGAATGTCACAATACAAATCATTCATACTTATCTATAATAATTTAATATTGGTACATCATCTCTAACTTTCTTGATAATATCATCAAAACTGAAGGCATGTTTTTCCATAAAACTGGCTCAATTGAGCATCATCATGGTTCGAATTCAACATAACAAATTATAATGACATATTTAATATAGGCATCGTTTTAACACCAAAACCTCACAAATTTCAATCATAGTTCATAATTATCATTTTGAACATTTCCATCAAATTTCAGGCTCATCGGATATTGCAATATTTATTTACGAGACCACACGTTTTCATAATGAGATGTATAATATTGCTATAAATACATATCCAAAAATTATGAAATTTTGCAAGGTTGTTATCAATATCATAATGCACATGTATACTAAAGATTATAAGCATCCAATAATAATATTAAGAGGAATTCACAAAACAACACAATATGTACGAATACGTCACTGTTTACTAAAACATGGTTTCTGAGAGCTACAGTCCACCAAAATAATGTGCCACCACTTTCTGGAAAGGTCTCTCCAAGGCCTATTACTTTTAGGTTGAACCCGAGTTCCAAATCTAAGTGTATCATGCCCAAAATCGGGTTTGAACCCGGCTGTGTAAAACTGTAAAAAACTAGCTTGCTACTTAAGTATTATACGCTCACGACACAATAATTTGATTTCACACTTAGGGAGCTACAAAGCTCTCTAGAAAACTTGCAACCACTTTCCAAAAAGGTCTTACCGAGTGCTATAACTTTCACGTTGAGCTCGAATCCTGAGTATGGTTAGATCATGCCTAAAAAGTGGCTTGAACACAACCGCACATATAAAAACTGATTCAGCTTGGTCTGCACATAACAAATCTTTACAGATCTAAAAGAAGATCTAACAAAGGCTATTCATCTTCTTCCTCTAGCCAATATACAAGGTGAACCAACTATCTCTCCCCCAATACTCCCTCAATAGACCATTGTTCTTCACGAGATCAAGTCCTACCACTTCGTATTAAAGAGAGGAGTTGATTGAAGCTATTTTCGTGTCGAGCGACACCCTAAAACGAAAGTTTTAGCTGGGTCTCTTCCTACAAAACTCCATAAATCTTGATGATATCAAGCTATCTTGAGCCAATATCTCTCTTATTTTGATATAAAGATCAAGCATCAAAGGAGAGGGGAGGAATTCATCTTATTCTCAGATTGTCTCCTCGGTGGCATGACGATGGCGGTTTTTGACGATCTTACTCCAATAACAGCTTCAAATCCTTCTCCAGAGCTTTGTCCCTTCAGGAAAGTCCTCCAATTGCTGCTTGAGGGCTAATTAGGGAGAGTGCAAAGAACTAAATGAGGATGAGGAGAGGGCTTTATTAAGGAAAACTCTCGAATAAACTGGCCATTAATGGGGAGTCCTTTCTCATGCCTTGGCTAGTCAATTTAAGCCATGTGTCCATCTTCTATTGGACCTTGGGGAAGTTTTCAGTTTGAAAAACCCATATAATTAAACCTGGAAGGTGAGGAGCCATGTCGCTTCGTTTCTAGAGAACTTTATAATTTTTTTAAAGTGCATGGTCCTAGGTCATGCCCATGACCTAGGGCGTGACAGCTAATCCCGTCTTCCAAGCATCACGCATCGACACTTGCTATTACGACGTCATTTTACTAAGTCACGCTCGTGACTTGTATGAAGTCACGTCTGTTCCCTTTATGCAGTCAATATTTCATGTAGTTGATATCACTAAGTCAAATGTCGGTTGTTTCAACTGGACATATAAGAATAAGTGTTGGTTGGATGCTTATATGGTAGATATCGACTGTATTGACTGGAAGCTTCATAAGGCCAATATCGACTTCATCAGCTGGATGCTTATTGATTGCATGGCTGGAAGCTTTATAAGGCAAATATTGACTGCATCGGTTGGATGCTTATTGACTACATCAGCTGGATGCTTAAGGATAATATCGACTACATCGCATGGATGCTTATTGACTGCATTGACTGGATGCTTAAGGCCAACATCGACTGCATCGACTAGATGCTTAAGGCCAATATCGACTGCATCGTTTGAAAAATTTATAAGTTAAATATCGACTGCATCGACTGGATGTTTATCGAATGCATCAGCTGGATGCTTTATAAGGCAAATATCGACTGCATTGATTGGATACTTATCAACTACTTCGACTAAATGCTTTATAAGTCAAATATCGACTGCATCAACATGATACTTATTGACTACATCTGCTGGATGCTTAAGGTCAATATCGACTGCAACGACTGGATCCTTATCTAGTGCAAAGACTGGATGCTTAAGGCCAATATCAACTACATCAGTTGGGTGCTTATTGACTGCATCGAATGGATGCTTAAGGCAAATATTGACTGTATCAGTTATATCGATTGCATCTGCTATATCGACTTCATTGTCTAGATCACTTGAATTTTCTTCCCACTTGATATCTCCCAAATTTCCATCATAAATTCTTATAGGTTATGGCTCAACCATGCCTACCTAAAAATATTACGGCTTCTACCGAGCCCAAGTCAACTCCCAGTAACACAAAACATTCACGAGGGGTCTAGTTCGAATAGGGGTGTTACACCATTGGGTATCTTATCCTCCCTCCCACTTCCAAGAACTCTGAGCAGGTGGACGTTACGAGACCTTTCTCCTAGTGGAAGTCAAATAGGGCAACGCCACTCTTCGCCTTTCGTCCCCTCCTGGGCGGTTTCTTCTTCCTCCTCTTCTTCCTCGACTGATTGCCATGATGAGTTAGGGTGCGGGGTGAAATGGCCTCAGACCCAGTCTCTACCCCGGAGGGTCAAACTATCCTTGCCCTGCCTGAAATTCCCTCCCTCTTGGAAGGGTCCTCCACCCTATAAGTGAACTCTTCCCTACTGAAACTTCCACCCTGGCTCCTGCCCTCGGGGTGCCTTGAAATCCCTACTTCCTAGGCTCTTCTTTCCTCCTCACCTTCTATTATTGGGATACTCCTAGTGCATTTGCCTCACTTTCTTCCAACTTGGCCAACTTTTCCACAAATACGCGATTCATGGCCTTGCACTCGATCTCCTTCCCCACTCGATCGATCAACTCCTCGAAAGATAGAGGAGGATCCTGAGTTAGCTCCATCCTGAACCTCCCTTTCTACAACCCAATGGTGAGGACAAGCTGCAAGGTGTGCCCGGGTACCTCCTGGATTAGAAGAACCTCCTCCTATAAGCGATCTATGTAGCTCCCCAACGATTCTTCAAACCCTTTCCGAATCAGTAAAAGAGCTTTGTCCCCCCTTTTTCCTCTTCTTGGATGTGGAGAACCACATCAGGAAACTCCAACGCAAGTCCTTGAATCTATAGATGGTCCAAGAGGGAAACTAGTGGAACCAATCCCTCACCTTTCCCTTGAATGAAATGGCGAACAACCTGCACTTAAAAGTGTATATCACTTACCTGATGGATACGGTGTCTTCAAACCATTGAAGATACTGGAGAGGAATATCTTTGTCCATGTAGTAGGACATGACAGTCTCCCTAAACCCCTCTAGAATAGGGGCCAAAAGAATTAGTTCACATAATGGGCTACCTGACCTGGTCTGGCGAGCTGAAGGTGCTCGCGCAGTCTATTAACTCGGATAATGAGTACTCGACGGGCTGGGAAATAGAACTCACGCATGGAGGGCTCTCTTATCCTCCCCCACATACACTTCCTTCCCTGGTCGCCTTCCCGATGCCTCCTCGCCCAAGAACTGTGAGGCGAGTATTGGAATCGCGGGAGTCGAGCACTCACCCGAAAACATGGTATCGATTCCCAGGATCTCCAAGATAGTCTTCATGAACTCATCAAAGTTGCACTTCTTGACATACTCGCCTGAAGGGGCAAGCTCCCTAGGTCGTCTCTCTTCCCTTCGCTTCCGGCTATGAAACTCACTCAAAAATCTTCAAACAAGCTATAGTCCATATTCACCGCACCAGAATGTTGAACTCGGAAACCCGGATCAACGGAGTTCGGACCAGAAGGGTGCAACTTGCACTTACATCATTTGAGTATGAACACAATGTCAGTCACTCTAGGCAAAGAACCTCACTCACAATGGTAGACTACTTAGAATAGAGCTTGTGAGTTAGATCAAGGAGAACCCGCCACAAACCCGGAAGATCAAGGAGACCTTTCCCTCCCAAACCAATGTTGAGTTGGACACTCTAGAGGGCACTAGAGTGCACCACAATTCTGAACACAAAAACCTGTGTCAATGGAGTATAAGAGCACTCGTTGACTAGAACCAGCCTCCTCTCCAAAGGTGTCCCTGTGTGTCTATTTATAGTTTTCTTAAGTTGGTCTGCGTATAGAAAAATCCTTCCTTTTGGTGTTACTAACTACAATCCAAATTGGCATGTTTATAGTGAAATCTTGTCGTTTGGTATTACTAACCGCGGGCTAACAAAAAATTCCTTAAGGAAATGGGTAGTCCCTAAGAGGCGAGTACACGCTACTTGAGGCATGCTCGCATGGGGGCAGCAAGTACCCGATGGTGCTGGGTACTCGCGACTCTCATGAGACCTAGGGCGAGTGTTGGTCGACTGGGGTGCACACACTTATGGTTAGCGAGGATGTTAGTGCCCTAGGCCGCACTCACCCTCTTCAAGGAAAATATTCTTCTCTCTTTCTACTAGTTGATCTAGTGAGCCCACTTGACAAATATGAGGTTATACAAAAAGTTTACTGACTTAAGTAATAATTCACATTCTCAAATATCAGAGACAGATTTTCATAGTAGGTCACCTATAAAAATAGGTGACCTCCTGGAAAGTGCTCGTAGGTCACCTATAAAAATAGGAAAAACTATATGGTTTAGCTCAGTATGAGTTGTATGAACCAAAACAGACAACACTTCTGATATTATGAATGTTAGGTCATTACAAATTATATTAGAGTCAGAGATCTTAATGTATGATATTTTATTTGGGGACAACCTATGTGGAAGCTAGCGGGTCTGTAATATCCTGAACTTTATGAAGTCGTCTGATGAAGACGAGAAGTGCTTTGGTGGAAATGAAGCTCAAACAAAGTAGCTTATAGTAGAATTCTAGGATAACGAGTTTTTAGGAGAAATAGATCAAATATTACATTAGAATTCGAGGAAAATTTGATGTGTTTAAGTAATAATTTAGATCCTTAAATATCAGGATACCTTTTTGAAGCACATGGTGGAGTTGTGTTAAAAACTCCATAATTAAGCATGCTCTAGAGGAAGTAGTCCTGAGATGGGCGACTTCCTGAGAAGTACTCGTAGTCCACTTATGGAAATTTGTAGAAATGGGCAAAACATGCAATTTAGCTATGTATGGGCTGAGAGAACTAAATCAAAAATTTATTCTTATATTTTGAGGGTTGGTCGTGTATGTGGGTGTGTGTATGTGTCTGTAGTTATATAATTATAGATATAGTTATTGTTCTTTTCACTAATTCACTCATGAGACCACGACAATGCATGACGATTTTCCCATGAGGCCGTGATAGTGTCATTGATTGCTCATGCCTCTTGCAAGTAGTGTGAGGTGAAGGCGATATTACTACATCCCTCGATATCCTTACTGCATATTATTTGACATCAGTAATATTGTCGCTCACATTTCCTATAAGGAATGCAATCGATCAAGGATACTATCACAGTGGCATGGGGTCCTATGCACTATAACTTGTACATACATAGATAATTTCATAAAAATTATTTAGTGCACTTGATAAAGAATGTTGGTAAAACACACTTGGTTTAAAGGTCAAGCCCACCATTGTTGTATTTGTTGTCTTTCTTAAAATATCAATTTTGACATTTTATTAAATATTATTTAAATAAATAATTTTAGGCCGCTAATATCAGCACTGTTGTTTAGGTTATCAACACTCAAATTTTGTACATTTAGTGGTTTTAATTTTCCCATTAGCACACACAGTGATATCCGCCTTATTTGCACACACGCGGAACATCCTCCCCATGCATGCGAAAATCCCTCTCGCCTCTCGCCATAGGATTTTTTGCGATTTCTCCCACGATCTGGTGGCCCTTCTTCTTCGGCCAGCGACTCTTCCCCATTTTTGCAGTAGAGGTTCTTCTTCATCCCGGTCCGCAATCAAAACCTCTCGCCCTAGGGTTTCCCTAGGGTTTTTCGCGATTTATCCCATGATCTAGCGGCCCTTCTTCCACGACCAGTAACTCTTCCCCATTTCCGCAATAGAGGTTCTTATCCATCTCGACCAGCGATCAGAACCTCTTCTCCATTCTGACCTGTAGTTCTCCCTCCGCTTGAATCTCCCGTAGCATATGTTTTCTCCATGTGAAGGTATTTTGATTATCTTCTCCATGTGATACCTGTAGTTCTCATTCTACCAAATTTTCAACTAGGTATGTGACCTTAATTCTTACATGAATTTTTTTGTGATGAAGATTCAAACAAACATATAATGAATTGGATTAAAAGATTGAAATTGATTTGAGCAAGTATTTTCAAAGTGATATTTTTTTGTTCAAAGGATCTTATTGAGTGGGCGCGATGTGTTTATAGAATTCTTGGCTATGTGATCACTATCAAAAAATCTGATAAAATTCTTGGTCATCTCACCCTACGTGTAATACTAGTATGTGATAGGGGCGGTTATTACCGAGATAATCAAAACAAGAAAGTTTAGTTGAAAAGTGCCTTTGTAAAACTACATCTAAGAGATGTGGTTGTTTATTTTCCCTCAATGGAGTGAAGGTTGCAAATATAGAAGAATGTAGAGTAGATGTTCATTATGGTGTGCACAATCCTGAGAGTGTTCACTTAGAAGCACATGTTTATGCGGGGAGGTTAAATGTAGAAGAGAAAAATCTTGTCAGTCAAATGTGTAATACTTGTGTGAAACTATAGAAGATCCTATCAGAGGTGAAAAATAAGAACAATGTAATCACTACAGTTATAAGAACAATCTACAATGCATGAGCAAAACTATAAAAAAAGGAATTAAATGATCTTTATCCAATACAATATTTGTACAAGTTGATAGACAATGCATGTTATATTAGTTACAATACAATGCATGAAAGTAACAAAAAGCTAAAAAGTCTATTTTGTGCACATCCATTTGCAGTCAAACTGACAAATATATATTTCCAATAGTTTTTGAACTTGATTGTACATGCAAAATAAATAAATATTAGATGTCTTTACTTTGTATTATTGGAATGACTTCTACAACAAAACATTTTATTCTTGTTTTGCTTTCTTGTCTTGTGAAAAGCAACCAAGTTATGTTTGGAATTTGCAATGTTTCAAGACTTTACTTGCAATCAACTCTATGCCAACAGTCATTATAACGTATAGAGAAATTGCTTTAATGAATGCCATTGCAAATATTTTCCTGCAATCCAAAAATATTTTTGCCGAGTTCACATAAATAGGAATATTTTGGCTCATTGTAAGAAATTTTTTAGTAATGGAAAAGAATTTGAAAATTTTATGTTTAAATGGCAAATGATGATTGAGGCAGCTACAAAAAATGATTTCCATATTTGTTGCAATAAACTTGTTGTACAATTTTTTGCATTGCATTCAAATGTTCTCGATTATGTTACATCGACATGGATAGAGCTATATAAAGAATATTTTTTTAGCTTGGATTAATAAATGCATATATTTTGATTGATAAGTACAAATCGGGTTAAGGGGTGTCACAACCCGCATTTTCTCCGAAGAAAACGGATTATCAGAGTAGGAGAAAACACGCGTCGTGATGCCACGTCGAGCAGGGGATAACTGCCGACGCTCAGGCAAACCACTATCAACTATACTTTATGAAAATTCATAAGTTATATGATTAGAAAATCAGTTATATTTTTTTAAAGGTCGTATCCCTCGGCTCGGTGGATCACCTAGTCCATAATTTAAAAGTTATACCTATACGCTGCGAAAAATACTTTATTCAGGTTCGATATCCTAAAAGAGTGCATAAGTGTCCCTAGAGGACAACTTATACTATGCAGGACCCTACTTTTGATTTATACTATATATATAGGAAAATGATCTTTTTACGTTATTTGGAAAATAGTGATGAGTTTTATAAAACATGTTGATCATGAGATATACTTATAATAGTGTTTTTAGATTTAAAAGTAACTAGCAACCTAGCATAAGTCATCCCAAGAGCAAATAGACTAACTCTAGAAAGGTAGCAGCAAAAAGTAACACATCAAGTATCAAGGTAAAACTACCAGTGGGCGCCAACAACTGACACGAACCCACTGGAAAATATGTATGTCTGTAAGAAAAACAGTAAAACTACCTCACAAGACCAAGGAACTAATCTCCACAGAACGAGAGACCACCAGCAACAGCACAGTACAACTAGCCGCCTAATCGGCTATTAACCAGAACCTGAGGCATTCAAAGAAGAAAAGAATACCTCAACATGCTAAACAAGTAAGCTGTACGAAAATGTTAGGTTATAAGGTAAGCAAGAAGAGTAAGTAAACCGAAAACAAGCACCACTGTCCAAGGCAAGACAAAAGAAAAGCACTAAGTGCGAGGAAACAGCAACAACCCTGCCCAAAAATAAATCCTGCAAAGTTTACCAGGCTACCATGAGCCCAAACATTGCAAATTTACAAAGGAAGAAACGTCTAACACCCTAAGCTATGAGAGATGGTAGTAGCAAAAACAACGCGGATCTGAGTTGGAGACAAACTCGGCGCCCCAACCACCATTTCCAAGAAACAAAGCTCAGGGGTCTACATGTGAAAGCACTAGGGACCCCCACCCCCTTGCCCAGCCCGTACCTGGAGCAAGATAAAAGAAAAAGGGTGGCTTTGGCTAAATTACACAACACCTCCCCCATTAAGAGCTTCAAACCACCACTACTAACCACGACCCATGATTCGGCTTTTTTGGAAAAAAAAAAAGAAAATAGCCGACAAGGAACCTCAAAATCAAGGAATTCACTCGGGGGAGAAAATCAAGGTAAGGGAAAAGCGTTGAGATGACTCAATACGGCATGGCGTTGAGTGAGCCCCACTCACTCAACGCCTAAAAGACGGTGGCGTTGAGTGAGCTAGCCTCACTCAACGCCAAAACAGCAATGGCGTTGAATGAGGTTCACTCACTCAACGCCTTCTGCAACACTGGCTGTGGCGTTGAGTGAGCTAACCTCACTTAATGCCAAAACAGCTATGGCGTTGAGTGAGGTTCACTCCCTCAACGCCTTCAGCAAAGCAGGCTGTGGCGTTGAGTGAGCTAACCTCACTCAATGCAAAAACAGCTATGGCGTTGAGTGAGGTCCACTCCCTCAACGCCTTAGCACTTAGCCGCAGAACCCAACTGTGGCGTTGAGTGAGTCCACCTCTCGCAACGCCAGAACAGCTTTGGCGTTGATTGAGGTCGACTCACTCAACGCCAAAGTACTTAGCCACGAAAACAAACTGCGGCGTTGAGTTCGTCCACCATTCTCAACGATAGAACAGCTTTGGAGTTGAGTGAGGTCAACTCACTCAATGCCAAAGTACTTACCCGCAGGAAAAGGTTGCGGCGTTGAGTGAGTCTGCCTCACTCAGCGCCTAAATTGCCATGGCGTTGAGTGAGGCCCACTCACTCAACGCCATCCGGAAGAGGTCGGCGGGAATGCAGATTGATTCTCTCCGAATCGACGGGAATCACTAACGATTCTCGTCAAAGTCAGCGAGAATCACTTAGTGATTCCCGTCGATTTTGACTTAGAAGAATTTTCTCACTCAATGCCACACTACTTAGCCGCAAAAGAACAGATCAAGGGGCAATGGCGTTGAGTGTGTTCACCACACTCAACGCCAAGTCCCAGCAAACCCGGAGTTGAGTGTGTGCACCACACTCAACGCCAAGTCCAAGCAGACTCGACGTTGAGTGTGTGCACCACACTCAATGCCAAGCCCCGAATCCTCCATCGCTAAAATACAGTAACTTGAAAATTAACTCTCACACTCATCCTATCACATCAGACAACTACCATTAGCCCAGAATCTCTTTATTAGACAAGACTTAGGAGAGGAGATAAATTTCGTGCTGCTGCTACCTCTACTCTCAGGCCGAATCTACTCATCCTGAGCCTAATCAAGCAAAACTCGGCTTATATATTCATCGGCAACCTGGTAGTAGACTTAGCAGCCGCTGAAACTACGTAATCCTACAAGTTTAACAGTAAACCCTTGTTCTAAGAGTAGGGATTAGAACAATCTCAAATTAAGATGTAAAAAGAAAGAACTTCTGAAAGGAAAAAAGTCTGGACAAGAGTATAATTAGCGTGCTTAAGCAACATTTGTCATGGCTAAATCGGGTTTTAACAAGAACCTGGAAGCATTAATGGCGGAAAATAGAGATAACAACAAGAAATTTCTACTTGGCAAGGGCTAGGAGCACTACTTGCCTCGATTTCCAGAAAGGTCTCGACCGACTTTCTGCTTCCCCACGGATCTGGCAGCAAACACCTAACCGAGCTTGACTGGACATTTTTCAGAGAGGGAGAGGGGTCAAACGAAATTATACAACACCATAGAAGGGCACAAAATGGAGAAAGCTTACCGTCGAAATGGAGATCTAGGGGAGAGCAGTCCAGATCTACCCTCGAAACGAAAATCCGACCGCTAGAACTCCGGGAATCGGCGGTGGAAGGCACAGCTACCCGCCGGTTTTCTTCCGCTCACGAACAGGACAGCAGTTTTCTTTCATGGAAGGAGGCGATGAATAGTCTTGTTTTTTACTTAAGACTATATATACATAGACACGTCTATTCAGCCTTAACTGTCACCTAAAATACCGCAGGATTCATTTCAAACTAGCCTATTACAAGCTGCCAGCCATGCATGCTGCCACCTTTTCACGCACAAAAGCAATAACTGCTTATCTACTGGCCGCGGGATTAAATCACCCAGCTTTTTGACCGCTAGATTTCATTTTATAGCTTTATTAATTACTTAATTGCATTTATTACTATTAACACACCAAAACGACGCGAAAACCGAACCACCTCGGAATCCGACGAAATTCGCACCGTAGCTAATTACCTATGCTACAAACGCAACGGCGAAGTCAAAATTAATTTTCGATGAACAGAACTCGAGTTATACCGACCCGAAGTCAAAACACCAGCATCCCTCGATAGGCCACACTGGGTCACCCAAAACGATCCGGCTTGCTAGGGAGATCTTCCCAATAGACTACAAAATGGGCCACTCAGTTCTAAGGAGTTAAGACCACACTCCACAGATGACACAAGCCAAGGAAACGCGTCGACGTAACGCCAAGCAAGAATTAAATAATTGCAGAAAAATCGGGGGCGTTACAAGGGGGGTCATGGTTGATTGAAAAAATTCTTAGAAGTATCCATTGGAAACTTGTCGATTGTAGAAGACCTTTGATCAAATGATAAACCTACAACATAGAGGCATACAAAAGATCATTTGATGAAAGTTGCATTAAAATTAATAATGACTTCACGGGTTCTTTGTACTCTGAGTAAATAGGAAAATTTTCTACATAAGTTTTATAACTAATTAAATCGGAAGATGATTTAGTAAACAAAGTGAGGCATTTCAAAAAAGCTCATAAATGCCCACACATTAAAGATTCACATTGGGTTTGCCATGCGCACATGAGTTATATCCATACATTACTACTTCAAAAGGATTTTTGTTATGGCTGATAAATGGATATTGAAAAAAACTAATTTAAAGAACAAGTTTGAAGTGGACATGAAGAACAACATAGATAATGAGGTTGATCAGAAGCAGTGTTAAAATTTTATGACACAAATGAACACCAAATGAAAGAAATAAAGCGGAAGTTAAGAGAGATTGTACATTCAACATTGAGTCAAACCATGAAACCATCTATTCCTTTGAACTGAAAGGGGGCCAGAGGGTAGTTACAAAATTTTAAAGAAGATATTTTATCAACTAAATGATTACCCTAACATTTCAAAATGCATTGATGGAAGCCAAACTCTTGGAAACAAAGAAGAAATAAACTGGTTATCCAAAAGAGCACAAGGTTTGTTGATAGAGTTCGTCACCAATTTACACCATATTGGTTGGAACACATTATTGATGTGTTTGATATGTTAGGAGATGGCCACTATGGGAACTGTCAAGAGCTATAGTCATGGTTCCAGTTTGGTTCTGGTTCGGTTCTGTTTTAACTAAAACCGTGAATCAAACCGCTAATGTAACAGTTCTTCAAATTAGAACCAATATCTTATTTTATTTGAACGGTTCCAGTTCTAGTTTCGGTTCCAACTTTATTGTTGGAATCACCGTGTCAACGGTTCTGGTTATGGTTCAATAAAAACCAGAACCAAACCGACCAATAACGGTTCGGTCCGGTTCTATGCGGTTTGGTCTTGTTCCAATCAATTTCAACAAGAACCAAAACCAAACTTGGCATAATGAATGAGGGAGGTAAAAAATAAAATACTTGAGGGGAAAAGTAAACCAGTTAGATTTTTTACAAGTAGAAATTCGATGTCTGGGGTCGGGATGCAGAAATTTCAGGTTATACTAAGGGGAAAACTTTTTGTGTAATATAGTGTAACACCCCAAAAAGGCCCAAAAGACTCAACTTGAAATTTGAGTAGCAGGTCAGGTTACACGGCCTGGGACACGGGCGTGTCCCAGGGCGTGTCGGGTGACACGGCCTGGGACACGGGCGTGTCCCAGGGCGTGTTCTATTTATTTTGCAAAATTGGCCTATTCCGGGCAGAGCCGGACACGGCCTTGAACACGGCCGGGAACACGGGCGTGTCAGGCTGGACACGGGCGTGTCAGCTGCCGTGTTCCGACCCGTGTACTGGTTGCAGCTCCGATGGAGCAGGAGACACGGGCGTGTCTCAGGTTTGACACGGGCGTGTCAGGTCCGACACGGGCGTGTCGTTGACCCGTGTTGTGCAGTCGGTTCAAGCTGTGTGCACCGTTTAAGGGGTACACGGCCTGTGACACGGGCGTGTCACAGGCCGTGTCGGCCAAAAAGTGAAAGTTTGGGACAATCCTGGCCGTTCAGTTTCCTCTCTTTTGATCCAAAGGCTCAGGTGGTTTCTTGGGCTGGATAAGTCGTGAGAAGAGGTTGAAGATTCATTCTTCATTATTCTTAAGGAAGAGAAAAAGAGAGAGAAAGAGAGGAAGAAGGAGGAGGAGAGCTAGCCACCGGCGGAGCTCCCGTGGTCCGATTCGCGATCCGAAGCCGGCGTTGTGACGGCAAGGCTGCTGCGGTTCTTTCTCACCGGCTAGTTTGCGATGGCACCGAAGAGATCGACAAGGGTAACGATCTCCCTCCTTGGACATGTGAAGTCCTTCTTTTCTGCATTGCATAGGGAAAGCCCTTCCCCGCGAGTGTGCGGTGGGTTGTGGTGTCCCTTGGGGTAGATATGTGAAGTCCCCCTTGTTAGAGGCCGGAATTGGAGTACGGATCTAGGCAGGCTGTGTGAAGCCCATCTGGATGGAATCTGGATTGGTGATGCTTGTTTGCATATCGGAGAAGGCTCCGTGATAATGGCTTGTGATGCCTATGGCTTGTGATGCCTTGTTCCTACCTGTTGCTTGGTGCGGCAGGAAGTACTGGACGATGTCCAGGAAATGAAGAGGGTTGGCGGCAACTCTTGTGGCCGTGCGTTGCCACTTTGTGAGTAGTTGAGCCGTTGGGCTGCAACTCGATAAAAAGGCAGATTGCCGAACAGGAAAGGTGAAACCGACCCGCGCCTATAAAATGCCATGGATACTTCCGTATTCGAGGTGGCTCGGCGACTTGAGCAACGGGGGGTGGCTGATCCGTACCTGCGTTAGGTCCGTCCGACTTGGAAGCCTGGTATAGGTTTTGTTGGAGCGCCTAATGAGAGTCTTAGGCCCGCGCGCCGGAAAGACTAGAAATGCTCAAATACCGTGTAGACGGTGGTGTTGACCCTGGTATTCCGGTACACCGAAAATGTGCCCTGAGTGCACGGACTGTCGGGCCGGGTGGCCGATGGTTGTGATGGCTTGAATGTGCCTGCGCGCACATAGTTGCTATTGATGATGCCATGCTTGCAGGGAAAGAATGCTCATGCCCCGAGAAAGGGGTAGGATTGTTATAATTGGGTCAGCTGAATGCTGACCGTTGCATTGTTTGCCACCGGTTGGGTGGATTGTCCCCGTGCAGGTGCTGGAGAGCCAAGTGGTAAGTGATGGGCGGGAGAGCCCTACTGCTGTTGCTGCTGCTGCTGCGGCTAGCCTGGAAGGCTAAGCCATTGTTTTGTTTTCTCTTTGTACTCATGTATGGCCGGCCTGCGCGCCGAGGTTTGTAAAACATGATGTATGTTCAGAGGAACTGTAAGGCCTTAAGGCCAAACTCTTGTGGTTGTGTACATTCCGTGGTATATATATAAATGTGGTTTTATATATTGGACATTCCGGTTAAGAGTTCAAAGTTGTAACTTAAAGCTTCCGCTAGAATGCTCTGAGTTAGGATTCGTAATTGATTTGGTATTATCCTGTGACCTCACCGTCTGTTTGTGGCATATAGTGTGGGGCCCCGGCCGGACCTTCTACTAGACGTCATCTAACGGATGGGGTCGTTACATTTTGGTATCAGCTTTTCGTCGGTCTTCCTCTTTCGAATTCGTGGACGAATTCTTTTGTGGGGTGGCGGGCACGTGTTTGTGCGACCTGCTGTAACGCTAATGAACTCTGGAATGTCCATTACGGAATGTACAAAATCTTGTTTGAGGAATCTGCGCGTTCCTTTTTGTGTTGTTTTGCTTGCATACGTTCGCTAATGTGTGTCTTGTCCACCTATAGGTGACACGTAGTGGTGCTGGGCAGTCTGAGCCCCAGCGTTCTGATGAGAGTGCGGCACCAGCTGAGGTGCCAACACCTCCTCCATCTGCAGAAACTGTTCGCTTAGTGGCTGAGGCGCTATTTGCCATGATTCAGCCGACCGGGCAAGCGCAGCCGGCGGTAGTGCCAGTTCGTGTTGATGTAAGACCCGAGCCGGTTGAGGCTGTAGATCCACGAGCAGCTGACCGACAGTTGAAGCAATTTATGAGCTTCAGTCCTCCGACGTTTGCGGGAATGGGATCCCCAACGCAGGCGGAAGATTGGTTATCGCGTGTCAAGAGGATAATGACAGCGATCAGGGCGGAGGAAACTCTCAAGGTCACCTTAGCCACCTTCATGCTGGAAGGGGAGGCGCGGTTGTGGTGGGACGAGGTTGAGCTGCACCACTTGGCGGGCAGGCAATTAACACAAGTATCGATTGAGGAGTTCTCTCGAATCTTTCTGGCGAAACATGTCCCAGCGGCGCAACGTATTGCTATGGAAAACGAGTTCCAACGGTTAAAGCAAGGGGAAGATAGTGTGGATATCTACTTGCACGAGTTTACCAGGTTGGGACGATATGCGGGAACAATCTTCGCGGATGACCAAAGGAAAACGAATCGGTTCTATGAAGGATTGCGGGATGAGTTACGATTCCTGCTTTCGAGTTCTGTGAGCCAAGGGTTTCAGGCGTTGGTTGATACTGCGTGCGCGTTGGAAAAGGACATGAGGCGAGTGCAAGGGAATAAGGGCTTGGTGGTGTCTAAGCCAGAGTTTCAAGCACCTCGCCCAGGCAAGTTGTTTTACCAGAAGAAAGGGGGCAAGAGGTCCAAGCCATCTGGGCAAGTGACTACGACCATTGTGTCGGGAGCGACATCAAGGCCGGATGCTCGTACGTGCTATAACTGTGGCCGGGTGGGGCATATTGCTCGTGACTGTCGAGTTGTGCAGCCCAAAGGGGAAAAGAAGACGGGTGCGTCGTATGCTGAGAAGGGCAAAGCGGTGGTGGATTCCTCTGCTTCCCAAGCGCAGCCCCGAATCTATCAACTTGGCCAACAGGAAGCGATTAAGCAAAGTGACGTCGTCACAGGTACGAGTTGAGTTACTTGTTGTGCTTTTGGTTTTGGTTTTGTTTAGCTTGTGCATGATGTGTGTGTGCTGCAGGCTTTGTCCTGATTCGGAATAACTTAGCGAGAGCCCTGTTTGATACGGGTGCTTCGCATTCTTTTCTGTCTGAAGATTTCGTATCTCGCATTGGGGTACCGAGTCATGTGACGGTGGATAGTACAAGGGTGCTATTGCCGAATGGCTGTGTGATGCTTGCGGATAGGGCTTGCGATGTGGATGTGCACATAGGAAGTCGGGATTTCGGTTTGAGTGCAGCTGTGCTACCGTTATCGGAGTTTGATGTGATCTTTGGTATGGACTGGCTCTCGGAGCAGCGTGCCTTTATTGATTGCAACTCCAAAGAGATTACACTGGGCCAGAATACCGGGCTTGTGACGAAGTTCGCTGGTATGCGAGGAGTTGGCGGAACGTTGTTGTCTGCACTCCAAGTCGTCAATGCTGTGCGGAAGGGCGCGGAGTTATTCTTCACGCTAATACAGGCTGTTGAGCCAAAGGCCAGTGTCGGTGAAGTGCCAGTTGTGTCAGAGTTTGCCGATGTGTTTCCTAAAGATCTTCCTGGGTTACCACCCCAGCGGGAGATTGACTTCTCTATTGAGTTGGTGCCAGGTGCGAAACCTGTGGCCCGCTCTCCATATCGCGTCGCGCCAAAAGAGATGGCTGAGTTGAAAGTCCAACTGCAAGAGTTGTTGGAGCAGGGTTATATACGCCCAAGTATGTCACCTTGGAGCGCGCCTGTTCTCTTTGTGAAAAAGAAAGACGGTAGCTTACGGTTGTGTATTGACTACCGCGAGTTGAATAAGCTGACGGAGAAAAACAAATATCCGATTCCGAGGATAGATGACCTCTTTGATCAGCTGGCGGGATCAACGGTCTATTCCAAGTTGGATTTGAAATCGAGATATTATCAGCTAAGGATTCGGGAAGGTGACATTCCCAAGACAGCGTTTGGAACACGCTACAGTCATTATGAGTTCACGGTAATGCCGTTTGGCCTATGTAATGCGCCTTCGGTATTTATGGACCTAATGCATCGAACGTTCCGAGAGTACTTGGATTTGTTTGTTATTGTGTTTATCGATGACATCTTAGTATACTCTCAGTCGGAAGAGGATCACGCAAACCATTTGCGGTTGGTCTTGCATACCCTGCGGAGGAATAAGCTTTTTGCCAAGTTCTCAAAGTGTGAGTTCTGGCTCTCTTCAGTAGCCTTTTTAGGCCATGTGGTAAGCGGAGAGGGTATCGCGGTGGATCCGTTGAAGATAAGTGCCATCCGAGATTGGCCAGTGATGTCTTCAGTGGCCGAGGTCAGGAGCTTCCTTGGACTTGCGGGCTACTATAGACGGTTTGTGGAAAACTTCTCACGGATTGCTTTACCTCTGACCACGCTGACGAGAAAAGATCAAAAGTTCATATGGACGCCGGAGTGCGCGCGAGCTTTTGAAGACTTGAAGAGTCGTTTGACCACGGCGCCTGTGTTGACGTCGCCATGTGGTACCGATGGGTATGAGATCTATAGTGATGCATCTGGGAGCGGCTTAGGCTGCGTTCTTCTGCAGTTTGGGAAAGTGATTGCTTATGGCTCGCGTCAGTTGAAAGTGCATGAGCGGAATTATCCCGTCCATGATTTGGAGTTGGCGGCGGTAATCTTTGCGCTCAAGTTGTGGCGGCACTATCTCTATGGCGTCAAAGTGGATATCTATACAGATCACAAGAGCCTAAAGTATTTGTTGGATCAGAAGGATTTGAATATGTGACAACGAAGATGGATGGAGTTCCTCGGGGACTACACCTTCGAGATTCACTATACTCCCGGGAAGGGAAATGTGGTCGCTGATGCTTTGAGTCGGAAGACTCCGGTACGGGCAAGCTGGTTGCAGAGGCATGATCAGCGTTTGATCCAAGAATTGGAAGCAATGGAGATATCGTGTGTTGACAAAGGTGCGTCAACCGATGCGTGCTTGAACTGGACGGAGGTGCAGTATGACCTTACGGACAGAATTCGTCGAGCAACGGAGCTTGATGAAAGTCTCCAGCGCTATGCTAAAGATGGGCCGGATGATCAATTCTCTTGGGATAACGGGTTGTTACGGAGAAATGGTCGAGTGTGCGTCCCAAATGTGGGTAAACTGAGGGAAGAGTTGATGTACGAAGCTCACTTTGCAAAGTACTCAGTTCACCCAGGGAGCACAAAGATGTACAGGGACATGAAAAAGCTGTTCTGGTGGCCCGGACTAAAGAGAGATGTGGCTCGTTATGTGGCTAAATGCAACACCTGTGCGTTGGTGAAAGCAGAATGCCAGAAGCCTGGCGGTTTTCTGAAGTCGTTATCTATTCCGGAGTGGAAGTTCGATGATATTTCGATGGATTTCGTGCACGGGTTGCCGAGATCTCAACGCGGTCATGATTCAATCTGGGTGATTGTGGACCGGTTGACGAAAGTGGCGCACTTCCTTCCCAACAGAAGAGACGATTCAGTGGAAACCTTGGCCAAGCTGTATGTGGAGCAGGTTGTTCGACTGCACGGTGTTCCTCGGAGCATCGTTAGTGACCGTGATGGGCGGTTCACATCGAATGATTGGCGGCTCGTTCATCAAATGTTGGGTACAAAGTTAGCGTTTAGTACGGCCTTTCATCCCCAAACGGATGGCCAGACTGAACGAACCAACAGGACGATGGAGGACATGCTCCGCATGTGCGCCCTAGACTTTGGTAAGAGATGGGAAGAGTATATATTTCTCGTCGAATTTGCCTATAATAATAGTTACCAAGCGAGTATTGGTATGGCACCATTCGAGGCGTTGTATGGTCGGAAATGCCGTACACCGTTAGCTTGGGCAGAAGCAGGCGAATCGAAGCTGAATGGGAAAAAGGAAGTCGTAGAAGCGACTTCGCTCATACGCTCTATTCGGGAGAGGCTATTGATAGCCCAAGATCGTCAAGCAAAATACTACAATGCCAAGCACCGGAACATGGAGTTCGCGGTGGGTGATTGGGTATATTTGAAGATCAAACCCTTCAAAGGTGTGTCCAGGATTCGGCGTTTGAAAAAGCTAAGTCCGAGGTATCTTGGTCCGTTTGAGGTGGTGGAGCGTGTTGGGGAAGCTGCTTATCGACTAGCACTTTCAGCGGACTTGGGTGGATTACATGATGTGTTTCACATCTCAGTCCTTCGTAAGGCGGTAAAGGATCCGGCGCAAGTCGTGGAGGCTGATCGGGTACCGGTCGAGTATGGGCTAACGACGAGGGTTAGACCCATTCGGATCGAGGATCGAGCCGAGAAACAGTTGCGGAACAAAGTGATCGGGATGGTCAAGGTCCGTTGGGACAATTGTGGCCGTGAAGAGCTAACATGGGAGCGAGAGCAGACCATGCGAGCTGAGTTTCCCGAGTTATTTGTATAAACTGTAGACCGTGTACTTTTTGTTATAACAGAGTTATAGCTGCTGAGTTTTATTTCCTTACCGTGCAAATTTCGGGACGAAATTTTGATAAGGGGGGGAGGGTTGTAACACCCCAAAAAGGCCCAAAAGACTCAACTTGAAATTTGAGTAGCAGGTCAGGTTACACGGCCTGGGACACGGGCGTGTCCCAGGGCGTGTCGGGTGACACGGCCTGGGACACGGGCGTGTCCCAGGGCGTGTTCTATTTATTTTGCAAAATTGGCCTATTCCGGGCAGAGCCGGACACGGCCTTGAACACGGCCGGGAACACGGGCGTGTCAGGCTGGACACGGGCGTGTCAGCTGCCGTGTTCCGACCCGTGTACTGGTTGCAGCTCCGATGGAGCAGGAGACACGGGCGTGTCTCAGGTTTGACACGGGCGTGTCAGGTCCGACACGGGCGTGTCGTTGACCCGTGTTGTGCAGTCGGTTCAAGCTGTGTGCACCGTTTAAGGGGTACACGGCCTGTGACACGGGCGTGTCACAGGCCGTGTCGGCCAAAAAGTGAAAGTTTGGGACAATCCTGGCCGTTCAGTTTCCTCTCTTTTGATCCAAAGGCTCAGGTGGTTTCTTGGGCTGGATAAGTCGTGAGAAGAGGTTGAAGATTCATTCTTCATTATTCTTAAGGAAGAGAAAAAGAGAGAGAAAGAGAGGAAGAAGGAGGAGGAGAGCTAGCCACCGGCGGAGCTCCCGTGGTCCGATTCGCGATCCGAAGCCGGCGTTGTGACGGCAAGGCTGCTGCGGTTCTTTCTCACCGGCTAGTTTGCGATGGCACCGAAGAGATCGACAAGGGTAACGATCTCCCTCCTTGGACATGTGAAGTCCTTCTTTTCTGCATTGCATAGGGAAAGCCCTTCCCCGCGAGTGTGCGGTGGGTTGTGGTGTCCCTTGGGGTAGATATGTGAAGTCCCCCTTGTTAGAGGCCGGAATTGGAGTACGGCTCTAGGCAGGCTGTGTGAAGCCCATCTGGATGGAATCTGGATTGGTGATGCTTGTTTGCATATCGGAGAAGGCTCCGTGATAATGGCTTGTGATGCCTATGGCTTGTGATGCCTTGTTCCTACCTGTTGCTTGGTGCGGCAGGAAGTACTGGACGATGTCCAGGAAATGAAGAGGGTTGGCGGCAACTCTTGTGGCCGTGCGTTGCCACTTTGTGAGTAGTTGAGCCGTTGGGCTGCAACTCGATAAAAAGGCAGATTGCCAAACAGGAAAGGTGAAACCGACCCGCGCCTATAAAATGCCATGGATACTTCCGTATTCGAGGTGGCTCGGCGACTTGAGCAACGGGGGGTGGCTGATCCGTACCTGCGTTAGGTCCGTCCGACTTGGAAGCCTGGTATAGGTTTTGTTGGAGCGCCTAATGAGAGTCTTAGGCCCGCGCGCCGGAAAGACTAGAAATGCTCAAATACCGTGTAGACGGTGGTGTTGACCCTGGTATTCCGGTACACCGAAAATGTGCCCTGAGTGCACGGACTGTCGGGCCGGGTGGCCGATGGTTGTGATGGCTTGAATGTGCCTGCGCGCACATAGTTGCTATTGATGATGCCATGCTTGCAGGGAAAGAATGCTCATGCCCCGAGAAAGGGGTAGGATTGTTATAATTGGGTCAGCTGAATGCTGACCGTTGCATTGTTTGCCACCGGTTGGGTGGATTGTCCCCGTGCAGGTGCTGGAGAGCCAAGTGGTAAGTGATGGGCGGGAGAGCCCTACTGCTGTTGCTGCTGCTGCTGCGGCTAGCCTGGAAGGCTAAGCCATTGTTTTGTTTTCTCTTTGTACTCATGTATGGCCGGCCTGCGCGCCGAGGTTTGTAAAATATGATGTATGTTCAGAGGAACTGTAAGGCCTTAAGGCCAAACTCTTGTGGTTGTGTACATTCCGTGGTATATATATAAATGTGGTTTTATATATTGGACATTCCGGTTAAGAGTTCAAAGTTGTAACTTAAAGCTTCCGCTAGAATGCTCTGAGTTAGGATTCGTAATTGATTTGGTATTATCCTGTGACCTCACCGTCTGTTTGTGGCATATAGTGTGGGGCCCCGGCCGGACCTTCTACTAGACGTCATCTAACGGATGGGGTCGTTACATATAGTACGTAGAACTAAAAGTTTAAAATCAAAATAGCAAAACTACAAAATCGCACATGACCACATTGATTTTAAACCGCACCAAATGGTTTGGATGTGGTGCGGTTTCATTCATTGCAAAATTGCATAGTTTGCGGTACGGTTTTTGGCGGTGCAAAATCTACAAAACCGCTCCACACCGTTGTCATCATTTGTACCGATTTCTTCGAGGGGTTTCACATTCTAATCATCGTCAATGAGTATGTTACCTTCATTTTTCTGTAGCTTTGTCGTCTCCTCTTCGACTAGTGGTTCCTTTCTCTTCGACTCTTTCTAGACATCGATTGCATGTATTCATGTTAGAAACCATTTTGGTATTATTCTTCTTTTTTGGCTCTTCTTTGACAGGTATTAAATAATATTCAAAATTTGAATTCTCGCCTTCCGAGCACTGAAATGAACCGTGGACCTCCAATCTCTATTCAAAAATTCAAAGATCACGATCGTGTAATGTTGACGCAATGTTCAAATCACACTGCACAGTTTTGGTGTGGTGCGATTTTGTTCAGTCCAAAACTGACTCCCTTTGGTACGATTGCGGTTTGAGTTTGAACCACACCAAATCGCACAAGTTTCACCCTTAATAATAAGTATAGATATTATAGATAGATTATAAAAAATAACAATATTATAATAATATTAGTACTAATAAAAATATTATTATAAATAATAATAAACGGGTCACAGTTCAGTTCCGCTTCGATCGGCCCAGTTTGGATTGGATCTAAATTCCTTGAAACCCCCTACGACTTGTATATTGCGGTTTCGATTCCGGTCCAGATAATAAAATTAAAGAACCATGTCCAGACCAATGTTGCTCACGGTTCCAAAATTCAAACCGAAACCCGGATAATTAGCGATCGGTTCGGTCTGATTATTTGCGGTTCCGGTACAGTTTATAGTTCTTGGTTTAAAGTGATAGCTCTAGTACTGTGTCATTATTCATGCATTGAATGTCCATGGTGATAGACAACAAGTGAGGAATGATCTACAATGAGAGCTTTAAAATCATAGAATTTTATATGATCACATTTTTTGCCACCATATATATGAAGAGTTATTGGATAGAGTTAGATGCATACAAACTCTGACACCATTTGACAAATGGATGGTAACACCCAATATGTGCCTAGAAATAAGTTCATGCTACAACATTGCTTTTGTTCAATCATTTGAATTGCAAAGTTTGACCTTCATTCTAGTTCATTCGTCTTTGCCGAAAAAACCAAAAATGATTTGCAATGAATTTGTATGAGATCATCACTTCATTGAATTGACATTAAATGATTGCTCTCCGATACCACATATTGTTCCGACATGGATGAGATATCATAAAGCCATAACGTAGGATTGAGAAAGACATTATAAATCTCGAATTACAACTTCTCAACCTCAATCCGGGTATACTATGTTAGAGGAGTTGGATCATATGGCATAAAAAAGGCGCGCTTAATTAGTTTATATACTATCAATATTTAAATTTTCATTAAGTATATATCTAAAATATTTTCTTTCATTTTTACAAATATTACAATTGAAGAGAAGATTTAATAGAGTATCAACGACAAACATACTCGATGTTTCAACAATGATATATGTTTTGAATATGATGTTTTGTCTATAATATATATTTTGAATATAATATTTGACTTATTTTGGCAATAAAAAGATTTTTAATTATTGTTTTTTTAGAGTTAAAGATTGTGTGCAAGATGTGTTTATCTTGCGGATTGTCATTGTCTCAAAACAAATGCGTGCGGATAACCAAAAATAAGTGCAAATATCAACGCTCTAATTTAATTGCATTAAAGATTGATTTGAAAAAAAAAATCAATGGCTCCAATTAATTTGATGGTGCATCGGTGAAGCAAGACTTAAAATTTAATAATAATAAAAAAATAATATACAATAGAGAGAGAGAGAGAGAGAGAGAGAGAGAGATGTATTTCAGCTTTGTTAATGCATGCATTAACATATTAATTAGCCACATATATTTAATTATTTACTATAAATTCAATTTTCATATTTGTAAACATTGTATCTCCTTCATTGATTTGTGTATATGCATTCAAACTTTATTTTCTTATAATTTATAATAATGGATAATTTTATATATGAATGCTCAAATACATCAATTAATGTAAAGTGATAGAAAATACATGCATGAATCGAAATTTCGAAGGAATGTCTACTTAAACTAAATTTTCACATTAAATTATTAGTTTTTTCAAGACATTGAAAAGTGGGAATTTTTCTTGAGCCAAAATCTTTTAACTTGGGACCTTTTTGAGTGAGCGACATGCTGCCACTATACAGCCGTACCTCCAGGCCTCTTCTCTAACGGGATTCGAGGGGGGTTGGGGGGCTGTACTTTACGGTACAGTACATAATTCAATGACTGTAAGTACATCACATCGCGATCTGAGATGTGCACGCATCTCCACGTGAGATGGGATGCACTCGCAGTCATTGGATGAATGCACTGCACCGTAAAGTGCAGTGTCTGCACTTTACACCCCGGTTCCTCTCCGACGACACCACTCCTTCTCCGGCAATTAAATCAATGTTAGGATTTGGCGAGGTGTCAGCTCAGTAGCCGTCCAGATCTCTACACGTGGAGCACATCAGGAGAATGAAAAGGCATCAATGGCGGCCATCACTGGACACGTGGCTTCATCATTGCTGAGTCGAATATTTATGGAGCAAGCAACAACAAGCAACAACCACTAGATTAATAGTTAAAGTTGGGATCTACCAACACGTGTCAGCATCAGGACATGCAATAGCCTCTAGATTTATAGTTTGATTTATTACCGTTACAATGTAATTAGCCCAATGAGGCAATTAGTAGGCTATTAATAGTTTGAACCGCTGTAATTATTTTTCAGCCATGGATTAATAAAAGAATTGTTCTCTCACTTTCTCTCTCTCTCTATTAGTCTCTCTCTCTCTCTTCCTCTCTCCCTCACCCTCTTTCTTTATCCTCCCAGAAACCTTCTTCCTCCCCTCCGGCGGCCTTCCGGTGACGTTGTGGTTACCTTTTTTTCCTTTCAAGCGACACTCTTTGCCGTCCAATCCGATTCGGCCTTACGAGGCCCTATCATTTGGTGCTCTCGTTCCTTGAACTCAAGCTTTCTCATGGCAGACCACACTCGTTCAAAGGACACACACAATCACTTTCTTGAGTTACAAGAAGCCTTCCGTGCAGAACAGGATACTCGGCTATCACAATATTCCGATCTCCGTGACGAAATTCAGACCAAAGAAACTCTTATGGTCCTGCAAATCATCGAAACACGGACGGATGCAGCGGACAAAATTGACACATCCAGAGTGACATGATGGCCCAATTCAAACAGATGCAGTCTTCCCTCGATATGCTGCATGCTCGGTCATCAGATTTCAGTTCCGCCACACCCTCCCAAGGCATTCTTAGACATTCCCCTCAATTTTCAACGTCGCACCAGGTCGTTTCTTCCCTTTCCGAATCTAAATTTAACTGCACCCGATTTAATGAAGGCGACCCAACCGATTGGTTATATAATTTATAGCTTTACTTTCAATATCATAATACAAACCCACGGAATTATTTACTGCTCGCGGCGTGTCACCTTGACCGACCAGCATCACGCTGGTACCAGGCGACTTTACGTGACCTTCCTACTATAACATTCCCATATTTTGTTGAGGTCATAATGAAACGTTTTGGCCCTTCCACTTATGAGAATACTGCAGGATCCTTAAAACAACTGCAATAAGTAACGACAGTTACCGACTACAAGAACCAATTTGAAGAACTTTTAACCCGAGTTCCAGGACTTACACCAGGGTTTATAACCAGTATATTCGTTTCAGGCCTTAAACCTACTATCCATAGTATCGTTAAAATGCAATGACCAGGCGATTTACATGATTCATACGCCCTAGCACGAATGGTTGAAGACCAAGAATTAGACACACTTCAACACCAGTTTCAACGCCCGCGCGTGGATAACCCACACACACATAAATTACAACCTTCCACAACAACCTCACACACCTCACGACTCCAATGGCAAAACATTTCTAATAATTCATAGTTACCAAAAACACAAAATCCTCCTAAGTATCAAATACGACGCTTATCTGCTGCTGAATGCCAGCGTCGTCGCGACCTGGGCCTATGCTACAGCTGCAATGACAAATATACTTACGGACACAGTTGTAAGGGCTCGGGCTCCCTGTTATACTTCCAGGTTAGTGTTGAACCAGAACCCCTAGACGACACTATCGACGAACCCATACAGGAAGCCGTCGACCATAGTGGTTCAGTTTGTATGTATTCCCTGACCGGTGAACCCTCTAGTACGTGTTTAAGAGTGCTCGCACATTTAGGCTCACATTCACTCCAAACGTTAATTGACAGTGGCAGCTCCCATGATTTTATATCCAAATGAATAGCATCCTTTTTAAAGTTACCCGTCCTAGACATTCAACCATTTAAGGTCTTTATGGTCAATGGTATGTTAGTCCTATGCACAGGCAAATGTGTGGACATCACGTTCATTCAAACCAATGTGTATAAACTGAATTTATACGTCCTTGACTATATGGGGCGGATATCGTTCTGGGAGTATAATGGTTACGGTCCTTAGGACCGGTAACCACCGACTACTCAACCCTCGCGATATCATATGTCACCAATCAGGGACAAATCACATTACATGGCCAACCCACGAACCCTGAACAGGAGGTTTCATCATCGCAGGTGGCTCGATTGATGTACCTACATTCATCGGCACTGTGCATATTAACCAACGAGCTACCACAAAACTATCGAGGGCTTCCAGATTCAATTTCGAATTCCAACTTACCTATTAAATATCAGACTCTGATACAAAAATACCAAATTTTGTTCTATGACACTACAGTTTTTCCACCAAAGCGACCCATTGATCACACAATTCCCCTCATACCTCATTCCAAACCAGTAAATGTCAAACCATACTGATACCCCCACTATCAAAAAAATGAAATTTAAAAACTCGTACGTGAAATGTTAGATGCCGCCCTGATACGACCAAGCACCTCGAGTTTTAGTTCCCCAGTTATTTTAGTAAAAAAAAGACGGGCCATGGCGATTTTGCGTAGATTACCGGGTTCTGAATAATATCACTGTCAAAGATCGTTTTCCTATTCCAACTATTGATGAATTACTCGATGAATTATATCACGCCCGTTTCTTTTCAAAACTGGATTTAAGAGCAGGCTACCATCAAATTCGGATGGCCGAAGAGGATATCCATAAGACATCCTTTCGAACACATCATGGCCACTACGAATTCACCGTAATGCCGTTCGGCCTTACAAATGCTCCATCAACCTTCCAATCGTTGAAGAACTCCATTTTCAGGCCCCACTTACGCAAATTTCTGGTAGTTTTTTTGATGATATACTAGTTTACAGCACCACGGAAACGGAACACATAAACCATTTAGCCACCGTTTTTCAAATCTTATTTACTAACGTTATGCAAGTAAAATACTCTAAATGTTTTTTTTCAAAACTGAAATTGAATTTTTAGGCCACTGCATCACCGCAGGCAAAATGTATCCTAATCACACCAATATTAAGGCCATTGAAAATTATTCTACACCCAAAACACAGAAGGACGTACGAGCATTCTTAGGATTAGCAGGTTTTTATCGCTAATTAATTAAAGGATTTTCTACCATAGCAACACCATTATCTGAATTATTAAAGAAAAATAATTTTGACTGGAATGCTACCACTGAAGCGGCATTCCAGTCCGTAAAAGAGGCTTTAATTTCTAAACCCACACCATCCTTGCCTAATTTTAAAGAACATTTTACCATAGAAACAGTTGCTTCCGGCATAGGAATAGGAGCAGTGTTATTACAAAATAAAAATCTGATTGCTTACTTTAGCAAGAAATTGACCTCACTTATGAAGCAGAAGTCGGCATACGTACGGGAGATGTACGCAGTCACTTCTGCAATTGCCAAGTGGAGACAATATTTATTGGGTCATCAATTCCAAATCCTCACAGACCATAAAAGCCTCCACAATCTCCTAACACATGATTTACACACACCCGAGCAACAAATATTTTGGGCTAAACTTATCGGATTCGATTATACTATCAAATATAAACCTGGGAAAACTAACATAGTCGCGGATTCACTATCTCGGTCATGTTCCAACCACAGTGAACCATCAACTACTCTGGTTAATAAAACAACACCTACTTCACTAAGGCAACCCGCAACCTCCACACTATGTCAATATCAACGACCACCTCCCCATTACTGGACAGCCTCCATTTCGACTACGCTAACGACCCATACACCCAACAATTGCAGGGTGAATTAACTTCACACACAGGTAGTCACCCGGACTGGATGCTAAGAGGTGGAACATTATATTACAAACATAGACTTTTTATTCCAGAACACTCACCCATAATTCCAAAGATAATAACTGCGTGTCATGATACCCCATTTGGGGGGGGGCATTCCGGGGTAAAAGCGACACTACACAGGATCCAAAACAACTTTCACTGGAACAACATGAAAAAAAATATTACTGACTTTATCACAAAATGTGATCTCTACCAAAAGGCTAAACCCACTAATCATTTGCCCTATGGATTACTGCAACCATTACCTATTCCAACACAAATCTGGTCGGACCTCACTATAGATTTCATCACCAACTTACCAAAGTCTCAAGGATTTACCATAATCATGGTAATAGTGGATAGACTCACCAGAGCAGCCCACTTTGCGCCACTGACACCTCTATTAATTGGACCCAATGCGGCCTCAGTATTTTGGGAAACGGTGGGAAAATTTCGCGGTCTGCCGACATCAATCATTTCAGACCGTGATACAATTTTTTTGTGCAATTTTTGGAAAGGATTGTTTACCATACAAGGCACCAAACTGCTATATAGTTCTGCCTATCACCCACAAACAGATGGGTTAACAGAACAGACAAACAGAACTCCACGGCAATATTTATGCATGTATACTCATGACCATCCAAAAAAATGGTCTACCTACTTAAGTCTAGTGGAATATCATTTCAATACGACTCTAAGCACCTTGACCAGCATGACTCCATTCGAAGCCATGTTCGGTCGTCCGCCTCCTGGTCTTCTTTCTTATTGCGCAGGAACAAGCAAAAATGACGCAGTGGACATCACACTCCAAACAAGGGACGACATAATACATAAGCTCAGACAACACCTGCAACAATCTCAACAGCGCATGAAACATTTTGCGGACAAAGGAAGGAGCAAAAGAAGCTTTCAAGTCAACGACTGGGTGCTCCTTAAACTACACCCATACAGACAACTTACCCTCAAATGCACGAGTTGCAGGAAGCTATCCCTCCAATATTACGAACCCTTCTAGATCCTGGAAGTCGTAGGAGAAACACCATACCGTCTTCAACTTCCGGAGTATTGCAAGATACATCCTGTTTTCCACATCTCACTACTCAAACCGTACAACAACGACAACACACAACATGTATCAGCCTTACCAACACAGAACCACAAGAGTATGCCCGTGCATATTCCTTTAGCCATGGTTGGCCTGCGACAGATTATACGCAATAATCTACCGATCCAGCAAGGCCTAGTCTAGTGGAAGGATCTTCCACCCGAAGACAGTACCTGGGAAGATCTCGACCCAATACCTACAGATCTACAACACACAACCACCAAACCCACCGCAACCTCTAATGATGTCGGGCTCTCCGATCTACTTCCACCAACATGGCAAAAACAGTAAAAACGCACTCAAAACCGCCGACTGACTCTCCATCAACACCCAGAAGAAAGTTAGAGAAGTTATACCAGGAGACCAGGAAGGTTAGATGTCTACCAACCGTGCTACCAAACAGTTTACCCTACTGGATCGACGCAGCCATGGCGATTTCCTTGCTCTCCTGCGATTTTTTCCCCTTCTCCCGCATCCTGCCGTCACACAAACCCTAAAAACAGTCGAAGGATTGAAACGATGAGGACATCAGACTTTTTAAAGGGAAAGGTAATGTTAGGATTCGGCCAGGTGTCAACTCAGTAGCCGTCCAGATCTCTACATGTGAAGCACATCAGGAGAATGAAAAGGCATCAATGGCGGCCATCATTGGACACGTGGCTTCATCATTGCTGAGCCGAATATTTATGGAGCAAGCAATAGTAAGCAACAACCACTAGATTAATAGTTAAAGCCGGGATCTACCAACACGTGTTAGCATCAGGACAAGCAACAGCCTCTAGATTTATAGTTTGATTTATTACCGTTACAATGTAATTAGCCCAATGAGGCAATTAGTAGGCTATAAATAGTTTGAACCGTTGTAATTGTTTTTGATGGCGACAACCCCCAACGTGTTAAAGTTGAAGATGATGACGGCGACGACGACGGCGTTCTCCTACAGTTGAAGATGATGATGGCGATGGCGACGGCATTCTCCTACATGTTGAAGATGATGACAGCGACGGCAACGGCTTTCTCCTACATGATGAAGATGAAGACTACATGATGTGGAGCTACATGAGATGAAGGCTTTTCAACATTATTTAGTTTATTTCTATTTGCATTTTATTTTCATCATGTAATGTTTAAAGATATTTAGTATTGTTTTTATTTTTATTTAGTGGGTTGCACATAGCCTATGCATGATGTAAAGCCTATATATAGGCATGGACTTTCATAATTTTACTTAGTGAATGAAAAGATTTAGAAAACCCTAAACCCCTTGAAATTCTCTTCACTTATCCTCCTTGGCCGCCCACCCTCTTCCTCTCTCCCTCTTGGCCGCCGACAACTCTTCCTCTCCCCTCCTCTTGCTCGGCCTCCCTCTTCTTCCCTCCTCCCCTCTACAAAATCTTAGCCCTCTCCTCCCGTCTACTCTAGCTCGGCCACCACAACCCCTCCCTAGCCGCCGTCCTCCTCCACCAACACCAACCCGAGCACCACCTCAACTCCACCTTCCAATAGGCCCGGCCACAATCTTCTCCTTGTGAGATCCCCACTCCGGCGTGAAGGGAAGGAAGCGGACAAATTTCTCTCCATCCGGCGAAACTCCAGCGGTGCCGTGGAAGAACGATCCTTGAAAGTGAACTGGAATCATCTATTCTGGTTGGGTAACGAGACCTTCTACCACTTGTGTGATTCTATTTCTAGATTTTCATTTGGTGGATTGCTATTGTGTTATTTTGGAATCGTTTTTTTCGTTCGTGGTTTATCTTTCCGATTGCATGTGTTGTTCTTCCTAGTGTTTACTTTTCCAAGAGGTTTGGCGAGCCTCGCTTTCATTTTGTTGGGAGAGATCTACCTTTTCCAAACCAAACTTTTCGGTAGATCTCTTTTGGTACAACCATCGCTCGGTCGGACCCAAGATTGGTTCTTTTAGCTCGAGAGAACAACGACCTATAGTCGTTTGTTCGATCTTTAATCGGCGTGGCTACTGTACGCTAGCGTTAGTTGATAACATTGTTCGTGAGTGTGCTACGTTTTATTATCGTGTGAGGGTATTAGTGGAAGTAGAGAGGCGTATGTATTATTCACTTTGCCTCCATAGGGTCAAACACCGTAGCCTACATCAATTTGGTATCAGAGGCGGTTCTTGTCAAATTTTTTTAATTGGCACCCTCCCCTCTTATCTAGCACGTTAATCCGCACTTTTGTTTGCACGTTAGTTGTCAAAAATCACAAAAAAAAATATTTTTTGGTCTGCCAATAGCGGCTTAAATTTCTTATTTTTCAGCAAAAACATCAAAAAAATTTTATTAATAATCTTCTTATTTTATTCAGCAAGAAAATCCATTTTATATTAATATTACCCTAGTGGTTAAGCGGGAACAATTCCGACAAACTTATTTTTAATTGGGCCAGAAGCATTTCTCATTGTATGTGCACAAATTCCGGAACGAGTTTTCTCTCCGGTTATCACAATATGGCCTTTGAAGTCAATGTTTCCCGAGAAAAATCTTTAGGTTCCCTTTGGAACGTTAGAAAGCCATTCCATTGCCCGGTTGTGGATGAGATTAAGGCGTTGATTGGCCAACTAAAGGCTAGCCAAGTAGCACCACTTCTCCCAAGGAAACACCCTAGTTACCCTACTGATGGCGATAGTTCCATACCGATCTTTAGGAATGAAGATAAACCAAACGCCCAGGCCAAGCGGCAAATAATTGGTGATTTGGCTACCCTTAAACAAGGGAATAAGTCGGTCTCAGATTATATGCAACTCTTTAAGGATTTGACGGTTAGGAGCGGTGTAAAGGAATCTCCTGAGGTCACCCTTTCTAGGTTTCGTAGGGGGTTGAGCCCCTACATCCAGGGAAAGTTATTGCGATATGGTCACACCGATATAGACACAAACTTTTGCACGGCGTTGGAAATTGAGAAGCACCAAATTCCTAGGAGTAAAGTTCCATGTCAGACGATTAATATAGGTGAGTCTAGTGGCAAATCTGGTATTAGCTCTATTGAGCGTCCTACCCCGATTACGCCCGTAGGACATTTTGAGTCTTCCCCTAAGTTATCTGAATTAGTGGTTGATTCCCCTGATGAGTCTAAGGTCGTGCCTAGGACTGTGCCCGTCACTGAGGGTGAGGCTGAAATTACTAACGATAGTATTGACGTTGAAGAGATTGGTTACCCGAGTCACTTGGATGATGATTTATCCTCTAAGGAATCACCCACATTCCCTTTCGACGATATTTCAGAGCCATCTACCTTGATTTCCATGGAGTCTTCTGATGACCCTGAGGCAGTTGATATTCTTGTTGAGTCGGAAGAGTTACCTTATGCTGAGAGCTTACCCATTCGTGATTTAGGCAATGAAATGTTAGGACTCGAGCTAGTTATTTTTAGTCCGAGACATATTGTAGTGCCCATTCCTGAGATTTTTACTGCGACTGACTTGGAAGTTATGACGGATGTGTTGGAAGTATATCCTAGCGAGAGAGTTACATTTTTGGAAGACGATATAGAAGTAGACCCGGATGAGCGTCCCCTGATGCTAACTCCGTTGCGTGAATTTAAATGCGATCTTAACTCTCTCCCGATTTTAGCTTACCGGACTCTCCCACCTGATATGTTGACCCGACCAGCGGATCCTTTCGGACATGAATTTATTTTGCCTGATTTGAGTCATGTAATTTTACCATCCATGCTGGACCCCCCTTGGGACATGTCTCGTAGTGTGATAATAGAATTTGTGTGTGGTCACTATATAAATTCTGATAGTCTTGTATCCTCCCGAATTCCCACGTTTAGTCAAATCCCTGAGTATACGTTGTTGATGTGGCTGTTGATTGTGCCACCTGATTTCTTTCTGCTAGTACCACCAGATGTAGTCTCGTTAGTGCCCCCTGATCTCGTAATATTGGCGCCACCTGATGTAGTTCCGCTGGTGCCACCCTATTTATTTCCATTTGTGCCACCTTATGTAGTTCCGTTACCGCCATTTCTATGTCAAGTCAACATGCACTAGTATTTGCCTCTCTTGTTCTTAATTTACATAAGCATGGTAAGGAAGCGCTAGTCACACACATGTCTTCTTATCAATATATCGCTAACTTACATAAGAGGGTGTCTCCCTATAAGGTTTTTGGTTTACACTTGGTGCGACTCATCCCTGAACGGATGCCTTCGAGCACTTTAGAAACGTTGGCGAGTCGGCGAGTTAGAACTTTTCGGATTTTTAATCAATTAGGAGAAACAACATATTGTTGGTTTTCTCTATGAGGATGGCACAGCACT
Organism: Platanthera zijinensis; assembly: GCA_039513925.1. Lineage (NCBI taxonomy): Eukaryota > Viridiplantae > Streptophyta > Magnoliopsida > Asparagales > Orchidaceae > Platanthera > Platanthera zijinensis. The sequence continues at coordinate 67,017,569 of CM077081.1, forward strand.
TGTGCACACAGCAGAAGTAATAAAAATCAAGAACAACCCAAAGAGATTGAGATCGGGCCATGAAAATTGAATCAAGAAGTTAAGAAATAACTAGGTCAAAATTACCTTTCCGGTGTTGAGTCAAAACTCAACAGAGATTCTCCAAGCTTTGAGTCCTTGTCAGTGGAGAGTTCTACGTAGAATAACGTTTACGTCTCTGCAGAAATCCACACGAGAAGGAGAACACCGAGCTTCGTCGCACGAAGGGTCGGGAAGGAGATCAACCGCACCTTGCACTTCCACGGACTGCTAGGTCCGCGCCAGGAATAGCAACACCGACGACTGTCGCCGGAGAGCAGCTGATCGGCGAAGCGAACGATGCGGCGGAAGCGGAACTCTTCCGTCGGCAGAACACTTCCGTCGGCGGAATCGGCGGAACTCTTCCGTCGGGTCGGGGAAATTCTTCGTGCTTTCCGCTCAAAACCTAAGTGTCTATTTATGCCTAAAGCATAAATAAACCTAGGTAAAATCGCTATCCGCAGACCACAGCAAAATAGGGTTTCTGGGAAAAATTCGACGGGAATCAGCATTCGTCGAGAATCGTATATTTCGATTCTCGACAACTCTCGACGATCGTCAAGTATCGACGATCGATACTCGACGATTCTCGACGATCGAGACTCGACGATTTTCGACGATCGATACTCGACGATTCTCGACGATCGATACTCGACGATTCTCGACGATCGATACTCGACGATTTTCCCTTGGCAACATTTGCCGGACCCTATTCTGTATGGTGATTGGTAACCTTTACCAACATAGTCAATCTTCCAACTTCTCCACATGCTCTTATGTGCGACCCTGCAGGCTCATATCGCGTTGGCAGTGAGATTACATGTTTGACCACTTCTAGATCACCATGGTAACTCCAACAGTCTCCCACTTGATCTTGAAAGTATCAAACCAAAAACCTCACAAACAATGAGTGACATCTAGCAATGCATCATTGCTACCCAAGCAATAAGAGTTCATAACTCAAAAGCCTTATGAACAATGTCCCAGCGTTGTCTTTGTCTCTTTGTCCCTTACATCCGGAAAGAACTAGAGGCATGGACCGTGTCACCCTCATAATAACTCAATCCAAGTTTCTTGATCTAGAACGGACTTCTAGAGAATGGTGAGTCCAATATCACATATTGACTCAACCAAGCATGACCATGCATTTCTCAGTCCAGTTCCATCAAGGGGCCCATGGATGCAACTCCTGTCATATAGGAGGACAAATCCCATATCTGCTCACACACAAACACCCAAATGATTCGTAACGTGCCCAACAACCACCCTTATCATCAACCTTTCTCAAAGAAGACTTTAAATGGCATCAAAGCACGCTCTTCCTCACTTGATGAATGTTACGACTTCAGGTCAAAGGACCATAACCCATTGTCAATTGAGACCTACTTGTGACAAATTTAGATAACAATCCACAGAGTAGTCTCAGGTTGGGTCTGTCCAGTACAACTTGTTCATTAACAAGTACCCACGTGATGACTTGATATCACAATATCATGACCTATGAGAACTGGTCATCAGTCAATACACGTGCTAGTCTTAATGTATCATCATCACCCTTAGTTTCTATGATGATACAACGACCAGGGACCTTTTAAGAATGATGCTTCAAATAAATCATAGGCTCTCACATTCAAGTAACGTACTTGATGTCCTATGGAAGCGAACATTCTAAGGGTATTTATTATGTTAACATTTAACTATCGCATATAGAAACCATAATAAAAGAACTTGCCATTAATTGTAAAAGAAAAACATTGGTACACAATTCATCATATGAATAAATAACAAATAGCCAACAGAATATATGTTTATACGCAACCTACAAGACTCTCACTAGAGCTGATCATTTAGGTATCGCATACCCATTGATCTAGTATGACCATCATGCTTTCTCTGCGCGAGAGGCTTTGTCAGTGGATCCGCAATATTCTCCTCAGTCGGCACTCTGCAGATGTTCACATCTCCTCGTTCGACAATCTCACGAATAAGATGGAACCGCCAAAGTATGTGCTTGGAGCGCTGATGGGATCTAGGTTCCTTAGATTGTGCAATTGCACCATTATTATCACAGTAGAGAACTACGGGACCAACAATGCTAGGAATTACATCAAGCTCACCGATAAATTTCCTAATCCATACAGCCTCCTTCGCTGCGTTAGCTGCAGCGATATACTCGGCTTCTGTTGTAGAATCAGCAACTGTCTCTTGCTTGGAACTCTTCCAGCTCACAACTCCTCCATTAAGGAAAAACACAAATCCTGACTGAGACTTTGAATCGTCCCTATCAGTTTGGAAGTAGCATCCGTGTAACCACTTACAACGAGCTCTTCCTCTCCACCATACACCAAGAACACATCATTTGTCCTTCTCAAGTACTTCAGGATATTCTTGACTGCAATCCAGTGACACTCACCGGGGTCTGACTGATACCTGCTAGTCATGCTCAAAGCAAAGGAGACATCGGGTCGAGTACATAACATTGCATACATGATTGATACAATTGCCGAAGCATATGGAATCAACTTCATGCGGTCCTTATCTTCACAAGATTTTGGACACTGGTCCTTAGAGAGATTCACACCATGAGACATGGGTAAAAATCCTTTCTTGGACTCAAGCATGTTGAACTGCTTCAACACCTTCTCAATGTATGTACTCTGGGTCAAACCAAGCAACTTCTTCGATCTATCTCTATAGATCTTAATACCGAGTATATAAGTTGCTTCACCCAAGTCCTTCATAGAAAAGTAGTTCCCTAGGTTGTTCTTAACAACTTTCAGGGTAGGAATATCATTTCCAATCAACAGTATGTCATCTACATACAATATCAGGAAGACAACAATGCTCCCACTGATTCGCTTGTAAACACAAGGCTCATCTTCATTCTTGATGAAACCAAACTCTTTGATTTTCTCATCAAAATGAAGATTCCAACTTCGAGAGGCCTGCTTCAGTTCATAGATGGACTTATTCAGCTTGCATATTTTAGTGGCTTCATTTGGGGATACAAAACCCTCGGGTTGTCTCATATACACTTCCTCAAGGAGGTTTCCAATAAGGAAAGTCGTTTTGACATCCATCTGCCAGATCTCGTAGTCATAATACGCAGCAATAGCAAGCAATGTTCTTATGGACTTTACCATGGCAATAGGGGAAAAGGTCTCATCATAATCAATACTATGAATTTGCTTGAAACCCTTAGCCACCAGTCGCCCTTTGAATGTCTGTACATTCCCATCCATGTCGATCTTCTTCTTGAAGACCCATGTGCACTCTATGGGTCGTACCCCTTCAGGTGGTTCCACCAAGTTCCAAACTTAGTTTGCGTACATGGAGTCCATTTCGGATTTCATAGCCTCAAGACATTTGTCGGAGTCCGGTCCATTCATAGCCTCTTGGTAGGTTATTGGTTCATCATCATGATCCATAAGCAACACATTACCTATTTGAGACATGAGAAATCTATATCTCTCAGGCTCAAATCTAGGTCTACCAGATCTACGTAGGACTTGTGTTTCTTGAGCAGGTTCTCTAGCTACAACATCTTGTAGTCCTGTCTCAGATTCCAATTCCGGTTCATTCATTACTTGTGGTTCTTGAACTTCTTCAAGTTCTACCTTTTCAGTCTTTCTTGATAAGAATTCTCTCTCTAAGAAGACGCGAGTCCTTGCGACAAACACTTTGCCCTCGGACGGTAGGTAAAAGTAATACCCTTTTGTTTCCTTAGGATATCCCACCAGATAACATTTATCTGATTTGGGTTCCAGCTTGTCAGGCATTTGACGTCGCACGTATGCCTCACAGCCCCAAATTTTAATGAACGATATACTAGGACGCTTCCCAGTCCATATCTCATATGGTGTCTTCAGAACCGTTTTCATTGGAGCGCGATTCAGTGTCATTGCAGCAGTCTCTAAAGCAAAACCCCAAAAGGAAACAGGCAAGTCTGCATGACTCATCATCGAACGTACCATGTCTAATATAGTTCGATTTCTCCTCTCAGACACACCATTATGTTGTGGTGTTCTAGGTGGAGTGAGCTGTGATACAATACCACACTCTTTCAGATGATCACGGAACTCATGACTCAGGTATTCGCCACCTCGATCAGATCGGAGTTCTTTAACCCTTTTACCCAACTGGTTTTCTACTTCATTCTTGAAATTTTTCAACTTTTCAAAGGTCTCGGATTTGCACTTCATAAGATACATATATCTGTATCTACTGAAATCATCAGTAAATGTAACGAAGTAGAAATACCCACCTCTAGCCATGGAGCTCATGGGTCCGCATACATCACTATGTACAATACCAAAGAGATCTTTAGTCCTCTCAGTATAACCAGTGAAAGGAGCTTTAGTCATCTTGTCTAACAAACAAGATTCGCATCGCTCAAATGATTCATAATCAAATGAGTCTAAAAGTCCATCTTTATGGAGCTTAGATATGCGCTTCTCGTTTATATGGCTCAAACGACAATGCCAGAGATATGTAGGGTTTGAGTCATTTGTTCTTAATCTTTTATTATTTTCTACATTATAGATCAGATGGTCCAAGTTCAAAACATAAAGACCATTAAACAATTGGGCTACATCATAACAAACATCATTCTTAAATATAGAACAACAGTTGTTCTTAATTATAAAAGAAAATCCAATCATGTCCAAGCATGAAATAGATATAATGTTTCTAGTTATGACCAGAACAAAATATCAATTATCTAATTCTATTACAAGCCCAATGGGCAAAGAAAGACGGTAAACCCCTACGGCTACAGTAGCAACTCTTGCTCCATTGCCGACACGTAGGTCCACCTCCCCTTTACTCAGCAATCTTCTCTTTTCCAGTTCCTGCACATTTGTACAAATGTGTGAACCACATCCGGTATCCAATACCCAAGATGAAGGAGCAGAAAGGTTTATCTCTATAACGTAAATATTTGAAGCGGAAGTCATACCTCCCTTCATTTTCTGCAGACCCTCAATATAAGAAGGATAGTTCCTCCTCCAATGACCAGCCTTGCCACAGTGGTGGCATTTCCCTTCCTTCACCGTGCTCTTCTTTTTCTTCAGTGCAGAAGACTTGGGCTCAAGATGTGACTTAGGTCCCACCTTCGTCTTCATAGAGCCCTTGGCCTTGGCCTTGCCCTTATGCACCATCAGTGTAGGGCTGGCAGGCTTGGCCTTCTTCATATTGATCTCGGCAGTTCTTAACATGCCTAGGAGTTCGGGCAGTGTCTTGTCTATTTCATTCATGTTGTAGTTCAAGACAAACTGCTCATAACTGTCCGTCAACGATTGCAGGATCAGATCTGTGGCCAACTCTTGACCCAGAGGAAAACCCAGCCTTTCAAGGTTCTCTATATACCCAATCATCTTGAGTACGTGATTCCCTACTGAGTCTCGAACTCCCATCTTGCACTGAAACAACGCTTTTATGACGTCAAACCTCTCTTGGCGAGCTTGCCCTTGAAACATTTTCTTGAGATGCTCGTCAATCTCCTTGCACCCCATGTTCTAATGTTGCTTCTGAAGCTCAGAGTTCATGGTGGCAAGCATAAGGCATTCGACGTCTAAGTCATCATCAGTATACTTCTTATAAGTATCCTTATCAGCACGGGAAGAATTCCCGGCCGGCATCTCGGGGGCTTCTTCTTCCAAGACATAGAGCTTTCGCTCTTACCTGAGAACAATTCTCAGGTTCCTGTACCAGTCCATGTAGTTAGTCCCATTGAGCTTATCCTTCTCAAGGATGGCTCTCAGAGATAGAGTGGAGTGTGAACCACTTGCCATGGAATTCTATAAGAATTCATTCAGAATAATATTAGTACAAAAATTTCAAAATACAATTTATTTTTAATTTGGACTTCAATTAAAACTCCCGCTATTTTATTCGAAATGATGGCCCTCACTATCAATTTGGAGAGTTCATGCGAGCTACTCTCTTAGTGGACAAGATCCGTATTTCACCAACACAATGAGTCAGCTTTGGCTTTTCTTTCACGATGTGGTTATTTAGGTAGGCAACGCTTGCCAATTGCATCCTCATGCAATTCTTGTATGGTTGGTGAATAACTCCTTATTCGCATTCATCATATGGTGCTTGCCAACCCTATGCCTCTAGGCAATCAACCTTTGAGGTCACCTAGTTAAGTTAGACCCGATGTCGACAGTGGGATATCACAATTATCCGCTCGCACCCTTATCAAGATAGATTAATGCACCTTGCTTTGGCAAGCCCACACTTCATCGATCGAGGCAGGAAGAGTGTCATCCATCGGAAGGCATCCGAACACTTAATATTTGATGAAGGGAATTTTTGATTATAGGTTAACAATTAACCATGATCAACATTTGATCAACATGCACATCCACAGAAAAACATTTCTAAAATCCACATGCATCCCTTATGTGCACAACATGGTACTATCCACATTTGATAGAAGAAAGGGCTAAATCTGAACATCCGGACTCTTCCAAATATTCAGATTTACATGCATTGGATAAAGGCAAAGGCAACTCGACTTAAAGTAGTAGACAAGCTCATCTCTCCTTGTTGGATTCAAAATCCAAAACAATACACGGGTTCATAAACCACTCGAGGGATGGTTACTGCTAAGGAGACAACAATTTCTAACAATTAGAAATTACCACGAAATCCCAGACGTTCCTGGCGGGGTTCCAAGGGGCAGAGCCCCTAACCTGTGGGTTATGGGCCCACGGATTTCCCTTGGAAAGTCATCAACAATTGATGTCCCAGCATTAAATCTAGACATTTAGAATACTTCTAAATCTCTAGGTTTACACGTACTGGAATAAACTAACTTCCAAAACAACAATCATGGCTGAAACCTCCCTCTGATACCACTGTTGGTTTTATCTATGAGGATGGCACAACACTTGTGCACGCAGCGGAAGTAATAAAAATCAAGAACAACCCAAAGAGATTGGGATCGGGCCATGAAAATTAAATCAAGAAGTTAAGAAATAACTAGGTCAAAATTACTTTTCCGGTGTTGAGTCAAAACTCAACAGAGATGCTCCAAGCTTTGAGTCCTTGTCGGTGGCGAGTTCTACGTAGAATAACGTCTACGTCTCTGTAGAAATCCACACGAGCAGGAGAACACCGAGCTTCGTCGCACGAAGGGTCGGGAAGGAGATCAACCGCACCTTGCACTTCCACGAATTGCTAGGTCCGCGCCAGGAATAGCAACACCGGCGACTGTCGCCGGAGAGGAGCTGGTCAGCGAAGCGAACGATGCGGCGGAAGCGGAACTCTTCCGTCGGCGGAACACTTCCGTCGGCAGAATCGGCGGAACTCTTCCGTCGGGTCGGGGAAATTCTTCGTGCTTTCCGCTCAAAACCTAAGTGTCTATTTATACCCAAAACATAAATAAACCTAGGTAAAAGCGCTATCCGCAGACCACAACAAAATAGGGTTTCTGGGAAAAATTCGACGGGAATCAGCATTCGTCGAGAATCGAACGATTCTCGACAATCGAGACTCGACGATTCTCGACGATCGATACTCGACGATTCTCGACGATTCTCGACGATCGATTCTCGACGATTCTCGACGATCGATACTCGACGATTCTCGACGATCGATACTCGACGATTCTCGACGATTTTCCCTTGGCAACATTTGCCGGACCCCATTCTGTATGGTGATTGGTAACCTTTACCAACACAGTCAATCTTTCAACTTCTCCACATGCTCTTATGTGCGACCCTGCAGGCTCATATCGCGTTGGCAGTGAGATTACATGTTTGACCACTTCTAGATCACCATGGTAACTCCAACACATATCTGGTAAAGTTAACCACTGAATGGGGTAACTCCCCTAGCTAAAATGTTTCCAATTTCACGCATTGTGTTTTTCCACCATTTGAAATATCTAACTCTACGTTTAGTGCCACTATATTTTCATTTGGGTTGGGGGGTGAGCTTGTTCTTGGATCGTTCTCTCCATTGGTCTCCAACGGAGGTACGTTGACTGTTGATGCAGAAATTTTTCCTCTTTTGCCTAATGCATTTCCCAAGTTCCTCAGGACAATATTTTTGCTAGACAAGTGCATATTTGGTGTTTTGCTCTCCTCTCCAAGCGGCAGTATTCAGCGTTCCATGATACGATGGTGTGATCGTCCAGTCTCTGGTGACTCTTGGATCCCGTACTCGGCGATGGTTCTTTTGGATGATGTTCTTCGGCGCCAGCACCTCCACGCCAACTCATCGGTGATGAGTTCTTTTGAGCGGGGGAGGATTGATGGCGACAACCCCCAACGTGTTAAAGTTGAAGATGATGACGGCGACGTCGACGACGTTCTCCTACAGTTGAAAATGATGATGGCGACGGCGACGGCGTTCTCCTATATGTTGAAGATGATGACGGCGGCGGCAACGACGTTCTCCTACATGATGAAGATGAGGACTACATGATGTGGAGCTACATGAGATGAAGGCTTTTCAACATTATTTAGTTTATTTCTATTTGCATTTTATTTTCATCATGTAATGTTTAAAGACATTTAGTATTGTTTTTATTTTTATTTAGTGGACTGCACATAGCCTATGCATGATGTAAAGCCTATATATAGGCATGGACTTTCATAATTTTACTTAATGAATGAAAAGATTTAGAAAACCCTAAACCCCTTGAAATTCTCTTCCTTTCTCCTCCTTGGCCGCCCACCCTCTTCCTCTCTCCCTCTTGGCCGCTGACCACTCTTCCTCTCCCCTCCTCTTGCTCGGCCTCCCTCTTATTCCCTCCTCCCCTCTACAAAATCTGAGCCCTCTCCTCCCGTCTACTCTAGCTCGGCCACCACAACCCCTCCCTAACCGCCGTCCTCCTCCAGCAACACCAACCCGAGCACCACCTCAACTCCACCTTCCAATAGGCCCGGCCACCATCTTCTCCTTGTGAGATCCCCACTACGGCGTGAAGCGAAGGAAGCAGACAAATTTCTCTCCATCCGGCGAAACTCCGGCGGTGCCGTGGAAGAACGATCCTTGAAAGTGAACTGGAATCATCTATTCCGGTTGGGTAACGAGACCTTCTACCACTTGTGTGATTCTATTTCTAGATTTTCATTTGGTGAATTGCTATTGTGTTATTTTGGAATCGTTTTTTTCGTTCGTTGTTTATCATTCCGATTGCATGTGTTGTTCTTCCTAGTGTTTACTTTTCCGAGAGGTTTGGCGAGCCTCGCTTTCGTTTTGTTGGGAGAGATCTACCTTTTCCGAACCGAACTTTTCGGTAGATCTCTTTTGGTACAACCATCGCTCTGTCGGACCCAAGATTTGTCCTTTTAGCTCAAGAGAACAACGACTTATAGTCGTTTGTTCGATCTTTAATCGGCTTGGCTACCGTACGCTAGCTTTAGTTGATAACATTGTTCGTGAGTGTGCTGCGTTTTATTATCGTGTGAGGGTATTAGTGGAAGTAGAGAGGTGTACGTATTATTCACTTTGCCGCCATAGGGTCAAACACCGTAGCCTACATCAGTTTTTCAGCCATGGATTAATAAAAGAATTGTTCTCTCACTGTCTCTCTCTCTCTTTATTAGTCTCTCTCTCTTCTTCTCTCCCTCGCCCTCTTTCTTTATCCTCCTAGAAACCTTCTTCCTCCCCTTCGGTGGCCTTTCGGCGACGTTGTGGTTATCTTTTTTTCCTTTCAGGCGGCACTCTTTGCCGTCCAATCCGATTAGGCCTTACGAGGCCCTATCAATCAATCATCATCTTTCCTCTCTACTCCGGGAGTAAATTTTAGGTGTGTTTCTCCCACCTAAAATCAAGGTGGAGACGCGCATCAAACTGTTGATCATTTTTCAATAGAGCAGTATTCCACGGAAATAATTCGACTGTAAGATATCGAATCATACGACTGTATTTAATCCCCTACCTAAAATTAAGGGTCTGTTTGACAACCCAGCGCCGCTCCGTTCCGGCTAGAGCTGTCACGGTTCCGGTTCGGTTCCGGTTCTACTAAAACCATGAACCGAACCGCTAAGGTAACGGTTCTTCAAGTTAGAACCAAAACCTTATTTGGTTTGACCGGTTCCGGTTCTGGTTCCGGTTCCATCATAATTTTTGGAACCGTCGTGTCAACGGTTCCTGTTCCGGTTTAACGAGAACCAAAACCAAACTGGTCACTAACGATTCGGTCCGGTTCTATGCGGTTCGGTCCGGTTTCAATCGGTTCCAACTAAAACTAAAACCAAATTTGACAGAATAAAATAAAAGCGGTCTGCAAAAAACTCAAAACACCTTCAAAATAGAAATAATTAAGTTGCACATTCCTCGACGGTCTCTTCCACGATCGGAGGGCTAGAATATGTCGCCTTTTCATTGGTGAAGGTTTTTTATCATGAAAAAGGTATGCACACATATACCTATACACATCTTCAATTTTTGACCAAAATCTAGGCTTTGAATTGATATGGATATACATACACAGTAGCAGAAAACTACAGATCACAATGATCCGAAATTCCAGACATTATGTTCACTGTTATTTTATTTTTGGTAATAGATTTCTAAGGGTGTGCAAGCTCTGAATACTATCATTCATTAAATTGCAACTATTAATGTTTGATCAAGAGTTTTATTAGCATATTCATAAATTACTGACTTAGGTGAAGAGATTATTTTATATGCATACATTATAGTAATTATCTCTTGTTGTAGTAATCTAAACAACATATAATTTTGTATGCTAAAAGAATATGCTAGCGCCGCAGAGTTCATAAAGAAAATACATGTCAACTGTTGCGAACATCCGCTATCACGAAGTATGAGTTCAGAACAAACGACAGTATAAATTTTCGACACTTTAGTTACCGTTTATTCGAGCTCTATTTCATTTATGTGTTCTTAAAATTAATTTGACTAATTAGAAAAGTTAATCTTACATATCACTCCAATAGAGATTATTAGATTTTAAATAAGACGATCTTTCATCCGTCATCGCTACATTCAGCGTTTTGTAATTATCCTAAAATTTTGATAATACAATTGCGTAGCGACGCACCTTAATTTTTTTAACATAAATATTATAGATAGATTATAAAATTATAACAATATTATAATAAAATTAATAATAATAAACGGGTTGCGGTTCGGTTTTACTTCGGTCCGGTTCGGATCGGGTCCAAAAATCTTGAAACCGCTTGAGACTTGTATGTTGCGGTTCCGGTTTCGCTCCGGATAATAAAATGTAAGAACCACACCCGAACAAAAGTTGTTAACGGTTCCAAAATTCAAACCAGAACCCGAAAAATTTGCAAACGGTTCGGTCCGGTTCTTTGCGGTTCCAGTTCGGTTCCGGTTTGGTTTACGGTTTTTGGTTTTAAGTGACAGCTCTAGTTCCGGCGTGAACGGCCCGACGAAATATTGTTTGGCGCGCTTTGGCTGAGAACGTCCGGCGTGAAAGGGTGCCGGCCCGGTGTTTTGCCGCTGGTGGGAGGAGCGCCACTCGACCGTTTAGAACGGTCGTTTCCTCTCTCCTCCTCGGCCTCCCGTCGGACTGGAATGTCAAACAGAACCTAAGTGAGAGTAACACACCTAAAATTTTTGCCTACTCCAGAGCCGATTTCTAGTATGTTTTCCCAACTTCTGATTATTTTGTAATTTCGGACGTGTAAATTAATTTTCGGCCTTCTTCAACGTCTATAATTTTTTTTGGGTGCTGTTATTCGCAAACCCAATTTCGTTTCTAGAAAACCAGAAAAAAACAGATTCTGTCATTTTTTGCATTTTTTTCTCTTCCCAAAAATTACTACTAGCAAACCAATCATGTTTTTTTGGTAATTTTTGCATTTTGAATTTTGAGCCCCAAATATTACTCATTTGAAAAAGTGATCAACATGAAAGTTGTAGATCTCATCAAGATCTACAACTTTCATGTTGATCATTGTTTGATTTGAAGTCGTTTACGCCTCCAATTTGGGCCCTAAAAAAGACATTCACGGAATGTACAGATTTTCGGCGTGACTTTTTTCGGGGCCCAAATCGGAGGTCTAAACTACTTCAAATCAAAAAATGTTCAACATGAAAATTGTAGATCTCGACGAGATCTACAAATTTCATGTTGAACACGTTTTGATTTGAAGCCGTTTATTCCCCCTATTTGACCCCCGAAAAAAGTCACGCCGATCCCGTGCGTCCGTACATATGTACGACGTAACTTTTTTCAGGGGCCAAATCGGGGGTCTAAAGTGCTTCAAATCAAAATGTGTTTAACATGAAAATTGTAGATCTCGACGAGATCTACAACTTTCATGTTGAACACTTTTAGATTTGAAGCCGTTTATGCCCCTGATTTTGCCCCCGAAAAAAGTCACGCCGATCCCGCGCGTCCGTACATATGTACGGCGTAACTTTTTTCCGAGGCCAAATCGGGAGTCTAAAATGCTTCAAATCAAAAAGTGTTCAACATGAAAATTGTAGATCTCGTCGAGATCTACAACTTTCATGTTGAACACTTCTCATGAAATTGTACGTACAAGACACAGTTCAAAAGGACGTATTTTTTCTTTAGATACACTTAACTCGTATATACAACACATTTTTATAGAAATTAGAAATCAAATATATTTCTAAACCGATCGATGTTTTGTTTAAAGATTTTGGTGCAAATAATGATATTTTGTTGAAAAAATAGTTTTGGACATACTAAATATTTGCGGTATTTTGACTCATCTATAATGCTAACATAATTGGTTGAATGAATACATTTGAAATCATTTGTAATGTCATTATATGCATCGGGTTATTTTGAAAGAATGAATATTTTAAACAAAATTTAAATTTTTTTTTAAAAAAAAATTATGTTGATTTGCTAGTAACAAAATGGTTTTCAAATAACCATTTTGAAAAATGAGGCTAATAGTAATGATTTGCTAGAAATCAAACTGAATTTGCTAGTAACAACACCCTTTTTTTTCTCCTCTATCCCTATTTCATGTAACACTGTGAACCTATTTTTTAAAATAATTTCATGAATTATTTTCACAACTCTACAAAATAATCGGTTCTCCGCTTTACCCGGCGTCGGCCAAACAGGCTAAAAAAAGTGCTTTAAAATCGCAAGTAGTAAAATAATTTATTTTGGTGACTGTTATTAGCACTGTACTTTTGGATATTCGCACTTTTTTTACTCTTAATTTTTCGCGCCTTTTGAAAATACTCTTTGTACATGCATTTTTAGGAAAAATGTTCAACACGAAAGTTGTAGATCTCGTCGAGATCTACAACTTTCGTGTTGAACACTTTTCCTAAAAATGCATGTACAAGGAGTATTTTCAAAAGGCGCGAAATCTGAGCGTATTTCTAGAAATACGCTTTATACATGCATTTTTAGGAAAAGTGTTCAACACGAAAGTTGTAGATCTCGTCGAGATCTACAACTTTCGTGTTGAACACTTTTCCTAAAAATGCATGTACAATGAGTATTTTCAAAAGACGCAGAAAATTAAGAGTAAAAAAAGTACGAATATCCAAAAGTGCAGTGCTAATAACAATCACCTTTTTTTTCTCGTTCTTCCAAAGCGGCTGTAAACCTGTAATGGCATGTGGGCTATTACGAAATTCTTGCATATCTCCTCAAAATGTGTGCCAGTGGGGCCCACTATCGAAGTGCATTTGTTTTTTTAAAAATGCATCTTCACCGTACGAGCCGGCTGATTGGTCCCATGCCCTGTCCGGGAAATTTCTCATGAGCCCAACCGGGTGAACTCACCTCCACCTCCAGGCTCGCAGCGGGCCGCGGCGGCAACAAAGGCCCCATTTTTTTCGCGCCGCCCCCACGTGACGTCACGCGAGACATCATCAGCCAACTGTCAATGATTCCCCTCTACAGACTAAAGCCCGAGGCGCGGTCCGCTCACCTTCTGTTAATCACCGCAGTGGCCAGCAGCTAGCTAATGGAGTCACGCTCAATATTCACCATTTCACCGTTATGATTATGTACCGCCAGTCTGTTTCTCCTTCGCAAGCACGTGTCAACTTCACCTGCTTCCACTGATCCTGAGCTGGCTTCAGTAACGGCAGGGTTGGTCTTTGAGATCTGCGCTTTGAGGAATTTGAATATTACTCGTAAGAATAAATCTTATATTTTGCTTCTCCTTGGTTTCAACCTTTCTTATGGTTTTGGGTCCGTTTTGAATGCTGCTGACGATTGTGTTATAAACTGTCACAAGTGTTCTAGGGCAATGTTATTAGCAGTCCAATGATAATTATTTGCAGTCCTAAAAACTTTTAAAACAATTATTCATAATTCTAAAAATACTTAAATTCATTGGATTGTAAATATGAATGCATTACATTTAGTCATTAGAGAACTGCTTATAACATTGCCCATATTCAATCCCACCTGAAAAATTCCATCAATTTTTATTTGTTCAAAAATAAAATTTTTCTTTGTGACGATCAAATTCATGGTCATGACAAACATCCATTTTATGACAATTTGTCCGAACTTATCATAGCAAAAAAAAAAATGAAGCCTTAGGGTATATCTATTAATTTTCTGCTAGAGACCCTAAAATAATGAAAAGACAACTCTGTTTTTTTTATTAATTTTTCCTACCCGTGAGCGGAAAAGAATTTGAGAAGCCAGAAAGATGAGAGCTTTGGAGTTGTTCATGTATGTAGTTGTGTAGTTGATCATTTAATGCCTTCATGGCTCAACTGTAGTCACAGTACAAAACGAAGAGAGAGCTGCGGCACCAATCGGCATCCGGAGCCAGAATTTTTTGAATTTGAAGGGAGAAGGTGAGCTCCAGTCTAAAAAAGGACATTTCAAAAAAATTTCTCTGCTTTAAAAAAAGGACATTTCAAAAAATCTTGGACTCCCAAACAACTTCTACCACATTTATTCCATTAGAGTTGGAATAAAAAAAGGACATTTGTCTGGCCTTTTGGTGGTCGGTGGTCCATTAATTTTCGGCTCAAGGTTGGCGTCGGATCTGAGCATGCCTCGGTGAACCGCTTTTGGGGGTATTTTGGAAAATTTTTAGGTGCACTAATGCACTGTTCTACCGTGCCCATATAAAAACCCTCTTTCATGTGGGCCCACCTCATTATTCCTCTTCTCCTGAAAAAAAATCAAAAGACCCGCCTATCTTCTTCCTCGCGGAGCCGACGGAGCCTAGGGTTTCAGCGGTCCTCGACTCCTTACTCGCCGCATTTCTCGCCGCCGTACTTCTCGGGCCTCCGCCATCGGCGCATTACTCCGGTCTCCTCGTCTACGCAATATAGTTGGCTTCAGGATCTTTGAAGGTAAGCAAACTAGACTTTAAGCCTGCCTCAAAATATAACTTCATGCTCTATTACTTATACGGATTTTTTTTAGAATGCAGGTGCTGCTGAGTTTTTGAAAATCGGAAAGCTCCATATTACTTGATGGAGCAAACGGACAAGAAACCAGTATTTGATATTTATGGCAATGTAGAGGGTTTAAGCTTCCTGCTCTGTAATTCTCACCTTCATTCAACCACTAGAACAGAGAACGGGCAAGATTTGTCCTCATTTCCAAGATGAATCGTAATATTACAGTTGGAATTATATTTGCCAACTCTCAAATACAACTGTATTTTTTTAATTACAACACTGGAATTTCTTTATTATAACTGTAATTATTTTTTAATTTACAGAGAGGAACTGTAGCATTCCCTATTGTGCACAGTGAGGAGGAAGCATATGGTGCCTACTGCGACTATGCTCATAGAACAAGCTTTAGTGTTAGGAAACAAAATATGCCTACTGGACACATACGATGATTATTAAGGGCCGAGGGTATTGTTGCTCCAAGTCTGGTGTAAAGGTATCTAAGCCGACGATTGACGATCAAAAAAGGTACCGCAAGTTGGATACTCGCACAGGTTGTTTAGCTTGCATATATTTCAATGCAGATAAAGAAAGGAAGAATTGGGAGGTTACCAAATTGTCGAGGAACATAACCATCCTCTAGCATCAGAAAATGACAAGCATTGTTGCGGTCTCTCAGCGCAGTATATCTAATGCCCAAGCCAGTCTTCTAAAGAATATGACAGGTGTGGGTATTAGAACAACCGATGCATACAATTTCCTTGTCGATGAAGTAGGTGGTGTTGAAAATGTAGGATTTTCTAAGACCGATGCCTATAATTTTGTCCAACGAGAAAGAAAAGCTCTAATAGATAGTGGGGACGCCATGAGCCTGTCTAACATATTGCGGGAACGACAATCAGAGGATAATATGTTTTCCTATGATATTCAAACGGACGAAATGAATCGACTGATTAGTTTCTTTTGGATCGACGGGCGTAGCAAAATTGATTACGATTGCTTCGGTGATGTTATCATATTTGACACGACATATCGATTAAACAAGTACAACTTGGCATGTGCCCCCTTTATTGCTGTTAACCACCATATGCAGAATATTTTTGTCGGCGGGGCCTTCATAGCAACGGAGACCATTGAATCTTTTTGTTGGGTGTTCGAGACCTTCTTGAGGTTTGTTGGGGGAAAACAACCCATCACGATATTTACGGATCAAGACCAGGCAATGGCTGTTTCTATGAGAGAGTTTTTTCCAATACTCGACATCGTTTGTGTCAGTGGCACATCTCAAAGAAAGCACCGTCAAAGGTACCTGCTTTCAATCATGATAGATGTATTAGATCTCTTTTCTACAACTGTATGAGTAAATGTGATAGTGAAGTTGAATTTGAAAATTCTTGGAGTGATATGATAAGAAGAGGAAACCTGGGTGAAAACAGGTGGTTGCAGGACCTATTTAAGGTTAGAATGAAATGGTCAACCGCTTTCAATAAAGAGAGATTGGATCTCGTATATTATCGACCCAAAGGAGTGAATCAGCTAATAATGTTTTACATGGTTGTTCTAAAGCTACAAGTTCACTTGTTGAATGTTATCTTGGTTTGGACAAATTAACCTCAAGTTGGCGTCGATCCGAACACGATGAAACTTTCGATGCAAACATGGTAGTGTAACATTAAAGTACAGTGATTGCCTACTACTCAAAAAAGTATCAAAGATTTACACTCGAA
The DNA here is from genome assembly GCA_039513925.1 of Platanthera zijinensis. Taxonomy (NCBI): domain Eukaryota; kingdom Viridiplantae; phylum Streptophyta; class Magnoliopsida; order Asparagales; family Orchidaceae; genus Platanthera; species Platanthera zijinensis. The sequence goes on from CM077081.1 coordinate 67,034,680, forward strand.
AGTGTTATTCATTGTTTGAGCAATCATTTATGGACGGTGCTGTTGGTGTTGTATTGTAGGGAATCAAGACTAACTGACGAGCGTATCTTGTATGTTTTACAACATTCTGACATTGCCAATAATGTTAAACAATGGTTCGTGTCCTTTCATCCAACCAATTATGATGCTGATTGTTCATGCAGAGGGTTTCAAACAAGGGGAATTTTATGCAAACATATATTAAGGGTGTATAATCATAAAAATGTGACGCAATTACCTGAGAAATACATACTCAGAAGATTCACCGTTTCGGCGAAGAAGGATGTGTATCGTTTCAAGACTGCTAGTCAGGATGACTTTGACTCCATTTAGTGTTCAGAAGTCATATGATGAGGTTTACCTATGATCTCACTCGTCGTGTAGAAGATTGCAAGATTGCCAGAGAGTATGTTCTAAGTGCCATGAATGACATTGCTAAGAAATCAGATGAGATATTAGAGCATGATGAGAAGGTCAAAAAGGGTTTATTTCCTGATAATCAAACAGACAAGGGTAATGTTCGAGATCCACCGGCAATGCGACGTAAGGGGCGATCAAACAACCGGCCTAAGAGTCATTGGGAGAAACCAACGCAAAGAAAAAGTAAGAAACTTGTTTTCAAATAGTTTTTTTACTAACAATTACTAATATTACATTTTTATTTTTATAGAGAACAAAAAGGAGTCAAAGGGAGAAGATCAAAAGGTGGAAAATGTCAAGATATCACCCAAGGAGTACGACTTCATGGGAATTTGTCTCTTGATCGAAACTCGGCTGGGGGTGATACGATTCCATGCCCGAATCTGAACAATGAAGTTTCGGCGGACGACATCCATTTAAAATTTTCTGCAATTCCTGATGTATTTAAATGGTGATGTCAAATCACATAAGTATTGTTGCCACAATATTCATTCATATCTGCAGTTTCTGTGCCTATCTTATATGTTGGTCAATATTCATTAATTTATAACACAACCAAAACAGAACTGCTGCCAAAACAGAAAGGCATATCAATAGAAACAGCCATTTTCGGCTCTAAATAATATCTGTTAACAACAAATTCATATTTGTTGGTCAATATTCAAGTGCTGCCACAATTTCGGCTCTAAACAAAGCATTAATTTTATACACAAAAAACCATTTTCAGTTAGCAACGAGGTTTGGAATGTTTGTAGTAGTGTTGCCACAATTTCTGCTCTAATTCTCGCATTTCCTTCGCCCAGCTAGTATGTCTTGTCCAATCCACCCGATCCTTTCCCAAGCTCGCCTCCATATACTTCATCACGAAGATGCCGCAATCGTTGCCGTTGTCCTGTGTGGGAAGCCCCTCGACGGTGGTATTGGCCAATCAATAATATCTCCCGGTAGCACCTCTGCTCTGTCCTCGTGAAGAAATCTTATCTGCACAAAAAATACGATGCAATCAGGCATGAATATTAATAAAGTTACAGTTACTACATCAAAATATAGTAACGTACATTTTCTCGGAGGGATGACCTATGCATGGGATTCGGAAGTGAATCATAGAAATCCCAATACTTGCCCTTCAAATTTCCCACCAGGAGACCCAGTGGCTTGCAACATGACATGGGATCATGATAGCCTCAGCACCTCCAAATGAGTCATGGGTTATATGATCTACCAACCTACGGCTTATTTTGCCGCATCTTTTATAGTACTGTAGATACATAGAGAGAAAAATACAGACAATAAATAACAAGCAATAATTAGTATAACTTAAAAGTTTTTATTCATTACCGCGTGGTTGGAAGATACAAACAAGAATCTGAGCATGTTATTGCCCTCCCTCTCTATGAGTGAATTCAAAACGTAGGCATATGCATCTATATGGGAGGAGCACACCCCACTCGGTCCCTAAAATGTCAAGAAGACTCACTCGAGAAATAAAAATATTTCCACGCTCAATAACAATAGAATCTCTGCGTATAAAGTGAAATGAGTAAATAATACAAATCTCTAACAAAATACTAACGAAAATGCAACTTTACGTACCGATCAGGGTATCGACTCAACACGAAGTCAATTACATCTCTATGTTGGGGAGAAAGATGATCCCTCCCGGGATACTTTGTTATCGCTTGACTGTGGTGACCTAGGTTATCCCCCTTCCTCTTCTTTTGTCTTCCCTTTACCGGTGTAAATTTTTTGTTTGTGTTTTTGTAAGATAAGTAATGAGGGCTTTCTCATCCTCCTCCTCCTTTAAAGCCTCCTCTTTTGGTGATGATCTTGGTGGCGATGACGGTGGTGTTTGTAGAAGACTTGCACTTGGTCTCCCTTCACGAAACAGGGCTGCCAAGGCATCAAATTTCCCTTGAATAAAGTGTTTAAGATCGTCTACATAGCCTTTAAATCGCTCCTCCCTCTTCTTCTCCTCCTCTTCCCTTTTCTTCTTTTCCCTAACCCTCTTCTCCTCCTTCATCTCCTTCACCATCTCCCTCTTCCTCTCCTCTTCTTCCATTTTCTTCTTTTCCCTAACCCTCTTCTCCTTCAGCTTCTTAACCCTATCCCTCTTCTCCTTAATCTCCTTAGCCCCTCCTCTCTCCTTTAAATCTCCTTCTTTAGCCTTCGATTCTCCTCCTTTCCATAAATCAGATTGAATCTTACCTCCTACCTCTTCTCCTTAGTAAGTCTTGTTCTTCAAACTGATAATAATCCTAATTCTCTTCGAACTGAATGCTACTATTTTCTCTGAATGTTGTTATATGTCTATGAATCAATTAATTCAAAAAAAATGTCTTGCTTACTTGTCGGGCTTTGACAGTTTAACTTGTAGTTCTGAACATTGTGTGGCGCTGATGGAATCTTGGAGGACCATCGGTGCAATCTAGGTACGGCCATTTCAGAAATTGGCGCTACTAACTTGGTATGTTCAAAAAACAAACCTACAAACGGAGATGAGATCAACAGAAATAATTCCTAAATTTAAATTGTTAAGAAAAGAAAAAAAAGGAAGTTTGTGTTCTTCCTTACCACCAAGATGACACTACATCCCTCGAGGTAGCCTAGATTTGTCATCTCCTCCCTAGCAGCAGCATCACTCATACGAGCAAAATGCGAGTGGAGGAAACTATGTATGGCCATCGGCCAGTTAACTGCTCCAAAATCATCCAATCCTTGAATCTCTAAATGCAAGTTGGTACTTTAAGCCCTTTAAGTGGGAAGAGCAGTACTGCCAAAACATATCTAACAAGAGCATTCACTCTCCTAAGCTCTAGGGTTGGGGAGGCCTCCTCAATAGTGAGGGAATTTATCTCCTGCACCAAATCATTATGCTTGTACTTGGATAGAGGTGATCGCTGAAATGGAATCCCTTCCGCGGTTTGGCAGACCCATAATGCATGCAACTTCATTCACGGAAAATTTAACATAACATTTACCCAGAAGAAAAGCATTTTTCCTAACAGAGTAGGACTTCATAAGGTAATATAATAGTGGGATATTTTGCTGAATAACCGGCATCTTGAACAAATCTAAAATCCTAAATTCTCGAAGAGACTCGATCGATTCATCGCTTAGTACATCCAATAAAGGTTTAGCATTGGCTTTGAAGGATTTTACAGCGCACCGGCTATACAAATAGCTAGAACCTGGCATCTACAGACAATAAACAATAATAAAGTCACTTAAAACTAGCAATATACTAGGTTATGGCTGGAAAACTTAAAATATAATTGGACTAAAATACTTGCACTACAGGTTACAACTGGAAAGGATGGAATACATGTGAATGAAAACAAACTTGAATGTTTTACAACTGGATTACAAATATTACAACTGGAATACACACAAAACAACTGGAATGTGCCAGTTTTTACGGTGGGAAAAACATCTTTCAACTGGAATGAACCCTCTTTTAGGCTAGAAAGAAATTCAAAAAACTAGACAACTATTACACACGGAAAACCAACTTGAATGTTTTACAACTGTAATACAAATATTACAACTGGAATACACACATAACAACTGGACTGTGACAGTTTTTTACGGTGAAAAAATATCTTTACAACTGGAATGTGCCAGATTTTAAGCCATTCAAAAAAATAGACAACTAACACTGGAATGGTGTAAAAGGCCGCGTCAATGGTGTAAAGTCTAGTTGTTTGCTTACCTTCAAAGATCCTGAAGCCAACTATATTGCGTAGACGAGGAGACCGGAGTAATGCGCCGATGGCGGAGACCCGAGAAGTACGGCGGCGAGAAATGCGGCGAGTAAGGAGTCGAGGACGCTGAAAACCTAGGCTGCGTCGGCTCCGCGAGGAAGAAGATAGACGGGTCTTTTGATTTTTTTTTTCAGGAGAAGAAAATAATGAGGTGTGGCCCCACATGAAAGAGGGTTTTTATATGGGCACGGTAGAACCGTGCATTTAGTGCACCTAAAAATTTTCCATTTCCTTCGGCCACTTATTCCTTTCATGAAGAGCACCATCTCATCAGATTCCGTCCCATCAACAAGTTTTTAAATTTGAAGCCGGATCTGTGATTTTGAGGGCTAGCTGTCGCTTTTAGTTAAACCTCACGAGATATATGCATACGGTCACAAGAAAGTTGAGTGAGGAGCAGCTCCAAGTGCGTGTCGTAACTGTTATTTAACAGTGCGGCCATGGGCGCTTTATTCAAGGCGAAAAGTTGGCTTCCTGCTTGTAAATTGGTGAGCTTTTGAAGTAAAGAAGAAGAAGAAGAAGAAGAGGAAGAAGTGGGGAAGAAGAGAAGTTCCCATTTTGCACACTTTAGGTGGAGATCGATGGGGCAATCTGCAGCTGTTTGTGATCAAAAAACAGAGTTCGAGATTGTAAGAGATTGGAATGGGTTTCAGCAGGTTCTTCTTCGAGTTCCTAGCGGGGCTTCTGCGCGGGTGAGATTCTGGTGTACCCTTAATTTCTAGGGATTCTTTCCTTTTTGATATCTATGTTTCTTCGATTTGCATTTGGATAGAAAAAAAACCGAATCTTTCTTCCAGGTTTGCTTGTATGGGGGACAGATAATCTCATGGAGGAATGAACGGGGTGAAGAGCTCTTGTTCACCAGCTGCAAGGTGCTGTTGATCACTTGTTAATTTAATGCTCTTTCAAATTTACTTTTTTTTCATGGTGAAATGTATAAGGCTGTGTTCCTTTGGTCTGTTTTCCTTGCAAGGTTTTTGTTTTGGTACAAAACTAAAATATCATACGTTTTTGTTTTGGGTCAAAACGAAAATTTATGTTAGTTTGTAGAATAGTTTCAGGTCCATTTTGGACCAAAACTAAAATTTATGTTCGTTTGCGCCTGTTTTTTTAAAAAAATAGAATCAGTTTTGCTCACATATCTTTCACCCTAATAAGTTCTGAATCCATCAATTTTTGCTAGTCAGATAGAACAAAAATTTTAAAAAGATCTGAATAAAGATCAGTAAAATTACAATTTAATATGAAAACAAAAGAACCCAAGGTTTCCCTGTGATAATCTCATGGAGGAATGAACGGGGTGAAGAGGTCTTGTTCACCAGCTGCAAGGTGCTGTTGAGTTGTTAATTTAAATGCTCTTTCAAATTTACTTTTTCATGGCGAAATGTATAAATCTTTCAAATTTTGTTTTTCTGCTGCAAACTTGTGGATAGAGTCTCTCTTTAATTAGTGTTTGAAATCCAAGATTAGCTGTATTTTCTTCTGTTTCTGGGGCTCCTCAGTGCAATGGCACAGTTCTAACATGATTTCCAGCTTTTGTATGAATAAATCTTTCAAGTTGGTTATTAGATTTATGTAAAATTAATTCCCAGTATGTTAAACTGTTGTAATCTTATGGATTTGGTTCATAATAATGATATAATTAGTAGAAAACATAAAGTGATGAAATTAATACTTTATTAAGAAATTTGATCATGTAGGTGGGGGGTCATTTCATCTTTTTGTTGTTTTTTTATAGAAAATTCTTAATCTAAACATCACTTTTAGGTTATAATTAGCCCCTAGCTTCTTATCAATGACAACAAACCTGTGTCTTATTTGCTATGGCTCCTAACTTTTATTTTTGGACTTTCTTAGGAATTTTTTGATTTACTCATATTATTTCTGCTTTTCAACATACAGACAGTGATATAGATATATTCATACGAAAAAGAGAGTAGAACGAAAAACAAACAAAAAATCAATAACACGGAAAACACATATTTATGTGGTTCACCTCAAGATGGTCTACGTCCACGGACAGTAGCAACCCACGTTCACTTTTTCAAGAACATAGGTGGTTACAGAAATTGGACGGATTTCAATTTTCGAAAAAAATACTCAAACCCTAGAACGACAAGGAGTTTATAGAACACTTTTATGGTTTATATAACACTTTGTACAATTACAAAATACCCAAAATACTCTTGATAAATATCCCCAAGGAAGTTCCGCTATATATATCATCTTGATTTTTGATTTCAGGCAAACTTCAAGCCACCGAAAGCAATGCGGGGAGGAGTTTCAATCTACTTTCCCCAGGTATAACATCATTTCTTGTGTTTCCGGGCTATCGAACTGAGTTAAAAACCAATTATCAGAGTTTTTATTGTTTTTTCGCACATTACTCGTAAGTTTGGACATTATGGGTTGCTCGGACAACAAGGATTCACGAGAAACAAAATGTGGAGCATCGACTGTGATCCTCCAGCCCTGCATCCAAATGACAGCAATGAAAAAGCTTGTGTTGATCTTTTGCTGACACCCTTGGATGCTGAGCTCAAGTGTTGGCCACACTGGTATATATTAGAGCCTCTTCTAGTATTCTGATAATTCTTTACCGCTGCATATGTTTTAGTTTTATTTGTGCATAAATTAATTTATAAATATGAAGTGGATTAAATTACAAATGCTTACCAAAATTAGACCCATGGATGATGATCCTTTGTAGCAGAGCTTCTTCGTCAAAAATGAAAGGGCTCCATTGATAAGATTTACATAGTTCGATAAATTGCTTATCTTCTTTGACCTGCTTGCCGCTGACATTTTGTAACCTGCTTACTTAGGATTTATATAATATTTTCTTATCTATGCGATAAAAGATTAGCATAAAATACGTTATTATTATTGAAAAGCTAAACATCTATTATTAAAAAGTTGTTCTTCCAAACAAAAAATTGTAATAATTTTTTTTTGAAAAACACTTAAATGGAGATTTTTCAAACTGTCCACAATTTTGTCAAAAACATCTTTCCGAACAGCTCTAATGCCACCATTGGTTTCCCACCATTGCTTTTTCCACCGCCATCGCCGCCCCAAGCAGTGCCTTAGTTTATCTAGAGAACCTACATAATAGGATTCAACCATCTTGCAATAGATCATGCTTGTTTACCAAAAATCATCCATCCAGCTTTCTCATCATGTGGCAAGCAGTGATCAATAACAATCTCCTTTTACTGTAGAAAGCACAAAAAACCTTCCAAAAAATTGATCATTTCTTTAATTTCTGCTTCCATGACAAATAAATTTACTGCAATTTTGGATTTCAGCTTTGAATTTCGCCTGAGAGTGACCCTTTCGATGGACGGAGATCTAACAGTGATATCGAGAGTAAGGAACATCAACGGGAAGCCGTTTAGTTTCTCATTTGCTTATCACACATATTTCTCCGTATCTGACATAAGGTATGCATGATTTCAGCACATCATCTCCATTTCATTTGGATTTTTCTTTTTACGGAAATTTGCTTAAAATGCTCATTTTTTTAACCTATGGACACAGTGAAGTGAGGGTTGAAGGCTTGGAGACACTCGACTACCTTGACAACCTTTGCCAAAGAGAACGTTTTACGGAGCAAGGAGACGCGCTAACATTCGAGTCTGAGGTAACGTATTTGGGGTCACTTTGTTAGTCCTAGTTTCCGCAAAATTCTTGATGGCCAGTAGCTTGAGGCACTAATGGTATGAAATCGAGCAAAAATAACAGCCAAACAAATACAAAATAAAATAAAAGATTTATGCGGTTCGCCCCAAGATGGGCCACATCATTGGTAACAACATATCATTTTGCTAGATAGAACAACAGAGGTTTAAGAGGAGAGGTTCAAGAGGAGAGGTGCTGGTCGGATTTTCTACTCACTAGCTATAGAGTAAGAGGAGTTTTATAGATAACTCCGTGCATATGAGAAATACCCAAAATACCCTTTCGAATATAATTTTGGTGTGAGTGCATGATATGTGAAATGTTGAATGATATACTTTTGGGAATCTTTAGATGTGTCAGACATATGACTAGCAGTTTAACTTATTCTTCACAAATCATTTTGAACTTGCACATCACTTTAGGTTTCTACAAATTTTCACCTACATGTCTAAAGCGTGAAAAAATTTAGCATGCCCAAAGATCACTTTAGCACTTTGCATATTATCCGATCTCAATTGCAATGAAAATCAACAATGAGAAAACCCCAAAGGGATAAACTATACACAAATCAACAACCAATTTGAAAAAATAAATTTTCGAAGTATGCTTACAACCCGAGAGAAATCAAAACATAAATTTGGAAGAAAGACAAGCGAAAGAGAAGCCTTTTTTTACAAAACATTGGAAGAAGAAAAACTCTCATTTTTAATTTGAGAAGTGGGTGTTTTTTAGAGGGGTATGGTTACGTAGAGATAGAGAGTAAGTGGTGGAGTGTGTGGCTAGGAGGAGGCGGATAGAGAGGGTGTGAATGACCATACACTTGGATGGAGGTGAGTGAATTAGTGAATGACCATACACTTGGACGGAGGAGAGTGAATTAGTGGACGACCATACACTTGGATGGAGGAGAGTGATTTTAGGAAAGAGAAGAGTGGTTTAAAATTGGCGGCTAGGTAGACGCTTGAATGGTCCATTGGTCAAGGGCTTCTTGAATATGCCCGTCACATTGTCATGGATCCAAACATGATCCACAGAGATGACTCCGCTAAACACCTTTTCCTGAATGAAGTGATGCTTGATCTCAAAATGTTTTGACTGCGCTTGAAAAACAGGATTAGTGACTAGCTTTAAGACACTTTCGTTGTCCCCGCAGATAGAAATTGCCCTTTCGATTTTCTTGAACACGTCCTCCACAAGTCGGCGAATCCAAATATACTCCTGAGCCACCAAAAATGACGCTTTGTATTTTGCTTTGTGTTAGAACTCTTCTAGCCTTGGCAGTCTGCCCTTTGCGGTCTGGTGGTAAGCAGTGGCGGACTGCCCTTAGCGGCCTGGAGATCTGCAGTAACGACCTGCCCTTAGTGTCCTGGCGGACAACAGTGGCGGTTTGGCCTTTGCAGCGTTGCGGTCTGCCTTTAGAGGCCTGGCGGTCAACAATTGTGGTCTGCCCTTAACGGCCTGGCGGTCTACCCTTAACGACCTAGCAGTCTACCGTAGCGGTCTACTCTTGGCGGGCTAGCGAACTGTAGTAGAGATCTTGTCCTGGCGGTCTGGTTTCAGCTATCATGCTGCATTGAGGAGGGCAAGTAAGACCGCATCTCTGGTGGAGCAAAGGGAGGCCTGGCAGACAGGTTTATGCTGTTGCGGTTTGAGTTTTCAATGGGCAGTTAGCTTGTCTAATCGCATTTCTTGTTGCAGTCTATATTTTTGTATCTACCTAGTACGCCTGTTGTGTATTAGTCTCACATCGTCTGTTGTATTCTCTTTCTCTCTCTTCTCTCCTATAAATAGGGGTCATACCCATGTAATGTTAAGTTTTTGAGCAATAAAATTTTGTTATTTAGCACTTTTCTCACATGGTATCAGTGGACAACTCGATCCTTGCGGTCTACTTTTTCCTAACCGCCTACAAAGCTCTTTAGCGGTCTCTGCGTATTTTGGTTTTTTAACCGCCCGCTGAGTCCTTTGCCCTCTGCTGTGTGCAGTTCGTCTCCTTGCAAACTCGCTCTGTTTGCCATTTGCGAACTCGCTCTGTTCGCCATTTGCAGACTCTTTCTGTTCGCATCTTGCGAACTCCCGCAGTTTCTTCCTCTATCCGTGCTTTCTTCTTCTATCTGCGGTTTCTTTCTCTATTCGCGGTTTCTTCCTCTGTCCACGCGGTTTCCTTCTCTATCCGTGTGATTTGATTTTTATCAGTTTTCCCTATGGAGACTCCACCTCTCTCTTCTTCTACACTGTCCGCGCCCTATCTTCAGACCGCAGTCTCTGCTAACCCTTCTTCCGGTCATCTTGGGACGGCTTCCAAGCTGACTGACCCAAATTATCCGGATTGGAGCGTTTCCTTTGTATTCTTATTACGCTCTCAACGCAAGCGTTATCATCTTACGGATGACCCTCCTGCTCCGGGATCTGCTGTTTTTGATGACTGAGACGCCAGTGATGCTTTAGTCAGAACTTGACTTGCAAATAGTCTTTCAGATGAGTGTCTGCCCGTCATTCGTCATGATAAGACTGTTAAGGAAGCATGAACTCATCTCGCTGCTCTGTACTCTAAATGAGCTCAAACTCCACGTATATACACGTTGTATGCTGATCTCTTTTCTCGTCCTATCTTGGCTCATGTTGCTGCTTACCAGGAGGTGCAGGCTCTTAGTACCGATCTTCTTCAGTACCTCCCTTTCTCCGTTGATCTTGCTGAACAACACAAACACTTGCAGGAACTTCTGGTTGTGTGTTATCTTCTCTGTCTACCAGAGTCTTATGATATGATTAAACAACAAATTCTTGGAGAAGCTGACTCTCCTACTTTGGATGCTACTGTTGCACGCATCGCTGCTGTTACTACTCTTCTTGAGCATCCTCTGCTTGCCTCCCCACCCTATCCCGACACCATTGCTCATCCGACTCGTTCTGGTAATTCAAGTGTCTGTGGGGGTCGCTCTAGTGGGCGTGGTCCATCTCGCTATCTCTGTTCTCACCACAGCAAGACAAGACATCTTGTGGATCAGTGTTGGGTAAAGTATCCTCATCTTCGCCCTTTTGTGGGTGCTGACACATCTAAGTCCATGTCCCTTGCCTCCTCTCCAGGAAGTGCCAATATGGTTACTCAGGGTAAATGACTTATTGACTCTGGAGCTACTATTCACATGATAGACAATTCTCGGTTATTCTCTTTTTTGGACAAGCATAATCGGTTGCCTCCGGTTTTTGTTGCGGATGGTACTCTGTCTCTTGTGTGCGGGACTGGTACAGTCCATGTCACTTCGTCTTTACAGCTTCAGAACACTCTTTATGTCCCCGCTTTTTCGTGCAATTTGGTCTCTGTTCCTGCTTTATGCAAACAACTAAACTGCATGATTACCTTTACATCTACTACTTGTTCCTTCCAGGATCCTGACTCCAAGGAGACGATTACTACTGGAACTGAAAGCGACGGTCTCTTCTTCCTCGACAATGCTTCTACTTTCTCCGCTTCTGCTTCTCTTCACAAGTGGCATCTTTGCCTTGGTCATCCTCCTCCTTGCCTCATCTGCCAACTCCTACCCGATCTTCCTCAAGGGAACTCTTCTCTAAACTATGAAGCTTGCCAACTTGGAAAATACCATCGCTCTTTCTATCCAGCAAGATAAAGTTGTAGTTCTTCTTGTCCCTTTGATCTTATTCACTCTGATGTGTGAGGACCTTCTTAAATTAGGTCTGTTATTGGGAGAAGTTTGTATTTTGTAATTTTTATTGATGACTACTCAAGATGTACTTTGAAAGTGAGTGTAAGATCTACCTTTACTCTAGAGGGGGGTGAATAGAGTATTTTAAAATAATTTACAATTTAAAACTGTAAAACAGTGAAAGTCTTAATTTATGTATATGTGTAAGGTGCTTGCAAAAAGAAAAACTAAGAAGCAAGAAACAAAATAACAGCACACAGCAAAGCAAAAGCACAACAAACCAGATGACACAAGGAGCTATAGTGGTTCCTCAACAACCTGGGTACATCCACTTTTCTACCACCCTAGGTAGGAATTCACTGCAGGAATAGTTGATCAGGTGTCCTGGGCACCAATGAGCTTTTGATAAGGTGCTCAAAAACCAAATCAGATTTTTTTGATCAGGTGTCTTGCCACCACTGAGTTTTGACAAGGTCTCAGAAACCAGCCACAAAACTTTTGAAGGGAGTTTTGAGAAACCCTTATACAGGAGAGAAAGGAAAAAGAAAATGAGTTGAGTTGTTCTTCTCTGTCAACAATCTTAGAGAAGACAAGTGGAAGATGTTGTCAAAGCTCCCCCTGAGATCTGTAAGGGTTCAGGAAGATGAGCTTTGCTTAGGGTGATAGGCCTTCAGTTGCTTCAGATCTCCAGCAATAGATGATTTCAGCAGATGTTGAAATGTGTGATGTCTGGAGTCTTTGATGAAGAAGCTTTTGAACACTTGATGCTTGAAGGAGTAGAATGACAGATGATCTACTTCACAGTAATGTTCCTTGTGTTCTTGAAGAATTCTGACTCAGTAATTCTGTAAACTTTTGTCTACTGAGTCTATTCCAGAAGATGAATTCTTGATGAAAAATTTTCTTGTTCTCTGTTCTGTATATCTTTTTCAAATCTCGTCAGTTCTCTGTTTTTGAAAATTATTCTCTAGGGAGTATATCAGATTCTGACTTTAGATGACCGTTACTCAGTCATAAATGACTTCCTTAATTGATATCTGCCTCTGGAGGAAAGTCCTTAAGAAACATTCTTGATGAAAAATTTTCTTGTTCTCTCTTCTGTATATCTTTTTCAAATCTCGTCAGTTCTCTGTTTTTGAAAATTATTCTCTAGGGAGTATATCAGATTCTGACTTTAGATGACCGTTACTCAGTCATAAATGACTTCCTTAATTGATATCTGCCTCTGGAGGAAAGTCCTTAAGAAACATTCCAATTAGTCTTCCTTGAAACTTACTCCAGATTGATTGAAACGGTTATAAAATCCTTTGCCATAAATGCTGAAAATAAGTCTGAATGAATTCCATAACTGTCCTGAATTTGAATCCTGAAATCGTCGATCTCTCAGAAAAATCGTCGATCTGAGCTCGACTATCGTCGACCTGAGCTCAGAGATTAGATTTAGACTGAAAACAGAAATTGTCGAACTGAGCTCTACGATCGTCGACCTGAGCTCAGAGACTTGGAAAACAACTAGAGACAGAGCGTCGATCTGAGCTCGAAGATCGTTAAACGGAGTTCGACGCCTCATTGAACTGAGCTCAGAGATAGTCGAACTGAGTTCGACGTTTCGTCAACCTAAGCTCGACGAGAATTGTCCTAGTCTTCAGCACTTGAATCCTGATCTTTAGAAGGTCTTGAGGGCAGCTTTCAAACCTAAGTACTAACCCTAAGACTCATTCTAATTGACCTATCAGACTATACAGCAAGTTCAAAACAAATTCCTAAGCACATAGTGATCCTTACCCAAATTAGTAATAGGGTGTTCCAACATACTTGACTGTATTTCTTGCAAGATCGTTTTGAACTTTTATCTGTGTTCACTATATTTTTTAATAAAATACATACTCAGTTTGGTGTGCGAATTAAAATTATTCGTACTGATAATGCTAAGGAATATGTTAGTCATAAATTCTCGGATTTTTGCATGCATCATGACACTGTTCATCAAACCAGTTGTCCTTACATTTCTCAGCAAAATGGTGTTGTTGAACTCAAAAATTATCATCTCCTGGATGTTGCTCGCACCCTTCTTGCACAGATGAACGTTCCCCAATCATATTGGGGTCATGCTGTTCTTTTGTCTTGTTATCTCGTCAACTGCATTCCCTCTTCAGTTCTTCATGGAAAAACTCCATTTTCCATCATGTATCTAAGAGTTAAGTCATTTCCCTTACCTCTACGTGTCTTTGGTTATACGATATTTGCCTACTCTCCTCCTGATCCTAAAAAATTTTCTCCTCGCTATATTAAGTGCATCTTTCTCAGTTATTGTCTGACTCAGAAGGGGTATCGGTGTTTTGATCATCTCCTCCGGAAATAGTATGTTTTTGCCGATGTCACTTTCTTTGAATATACGCCTTACTTTTCTCACTCTTCTACTCCCTCACCAATTGGTGAATCACCTTCTATACCTGTTCTCTTTGCTCACCTATCTGTACCATCTCTTCATGTTCTTCCTACATAAGTTTTTGTTTCACCATCTCTTTCTCCTAATACTACTTCTATACCTTTGGAGCTGTCGCTGACAGTGCCCGAACCAGTAATCTCTCTGACGGATGGATCCGGTACGGAAGACAAGACAGATCATGATCTTCCGAGTGCTCTGCGATAGGGAGTTCATGTTGGGTTTTCTATATAGTTCAAAACTATAAGCACATCAAATGTGCGCTGCGGAAAGTAATACAAGATAATCCTAAACAGTACGAGGATCTTGCAATTTCATGAATCAAGAAACAAACATGAACAATAAGAGTAATGTGCCTGAAGGGGATTGACTCTCCACTCAACCAAGGTGCTCAAAAGGAATCTAGGACGTCTTGCGGCTAGAGTTCCGAGCATAGAAATTATGTCCACTCCTCTACGGCCACACGAGCTTGGAGAACCCCAAAGCACTTGTCACACAAGCGTCGGGTTGGAGGAAGGAAAGCCTTGTACGTCTCCACGGATTGCTAGAACCGTTAATGGAGAGGCGGCGTTGACGAAGACGAAGCTCTGGAAAAACTTCCAGACGACGGCGAGGGTCGGAAGGGCTTGCGGTACAGGAGCACCGATCGCGATCTTTTAGGGTTTGAGATTTCCGTCGGGAAGAAGATGAATAGTTTCGACCTCTTGTATATACAAGGTATATATACAAATCGTAGAGGAATCGTGAGGGCCCCACCCGCAAACCAGACCCAAAATGAACTTACAGAAAAACAGACCTGCGACAGTTCGTCGAGAATAATTCGTCGAGTGGAATTCGTCGAGTATACATGACGAATGACACATCCACTCGACAGATTCGCCGAATATCAGATTCGTCTGGAGCAATTCGTCAAGTATACTCGACAAATAGAAAGAACTATTGAAGGATTCGTCGAGATCGTCTCGACAAATATAACCTGTCACGTCGAATTCGTCGAGTGTACTTGACGAACTCGTTGAGAACTCTCGACGAATTCGTCGAGAATACTCGACTAATTGACTTACATTTTCGACTATTTTTCAGAAGGTTCTCGAATTCACAATTCAGGTTCTTTGGCTTGTTTAATTTCAAGTCCATGTCAAAAGGCTTGACCCTTCACTCATATCACATATGAGCAAGATCAACACAGTCCTTTCCAACTTCTCCATAACTCTTATGTGTGATCCCATAGACTCGTACTGCATTGATAGCAAGACTAATTATTTGACTATCTCAGATCACAACGGAAGAACTCCAACGGTCTCCCACTTAATCTAATAAGTCAAATAAAAGTCTTACAAAAAATGAGTAATATCTAGCAACACATCATTCCTAACCAAGCAATAAGAGTTCTGTAACTCAAAAAGCCTATAAAATGACCAATGTATAGTGTTATCTTGTTCCTTTGTCCCTTACATCCGGATGGAGCTAGAGGCATGAACCATGTATAATACCCCAAAGTTCCTGAAAATGATAGAGAATTGGTCACTGGAGGTTACCGCGCGACGGTAGACCTATCACTGTCATTAGCTAGCTGAATTAATAGACCAAGGTCTCTATTCATTACCGCCCGACGGTAGTAAGCTACCGCGTAGCGGTAGTAGGAGCGACAGAGTCGTGTTGGATGAGGCCACCGCCAAAAGGTATCACGCGGCGGTAGAAAAGGTACCGCGCGACGGTAGCTCCCTGATAAAGACTTGAAATGAGATTGATTTCTCATTTTTCCCTCACTCTCTTTCTCTCTCTTGGTTCTTAAGGAAAGAGAAGAAAGAAGTTAGGAGACAGAGGGCAAAGGTGTTCCAAGGCATTCTTGTGATCGGAATCGCGAGTCGAAGCCAGATCCGCAGAGAGGAAGCTGTGGTGATCAGTTCCATTCGGATCAAGAGCAAGAGCATGGCTCTTAAGCGATCGACAATGGGAACGACTTTCTTCTTGGACAAGTGAAGTCCTCAATTTGCATACGTGCATGGAACCCCTCACCAAAGGGTGAAAAAAAGGGTGGTTTCCAGCGGGTATATCGTTTTGATCCCCGGAAGAAATTACATCTAGAATACGGAATCGAAGGACAGAATATGCATGTTGTGTGAAGTCCATCAGTACAGGTTGGTCTGGATTGATGATGATTTGTTTTACGTGCCGGAGAAGACTCCAAGGATAAACGTGTAGTTTCCGAGGTCAATGGGCCTGCAGGATGCTGCAGTAAAAGTACTGGAATTGGTTTCTAGGAAAAATACCCAAAATTTGGGGGAAGAAACGACTTTTGTCCCCTACCGCGCGACGGTAGTGCTACCGCCGGCGATAGCTCCCAGTGAGCTATGTGAGGCCTGTCTCGTGGAGACCTGTGGGCCATTGTAATTGTGGGGCCTGTTTCGTGGAGACGTGGTGCCTGTTTATGGGTGAGAACTTAAATTGTTCTACTGTTTATGAGTGAGAACTTAAATTGTTCCACTGTCTATGAGTGAGAACTTAAATTGTTCCACTATATGGAAGTGGGAACTTAAATTGTTCCGCTTGGGCAAAGGGGATGCTAACCCGCGTCGTGGCTTGCGAGCCTAACGGTTTGAGCAACGAGCTATGACTAACCTGTACCCACCCTATGACGATCGACTTGGAGTGAGTCACTGACATGGATCTAAAGGTAATAGAGCGCCTTTGACTTTGTCGTAACATAGGAAGAAAAGACTAAAAATGCTCAAGAGTGTCGTCTTAAGAACGGTGGTGGGGCTTGACTTTTAGCACACCGATATGTGCCCTGAGTGCACGGGGCGTGTGGTCGAGCGTGTCAACGTCTGTGGTAAATGGTGCTTAAATTGCACATTTTTAAATATGCTGTTGCTTGCAGGGAAGAAGCACCGTCACCCCGAGTAAGGGGTGATGCCGTTATAATTTGGTTAGCTAGTGTTGATTGTTGCGTTATTTGCCACGTTTTGGTGGGTCGTGCTATGCAGGTGCTAGAGAGTTAAGTGAGAAGTTATTAGCTGGCCCTCGAAGGCCCAAAAGACGAATGTTTACTGTTTTCATGTGTGGTTGGCCTATGAGCCGATGTATGAAAAACACATTTTGTAAAGGGAACAGTTACAAGGCCTTAATGCCAGAACATAGTGTATGAAATAATATTCCTATGTTTACAGTGGACATTCCTGCCATTTGGGTTCTACAACTAAATTAATTGCTTCCGCTAGAATGCACTCTGAGTTAGGATGCGTAAATAAAGTCAAATGGTCTCAATGAGTAACTCCGCTGACTGTCCGTGGAATATGCCGTGGGGCCCCGACCGAACCTTCTGTTATATTCTACGTGACGAATAGAGGTGTTATAATTTGGTATCAGCTTCTAGTGTCAGTCTTCCTTCCTCGAATTCGTGGTCGAATTCTTTTAAGGGGTGGTGAGCAAGTGTATGTGCGTTACCGTTATAACATGAAAAAAACCATTAATGTCAACTTAGGAATGAAAATACACATGTTTTTGGAACCTGCGTGTTCCTATGATTGCTTTTTGTAATATTTTTAGTTGCTTAATTGTGTGTTTCATGATTATAGGTGACTAGAAGTGGTGCGGGGCAGAGTGAACCCCAACGTTCGGCGGAAAGTAGTGCACCAACCGAGGTGCCAACACCTCCTCCTTCTGCGGAAATAATATGTTTGGTTGCTAAAGCCGCGTTCACATTAATCAATGCGCAACCAGGAGGGCGAGTACAACCTCCTACCCCTGGGGTGGTTCAGGAACTGGTTGGCATAGTTGAGCATGTGGCAGTGAGACAAGTGACCGTTGAGCCAGTGGCCGCAAGGCGAGCGACGGAAAAGCAATTGAAACACGTGATGAGTTTCAATCCTCCTGTGTTTGCGGGTACTGGAACCCCAACACAAGCTGAATACTTGCTCTCGAGAATAAAGAGAACCATGACGGCAACGAAAACGAAAGAGTTGTAGAAAGTCACTGTAGCTACCTTTTTGTTAGAGGGAGAGGCGAGGTTATGGTGGGATGAGTTGGAGCTGCACCAGTTTGTTGGTCAGCCATTGGTTGAGATCTCGATGGAGGAATTCTCGAGACTGTTTCTTGCAAGATATCTTCCATCTGCACAGCGGATTGCAATGGAAAGTCAGTTCCAAAGGTTAACTCAAGGCGATAGTTCTGTGGATGACTACTTGCACGAGTTTACAAGATTAGGACGTTATGCATGTTTTGTGTTTGCAGACGAGGAACGAAAGACAAATCGGTTCTATGAAGGACTTGGAGATGACCTGCGATTGTTTCTCTCAGGTCCGATGACGCAAGGTTTTCTGACCTTGGTCAATACGGCCCGTTCCTTAGAATAATATATGAAGCGTGTGCAGTGTAAAAATGACTTGACGGTGAATAAGACAGAGTTCAAAGTACCTAACTCTGCAAAGTCTGGGTATCGAAGGTGGAATAGGAAGTCCAAAACTTCCGGGCCGGATCCTTCTTCTCTTACGTCTGGAGCAACGTCTGGGCGAGGCCCAATTCATTGTTATACTTGTGGCAAGCCGGGACATATAACCCGAGAATGACGGAGTGCCCCTCCAAA
This sequence comes from Platanthera zijinensis, assembly GCA_039513925.1. NCBI lineage: Eukaryota > Viridiplantae > Streptophyta > Magnoliopsida > Asparagales > Orchidaceae > Platanthera > Platanthera zijinensis. The sequence goes on from CM077081.1 coordinate 67,053,256, forward strand.
GACGGAGAAAAAGGTGGGTGCGTCGTATGCGGAAAAGGGAAAGACAATGGTGGAATCGATTGCATCTCACGCGCAGCCCCGAGTCTATAATCTTGGCCAACAGAAGGCCATAAAACAAGTGACGTCGTAACATGTATGAGTTAAGATATAATTTTTACTGTTTTCTATACTTGGTACCTTGTGCGTTGCTTGTGTATAATTTGTTTATATTAGCCTTTGTCCTGATATTGGATTATCCGGCGAGAACACTGTTCGATACAGGAGCTTCTCATTCCTTTCTGTCCGAGGACTTCGTGGTGCGTGTCAGAGTGTCTTCCTTTGTACCGACAGATCGTATGAATGTGTTGCTGTCTAACGAGTGCTTGATGCGCGCGGATAGAGCCTGTTGTGTTAAGGTGCGTATATGAAGTCAAGATTTTGACTTGAAAGCATCTGTGCTGTCGATATCTGAGTTTGATATAATATTTGGTATGGACTGACTCTCGGAGCAGCGTGTCTGTATTGATTGCAACTCTAAAGAAGTCATATTGGTGCAAAACACCGAACGCGAGACTAAGTTTCCGGGTATGTGAGGATCAAGCAAGATATTGATGTCTGCTCTCCAGGTAGTCAAGGTGGTTCGGAAGGGCGCGAAATTGTTTTTCACACAGTTAGAGGCTGTGGAGCCGAAGCCCAGTTTGAGTGATGTTCCTGTTGTATCGAAGTTTGCGGACGTGTTTCCCTAATGATCTCCCTAGGATTCCACCTCAGCGAGAGATCGATTTTGCTATTGAGTTGGTGTCAGGTGCAAAACCTGTGTCATGATCACCCTACCGAGTGGCGGCAAAGGAAATGACAGAACTGAAAGTTCAGTTATAAGAATTGCTAGAGCAAGGCTATATACGTCCGAGTATGTCACCTTGCAGTGCACCAGTGCTCTTTGTAAAGAAGAAGGACGGAGGCTTGTGTTTATGTATTGATTATCGTGAATTGAACATGCTGACAGAGAAGAACAAGTATTCAATTCCACGAATCGATGATTTGTTTGATCAGCTGGTTGGATCGACTGTATATTCGAAGTTGGATTTGAATTCTGGCTACTGGCAGTTGAGGATTCAGGAAAGCGATATTCCCAAGACAACGTTTGGTACACGCTATGGGCATTATGAATTTACTGTGATGCCTTTTGGACTAACTAATGCGCCATCAGTGTTTATGGATTTGATGCACGGGATCTTTCGATAGTATTTGGACCTGTTTTTGATTGTCTTTATTGACGACATACTGATATACTCTCAGTCGAAAGAGGAGCATGTAAAACATTTGAGGTTGGTTTTGCATACTCTGAGAAGAAATCACTTATATGCCAAATTCTCGAAGTGTGAGTTTTGGCTATCTTCAGTGGCTTTTCTTGATCATGATGTCAGTGGAGATGGTATTATTGTGGATCTGAAAAAGATTTTTGCGATACGAGGGTGACCTGTACTTACTTCGGTAACAGAAGTCATGAGTTTCCTAGGACTTGCCAGCTATTATAGGCGCTTCGTAGAGAGCTTTTTAAGTATTGCTTTACCTCTCACGACATTGACAAGAATGAATCAAAAGTTCATCTGGATGTCAGAGTGTGCGCGAGCTTTTGAGGAGTTGAAGAGTCGTCTGACCACAACGCCAATTTTGTGTTCTCCATGTGGAACAGAAGACTTTGAAATCTATACAGATGCATCAAGGAGCGGCTTAGGCTGCGTTCATTTGCAATACGGGCATATGATTGCTTATGACTCTTGCCAACTGAAAGTATATGAGAGGAATTATCCGGTTTACGACTTGTATGACGTGAAGATTGATATCTTTACAGAGCATAAGAGCCTGAATACTTGTTACATCAGAAGGATCTAAATATGCGACAACGGAGGTGGATGGAGTTCCTTGGGGACTACACCTTTGAGATTCATTACACTCCCAGAAAGGGAAATGTAGTCGCGGAGGCGCTGAGTCTTAAGGATCCAACACGAGCAAATTGGTTACAGATGCATGATGAGCGTCTGATTCGTGAGTTGGAGGCTCTAGAGATCTCTTATGTCGACAAGAGAATGAGCGCAAAAGCATGCTTGAACTAGACGAAAGTGCAATATGACCTCTCGTGAATAGAATTCAACAGGCATTGGATCTTAACGAGAGCATGAAGCGCTATATGATGGAGATAATGGATGAGTCAAATTCCCAATTCTCGCTGAACGACGGTCTTTTGTGGAAGGACGGTCGGTTGTGCGTCCCAAATGTTGGCAAGTTGCGGATGGAGTTGATGTGCAAGGCTCATTTCACCAAGTACTCAATCCACCCAGGGAGTACAAAAATATTCAAGGACATGAAAAAATTGTTCTGGTGGCCAGAGTGGAAAAAGGACATCGCACTTTATGTGCCAAAGTGTCAGACTTGCGCCCTAGTGAAGGCTGAGAGTAAAAAACCCAGCGGTTTCCTGCAGTCGTTGCCAATACTGGAATGGAAGTTTGATGATATATCAATGGATTTCGTGCACGGTTTGCCGAGATCACAACGCGAGAACAATTTCATTTGAGTTATCGTGGACCGGTTGACAAAAGTAGTACACTTCATTCTGAATCGAAGGGACGATTCAGTGGAAAAGTTAGCTAAACTTTACTTTGAGCAGATTGTGCGATTGCACGGTGTGCCCCGTAACATCGTTAGCGATCGAGATAGGCGTTTCACATCGAGTGATTGAAAGCTTATTCATCAGTTGTTGGGTACCAAGCTAAAATTCAACATGACCTTTCATCCTCAGACGGATGGTCAGACCGAGAGGGTAAACAGGACGATGGAAGATATGCTTCGCATGTGTGCCCTGGATTTTGAGAAGAGGTGGGGAGGTCATATCTTTATGATCGAGTTCGCCTATAATAACAACTACCAAGCAAGTATACAAATGACACCTTTTTAGGCCTTATATGGTAGGCAGTGCCGTATTCCGTTGGCTTGGGTAGAAATAGGTGAATCAAAGCTATATAAACGTATGGACGTTGAAGATGCGACTTCAACAATACGTTTGATTCGAGAACGATTGCTGATTGCACAAGATAGGCAATCAAAATACTATAATGCCAAGTACCAAAATGTGGAGTTTGCGGTTGGCGATTGAGTTTCTCAAGATTAAACCGTTCAAGGGCGTATCGAGAATCCGACGCTTGAAAAAGCTGAGTCTGAGATACCTTTGGTCCGTTTGAAATCGTTGAGCGGATTGGAGAAGCTGCCTATCGGCAGAATCTTTCAGCTAAACTCTGTGGTTTGCACGATGTGTTTCACATATCGGTGCGCGCGGAAAGCCGTGCATGAGCATACGCAAGTGATTGTTGTGGAGCAAATTTTGGTCGATAGTGGGTTGAATACGAAGGTCAAACCCATTTGTATCGAGAATACGGAAGTGAAGCGTCTGCGGATCAAAGAGGTCAGAATGACCAAAGTCCGTTGGGACAACTATGGCCGCGAGGAGCTGTCATGGGAGCGAGACCAGACCATGCGCGAAGAGTTCCCTGAACTGTTCTGTTGAGGTACATTTGATATGTTTTGTACTTCTATATTTGCTGTGGATTTTGGGACGAAATCTCTTAAAGGAGGGGAGAATTGTAATACCCCAAAGTTCCTGAAAATGATAGAGAATTGGTCACTGGAGGTTACCGCTCGGCTGTACACCTATCGCTGGCATTAGCTAGTTGAATTAATAGACCAAGGTCTCTCGTCGTTATCGCCCGACGATAGTAAGCTACCGCGTAGCGGTAGTAGGAGCGGCAGAGCGGTGCTGGATGAGGCCACCGCCACCGCCAAAGGGTATCGCACGGCGGTAGCAAAGGTACCGCGCAGCGGTAGCTCCCTGATAAAAACTTGAAATGAGATTGATTTCTCATTTTCCTCTCATTCTCTCTCTCTTGGTTCTTGAGGAAAGAGTAGGAAAAATCCAGGAGGCAAAGAGCAAAGGTGTTCCAAGGCATTCTTGTGATCAGAATCACGAGTCGAAGCCAGATCCGCAGAGAGGAAGCTGTGTTGATCAGTTCCATCCGGATCAAGAGCAAGAGCATGACTCCTAAGCGATCGACAATGATAACGACTTTCTCCTTGGACAAGTGAAGTCCTCAATTTACATACGTGCACGAAACCCCTCACCAAAGGGTGAAGAAAAGGGTGGTTTCCAGCGGGTAGATCGTTGTGATTCCCGGAAGAAATTGCATATAGAATCCAGAATCGAAGTACGGAATAAGCATGCTGTGTGAAGCCCATCTGGACAGGTTGGTCTGGATTGGTGATGATTTGTTTTAAGTGTCGGAGAAGACTCCGAGGATAAACGTATAGTTTCCGGGGTCAAGGGGTGTGCATGATGCTGCATTAAAAGTACTGGAATTAGTTTCTAAGAAAAATACCCAAAAGTTGGGGGAAGAAACGACTTTTGTCCCTTATCGCGCAGCGGTAGTGCTACCGCGCGGCGGTAGTGCTATCGCCGGCGATAGCTCCCAATGAGCTATGTGAGGTCTATCTCGTGGAGATCTGTGGGCCATTGTAATTGTGGGGCATGTCTTGTGGAGACTTGGAGGCCTGTTTATGACTGGGAACTTAAATTGTTCCACTGTTTATGAGTGGGAACTTAAATTGTTCCACTGTTTATGAGTGAGAACTTAAATTGTTCCATTATATGGAAGTGAGAACTTAAATTGTTCTGCTTGGGCAAGGGGGATGCTGACCCGCGTCGTGGCTTGCGAGCTTGACGGTTTGAGCAACGGGCTATGGCTAACCTATACCCACCCTATGGCGATGGACTTGGAGTTAGTCACTGACATGGATCTAATGGTAATAGAACGTCTTTGACTTTGTCGTAGCATAGGAAAAAAAGACTAGAAATGCTCAAGAGTGTCGTCTTAAGAACGGTGGTGGGGCTTGACTTTCAGCACACCGATATGTGTCCTGAGTGCACAGGGCGTGTAGCCGAGCGTGCCAACGTCTGTGGTAAATAGTGCTTAAATTGCACATTTTTAAATATGTTGTTGCTTGCAGGGAAGGAGAACCGTCGCCCCGAGTAAGGGGTGAGGTCGTTATAATTTGGTTAGCTAATGCTAACCGTTGCGTTGTTTTGCCACGTTTTGGTGAGTCGTGCTATGCAGGTGCTCGAGAGCCAAGTGAGAAGTAGCGGGCTGAAGTCCCTTATGCTGCGATTGGCTGGCCCTCGAAGGACCAAAATGCGAATGTTTACTGTTTTCATGTGTGACCGGTCTGTGAGCCGATGTATGAAAAACACATTTTGTAAAGGGAACAGTTGTAAGACCTTAAGGCCAGAACATATTGTGTATGAAATAATATTCCTATGTTTATAGTGGACATTCCTGACATGTGGGTTCTACAACTAAATTAATTGCTTCCACTAAAATGCACTCTTAGTTAGGATGCATAAATAAAATCAAATGGTCTAAATGAGTAACTCTGCTGACTGTCTGTGGAATACGGCGTGGGGCCCCGGCCGGACCTTCTGTTATATTTTACGTGACGAATGGAGGTGTTACATCATGTCACCCTCATGACTGCTCAATCCCTGTTACCTGATATAGAATGGATTATCCAAAACCGGAGAACTCGATATCACATTTTGGCTCAACCCAGCATTATCATGCATTTCTTAGTCCAATTCCATCAAGGGGCCCTTGGATGCAAATCCTGTTTCTAGAAGGACATCTGTCCATGCGCAAAAACCCAAATGATTCGTAACGTACCAAATAACCACCATTATAATCCAACTTTCTCAAGACTGGACTTTAGATTGGCATCAAAATACGCTCTTCATCACTCGATGAATGTCGTGGCCTCAGGTCAAATAACCACAAACACCATTGTCACTTGAGACCTACTCATGACACGATGTCAAAACAATCCACAAAGAAGTCTCAGGGTGGGTTTGTCCAGTACAACTTGTTCATAAGATGTACCTGTGTGATAACTTGATATTACAATATCATGATCTGTGAGAACTGGTCATCAGTTAATGTACACACTGTTCTCAACATATCATCACCATCCTTATTTTCTAAGATGATACCTCGACCAGGAACAATTTAAGAATGCAGCTTCTAATTAACATAAGTTCTCACATTCAATTCACGCAATTAAACCTTCTATGAAAGCGATCATTCTAAGGACATTTAGTATGTTAATATCCACATCGGAGCATAGCAAAAGAACATGTCATAAATATAAAATGAAAAATACAGTACAATATTCATCAAATGAATTACAACAACCGAAAACACACAATCCACAAGACTCCCACTAGAGTTGATCATTCAGATATCTAATACCCATTGATCTAGCATGACCATCATGCTTTCTCTGTGCAAGAGATTTTGTCAGTGGATCCGCAATATTTTCTTCAGTCGACACTCCGCAAATACTCATATCTCCTCGATCGACAATCTCATGAATAAGATGGAACCGCCGAAGTATGTGCTTGGAGCGCTGATGAGATCTAAGTTCCGAAGCAAGTGCAATTGCACCGTTATTGGCACAGTAGAAACTATGAGATTACTAATGCTAAGAACTATCCCAAGCTCACTGATGAATTTTTTAATCCATACAGCCTCCTTCGCTGCATTTGCAACAGTGATATACTCGGGCTCAGTTGTAGAATCAACAACTGTCTCTTGCTTGGAACTCTTTCAGCTAACAACTCCTTCATTTAGGAAAAATATGAAATCTGACTGAGACTTTGAGTCGTCTCTATCAGTCTGGAAGCTAGCATCCGTATAACCCTTTACAAAGAGCTCTTCCTCTCCCCCATACATTAAGAACATGTCTCTTGTCCTTCTCAAGTACTTAAGGATGTTCTTAACGACTGTCCAGTGACCATCATCGGGATCAGACTAATACCTACTAGTCATGCACTCATGCTTAAGGCATATGAGACATCAGGTCGAGTACATATCATTGCATACATGATTGATCCAATTGCCGAATCATATGAAATTAACTTCATGCGGTCCTTATCTTCCAAAGATATTGGACGTTGATCCTTAGAGAGACTTACACACCATGAGATATGAGTAAGAATCCCTTCTTGGACTCAAACATGTTGAACCGTTTCAACACCTTATCAATGCATGTACTTTAGGTCAAACCCAACAACTTCTTCGATCTATCTCTATAGATCTTAATACCAAGTATATAAGTTGTTTCTCCCAAGTCCTTCATCAAAAAACATCCCCCTAGGTTGTTCTTAACAACTTGCAGGGTCGGAATGTCATTCTCAATCAGTAGTATGTTATCTACATACAAGATCAAGAAAATAATAATGCTCTCACTAATCCTCTTGTAAACACATGGTTCATCTTCATTCTTAATGAAACAAAACTCTTTGATTTTCTCATCAAAACGATAATTCCAACTTCGAGAAGCCTATTTTATTCCATAGATGGATTTCTGCAGCTTGAATATTTTAGTGGCTTCATTTGGGTTCACAAAACTCTCGGGTTGTGTCATGTACACTTCCTCAAAGAGGTTTCCATTAAAGAAAGCCGTTTTAACATTCATTTACCAGACCTCGTAGTTATAATATGCAGCAATAACAAGCAGAATTCTGATGAACTTTACCATATCAACAGGAGAAAAGATTTCATTATAGTCAATACCATGAATTTACTTATAATATTTAACCATTATTCGCCCTTTGAATGTCTGTACATTCTCATCCATGTCGGTCTTCTTCTTGAAGACCCATTTGCGCCTTATGGGTCGTACCCTTTCAGGTGGTTCTACCAAAGTCCAAACTTGATTTGTATACATGGAGTCCATTTCAGCTTTCATGCCATCAAGCCACTTCTCGGAGTCCGGTCCATTCATAATATCTTGGTAAGTTGCAAGCTCATCATTATGATCCATAAACAACACATTACTGATTTGAGACATAATAAAACTATATCTCTCAGGCTCAAACCTTGGTCTACCAGATCTACGAAGGAGTTGTGTTTCTTGAGCAGGTTCTCCAGCTACAATAACTTCTAGTCATTGCCCAGGTTCTAATATCGGTTCATCCATCATTTGTGGTTCATGAACTTCTTTAAGTTCAACCTTTATAGTTTTTCTGGATAAGAATTTTCTTTCCAAAAGATACCAGTGTTTGCGACAGACACTTTGTTCTCAGATAGTAGGTAGAAATAATACCCTTTGCTTTCCTTAGGATATCCCACAAAATAACATTTATCTGACATGGGTTACAGCTTATCAGGCATTTGACGTCGCACGTATGCCTCACAGTCCCAAATCTTGATGAAAGACATACTAGGACGCTTCCCAGTCCATATCTCATATGATGTCTTTAGAACGGTTTTTGTTAGAGCGCGATTTAGAGTAAGAGAAACAGTCTCTAGAGCAATCCCTAAAAGGAAACAAATAAATCTGCATGACTCATTATCGACTGTACCATGTCTAATAGAGTATGATTCCTTCTCTCAGACACACCATTATGCTGTGGTGTTCTGGGTGGAGTGAGCTGTGATACAATACCACACTCTTTCAGATGATCACGAAACTCATGACTCATGTATTCGCCACCTCGATAAAATCGGAGTGCTTTAATCCTTTTGTTTAGCTAGTTCTCTACTTTATTCTTAAATTTTTTGAACGTTTCAAAGGTTTCAGATTTTCACTTCATACGATACACATCCGTATCTACTGAAATCATCAGTAAATGTAACGAAGTAGTAGTACTCACCTCTAGTTATAGAATTCATGGGTCTGCATACATCACAATATATTATACCCAAGAGATCATCAACCCTCTCAGTATTACCAGTGAAAGAGACCGTAATCATCTTGCCTAATAAACAAGACTCGCATTTGTCAAATGATTCATAATCAAATGAGTCCAGTAGTCCATCTTTATAGAGTTTGGATATGCGTTTTTCATTTATATGACAAACGATAATGCCAAAGGTACGTGGAGTTTGAATCATTCGTTTTTAGTCTTTTAGTACTTTCCACGTTATAAATTAGATGGTTCAAGTTCAAAACGTATAAACCGTTAAATAATTGGGCTGCAACATAACAAACATCATTCATAAAGATTGATCAGCCATTGTTTTTAATTATAAATGAAAATCCTTTCATGTCAAGACATGAGACGAATATAATGTTTCTAGTTATAGAAGGATTAAAATAATAGTTATCTAATTCTATTGCAAGTCCAGTGGGCAAAGAAAGACGGTAGATGCCAACGGCAATGACAACAACCTTTGCTCCATTTTCAACGCGTAGGTCCACCTCTTCTTTACCTAGCATTCTTCTCTTTCTCTGTTCCTGCACTTTTGTACCAATGTAAGAACCACATCCGGTATCCATATCCCAAGCTGAAGGAGTTGAAAGATTTATTTCTATAACGAAGATACCTGAAGCGGAAGTCACACTTCCCTTCATTTTTTGCAGGCCTTCAATATAAAAAGGACAATTTCTTCTTTGGTGACTAGCCTTGCCACAGTGGTGGCACTTCCCTTCCTTCGCTAGACTCTTCTTCTTCAGTGCTGAAGACTTGGGTTCAATGTATGACTTAGGTCTCACCTTAGTCTTCATTGATCCCTTGACTTTGCCCTTGTCTTTATCATCAGTATGGGGCTAACAGACTTAGCCTTCTTTATGTTGTTCTCGGCAGTTCTCAACATGCCTACGAGCTCGGGCAGTGTCTTGTCTATCTCATTCATATTATAGTTCAGGATGAACTGCTCATAACTGTCCGACAACGATTGCAGGATCAGGTTAGTGACCAACTCTTGGCTAGAGAAAACCCAACATTTGGAGGTTCTCTATACACCCAATCATCTTGAGTACGTGAGTTCCAACTGGGTCCCGAGCTCCCATCTTACACTGAAAAAGTGCCTTAGAGACGTCGAACCTTTCTTGTCGAGCTTGCCCTTGAAAATTTTTCTTCAGGTGCTCTATCATCTCATGACCGCCCATGGACTAAGGTTGCTTTTGAAGCTCAGAGTTCATGGTAACAAGCATAAAACATTCGACGTCCAAGGAATCATCTTGATACTTCTTGTAAGCATCTTTATCAGCTCGGGACACATTTACGACTGGCTCTGCGGGGAGATCCTCTTCCAAGATATAGAGCTTGCGCTCCTATCTGAGAACAATTCTCAGATTTCTGTACCAGTCAAGGAAGTTAGTTCCATTGAGCTTGTCCTTCTTAAGAACGAATTTCAGGAACAAGGTGGAGTGAGATCCACTTGCCATGAAATTTCTACAAGAATTTATGCAAAGTAAACTTTAGTAGTATATTTCAAAATACAATTTTCTTTTAAAAGAGACTTTATTTAAAATAACTTCCACTATTTTGATAAAACTGATAACCCTCAATATCAATTCAGAGAGTCAATGTGAGCTACTCTCTAGTGGACAAGATCCATATTTCACCAACATCGTGAGTCAGCTTTGGCTTTTCTCTCACAATATGACTATTTAGGTAGACAACATTTGTTAATTGCAACAACTTGCAACTCTTGTATGGTTGGTGAATAACTCCTTATTCGCATTCATCATATAGTGCACGCAAACCCCATGCCTCTAGACACTCAACTTTTGAGGTCACCTTATTAAGTCAGACCCGATGTTGACAGTGAGATATCACAATTATCCGCTCACACCCTTACCAAGATGGATTAATGCACCTTGCTTTGACGAATCCACACTTCATTGATCGAGGCAGGAAGATTGTCATCCATCGGATGACATCCGTATACTTAATATAATATAAAGGATTTAATGATAATCAATTAACATTTAATCATGGTTAACAATTAACCAATGGCTAAATCTTAACATTCAGAACTCTTCTAAATCTTTAGATTTACAAGCATTGGGCAGAGGCCCAAGCTACTCAGCTTAAGCTGTAGACAAACACGTCTCTCTTTGTCAGATTCCAAGTCCAAGACAAACAATAATGGTTTCACAAACCACAATGAGTGACGGTTACTGCTAAGGAGACATATTTTTGAAACAATGAAATTGCAGGGCAATCACAATCGTTGCTCAAGAAGAATAAATTTGAGCACTTAGAACATTTCTAGCTTAAGATCTACACACATTGGATCGCTAATCTGGCTCTGATACCACTGTTGGGTTTTCTATATAGTTCAAAACTATAAGCACATCAAATGTACGTTGCGGAAAGTAATACAAGATAACCCTAATCAGTATGAATATCTTGCGATTTCATGAATCAAGAAACAAACATGAACAATAAGAGTAATGTGCAGGAAGGGGATTGAGTCTTCACTCAACCAAGGTGCTCCAAAGGAATCTAGGACGTCTTGCGGCTAGAGTTCCGAGCGTAGAAATTATGTCCACGCCTCTACGGGTATCCACACGAGCTTGGAGAACCCCAAAGCACTTGTCACACAAGCGTCGGGTTGGAAGAAGGAAAGCCCTCTACGTCTCTACGAATTGCTAGATCCGTTAATGGAGAGGCGGCGTTGACGAAGACAAAGCTCCGGAAATACTTTCCAGACGACGATGGGTTGGGAGAGCTTGCGGTACAGGTGCGCCGATCGCGATCTTCTAGGGTTTGGGATTTCCATCGGGAAGAAGATGAATAGTTTCGAGCTCTTGTATGTACAAAGTATATATACGAACCGTAGAGGAATCGTGAGGGCCCCACTCGCAAACCAGACCCAAAAGGAACTTACGGAAAACAGACCTGCGTTAGTTTGTCGAGAACAGTTTGTCAAGAACAATTCGTCGAGTGGAATTCGTTGAGTATACACGAAGAACGACACGTCCACTCAACGGATTCGTCGAATATCAGATTCATCGTAACAGATTCGTCGGGAGCAATTCGTGGAGTATACTCAACGAATAGAAAGAACTCTCGAAGGATTTGTTGAGACAATCTCGACCAATATAACCTGTCACGTCGAACTCGTCGACTGTACTCGACGAACTCGTCGAGAACTCTCGACGAACTCGTCGAGAACTCTCGACGAACTCGTCGAGAACTCTCGACGAACTCGTCGAGAACTCTCGACGAACTCGTCGAGAACTCTCGACGAACTCGTCGAGAACTCTCGACGAACTCGTCGAGAACTCTCGACGAACTCGTCGATAACTCTCGACGAACTCGTCGAGAGTACGTGACGAATTGACTTGCATTTTCGATGATTTTTCAGAAGATCCTCGAATTTACAATTCAGGTCCTTTGGCTGGTCTAATTTCAAGTCCATGTCAAAAGGCTTGACCATTCACTCATATCATAAATGAGCAAGGCCAACACAGTTCTTTCCAACTTCTCCATAACTCTTATGTGCGACCTCATAGGCTCATATTGCGTGACAACAAGACTAACTATTTGACTATCTCAGATCACAACGGAAGAACTCCAATAGTTCGGACGTGCACCAAGCATTCTATTGATGATGTTGTTTCGTATGCTCGTCTTTCCCCAAATGGAAAGCGTTTTGCTCTTGCTCTCCCGGCTACTGTCATTCCGGCTACTTATCATGAGGCTCTTGCTCATCCTTTTTGGAAAACTGCTATGGATGAAAAAGTAAAGATCTTGACTGAAAGGGGTAATTGGACTCTTGTCCCTACTCCTCCGGCGGCGGATGTAGTTGGTTATCTATTGGTCTTTGTCATCAAGTATCATCCTGATGTTACTATAGATCGTTATAAGGCTAGGCTTGTTACCAAAGTCTTTACACAGACTTATGGCGTGTACTTCTTTGACACTTTCTCCCCAGTTGCTCGAATTAGCACGATCAGTGTCCTTTTCTCTGTGGCTGTTAACAATGACTGGGAGATGTTTCAGTTGGATGTCAAAAATGCCTTCATTTATGGTGATCTGCAAGAAGTGGTATATATGAAGCACACCTCTTGGGTATGTTGCTCTGGGGGAGTATCAGGTGTGCGAGTTGAGGAAGGCAATATATGCCTAAAGCAAAGTCCGCGGGCCTGCTTTGACAAGTTCAACACAGTTATATCCGTTATTGGTTTCGCTTGAAGTTTTGCAGATCATTCTCTTTTTGTACGCAAGACTTCTAAAGGGCTAGTTGTTCTTGCTGTCTATGTGGATGACATCCTCCTTACAGGTGATGATAATGTGGGAATTGATCTAGTGGAGAAACAACTTCGGCAACATTTTGTTACTAAAAATATGAGGTCTCCAAAGTACTTTTTGGGGATAAAAATCTCACGAAGACAGAGCTCTGTAGTTCTATCACAACGAAAGTATGTGTTTGACCTTTTGAAAGAGACTGGTCTTCTTGGGACGAGACCTGTTCGATATCCAATAGCAGTTGGTGATGACAAGTGTTGGACTGGGGATTCTCCTCTTCTTCCAGATAGTATCAGATATAGACGACTGGTGGGAAACTCATCTATCTGACTGTTATAATACCAGATATCTGCTATGCAGTATGAAGGATGAGCCAGTTTATGCAGACACCCAGAGAATGTCACCTTTGTACAGCTTTAAAAATCCTGAAATATGTGAAATGGTCTCCAGGAAAGGGGTTACTGTTTCAAAAACATAACCATCTACGAATTGAAGCCTACTCTGATGTCAGCTATGATGATAATAAAGAAGATAGGGAATCTACATCTAGTTTTTGAACCTTTACATGAGAAAATCTAGTTAGCTGGAAAAGCAAAAAATAATCTGTTATTTTCAGCTCAAGTGCTGAAGCTGCGTACAGAAGCATGACTTCAACAACTTGTGAGTTGAAATAGTTACGAACACTTATGCTTGACTTGGGAGAAGTCTATGATCATCATCTTCCTATGTTCTGTGACAACAAAGCCACTATTTACATATCCAAGAATCCAGTTTTTCACGAGAGGACTAAGCACAATGAAGTTGACTGCCACTTTATTAGATAAAAAATATTGAAGAATCAAATCTGTTTTCGTTTGTCACTTCCGACAAAGAACTAACAGATATCTTCACAAAACTAGTGTCCGCTTCTTTTTCATACGTCTGTGACAAGCTGGGCGTGATTGTCATATATGGTCCAGCTTGAGGGGGAGTGTTAGAACTCTTCTAGCCTTGGCGGTCTGGAGATAAGCAGTAGAGGACTGCCCTTAGCGGCCCGACGATCTGTAATGACGGTCTGCCCTTAACGGTCTGGCGGACAGCAGTGACGGTCTGCCCTTAGTGGCGTGGCAGTCTGCAGTGATGGTCTGCCCATAGCGGCCTGGAGGCCAGCAATGACTGTCAGCCCTTAGCGGTCTGGCGGTCTATAGTAGCGGTCTGCCTTAGCAACCTGGCAGTCTGCCGTGGCGGTCTACTCTTGGCAGACTGAAAAACTGCAGTAGCGATCTTTTCCTGGCAGTCTGGTTTCAGCTGTCAAGTTGCATTGAGGGCAAGTGAGACCACTTCTCTGGTGGAGAAAAGGGCAGCCTAGCGGACATGTTTATGCTGTTGCGGTCTAAGGTTTCAATGGACTGTTAGCTTGTCTAACTGCATTTCTTGCTGCGATCTGTATTTTTGTATTTTCCCAGAACGCCTGTTGTGTATTAGTCTCACATCATCTGTTGTATTTTCTTTCTCTCTCTTCTCTCTTATAAATAGGAGGTCATACCCATGAAATGTTAAGTTTTTGAGTAATACAATTTTATTATTTAGCTCTTTTCTCACACTTCGGTAGTGGAAATGGAGACTGAGCTCTGCTTCTTAATACACCACGAAAGTGACGAAACTTCCGCTGAACCACACGAAGATGTATCCCGACATTGACCTACGATCATCAGCATATCCACCATAGTCAACATTTGTGAATCCTTATAGAATGAAATACGTATCCCTTTCATACAACAACCCCATGCCTAAGGCCATTCGAACATACTTTAGAATTTCTGATGTAGAACCGCCCAAAAATAGGAGGGTTTTCACAAACACTTGGCGGGCGCAACTGCAACAAACTACAAGTTATAATAAAGACCCAAAACTAAAATCCTAGATCTAACATCCAAGACCCGACAAGGTCACAACGCGAGTTAAGCACATTACACCATGATTACCTTTGAGCCTCTTAACAAACGTCATCATACACTCATACACAACGAGCTATCTATTAAATGAAACTTCCACCTTAACGGAGGGGTTCATTAGAGAGATTCTTCTGAAAGGCAAACTTGCCCTAAATGTTAATCCTCAAAGATGGAGAAGGGTTAGGGAAATGCGAGTACGTTACTTAGAGGCTTACACGACTATATTTGCCGATGTCGTCTCCAACATACCAAAGAAACTTCACACAAGAACTTGCAGAATGGTGGAAGAAGCACACACAAACGAAATAGAGAGAAGCAAAGTTACCTAAGCATAGCGCAAGGGAGTGGAAGGAATCACTCCGACTACGATAACGGGAGTGGATATATATAGTTTTACAAAACTCTAAAAATAAAGACAACTAAAATAAAAAACAAAATTCAAATTAACATGTGAGTAACCAAAGGTCATTTTGCGGTAGTTTTTTCGAGTATTCGGCCTTAACTTGTAGCGTTTCGATGGTTGGTCTTCATCAATTCCCTTTGGCACCTCCAGATAAGGCTTCCTAGGCTCTTGAAAATCATGACTTACTCGGCCAACTATGCATGAGATATCTGGCCTTATAATTGTCAAATATAACAAACTCCCCACTAGGTTCAGGAAATGCTTAGGATCCGAGAGGACCCTACTTTCGTCTAGACAAAGCATCAACCTTAGTTTAAATGGAATAGAACTGCTCTCACCTTTCTTCATGACGAATCTCTTAACGATTCGCTCCACACAATTCTTCTGAGAAACAAACGATCTATTCTTCTTCCTTTACACCTCCAAACCAAGGAGCTGCAATTCCCTCAAATCCTTTATCTCGAAACAAATAGATTGCTCCGCTCTAAGCATTGATACCTCTTCGTTATTATTTCATGTAATAATCATATCATCAACATACAACAACACGAGAACATGAAGTTCACCCTTCTTCCCAAACAAAGTCGAGTCTAAATATGATGCATAGTACTCACAAAATTGCAAATACTCTGCAATCTTCTCATACCAAGACCAAGGTGCTTGATTAAAACCATACAAGACCTTCTTCAACTGGCGTACATGCTCCTGGTGAGATTATGATACGTCGTACCCTAGTGGTTGTACCATAAAGATATCCTTGTCAATCTTGCTATTAAAAAACATACTTCACGTCTAGTTGCACAACCTTTAACCTTGGCAAGCCACCAACACAATCATCATCTACACTGAAGTTATTTTTGCCACAT
The DNA here is from genome assembly GCA_039513925.1 of Platanthera zijinensis. Lineage (NCBI taxonomy): Eukaryota > Viridiplantae > Streptophyta > Magnoliopsida > Asparagales > Orchidaceae > Platanthera > Platanthera zijinensis. Next base: position 67,069,525 of record CM077081.1, read on the forward strand.
GACTGGAATGTCTCCTTATAGTCCTCCTTGTACTGTTGTGAGAAACCCCGAGCTATAAGACGAGTCTTGTACACTACTATCCACTTTCTTCCTCTTCTTGTACACCCACTTGCACATGACTAGAGTAACACCATCCACCTTAGGTACAAGATCCCAAGTCTTATTCTTTTTGAAAAACTCATCTCCTCATCTATGACTTCCATCCACTGTTTCACACACACGGCTTCGTCATAGCACGACGACTCCCGCTCATCAAGTGGTCTAGCAAAGCAACATGAGACCATTGCTCCCAATTTGCCTTCCTTTTAGCGAAATGTTTGCATAATGATCTGCTTTGACCTTCGAAAACCAGAATTGCTCTCCACATCTCTACCTCCTGCCTCCGCACTTGCTCCCCCGTCACTATGACTTGAAGCACTACTCCCCCTTCTTTATGTCTCCGTTCACTGATGTCAAGCTCAAAGAGTATTGGGCTTTTGGAGACATAGGTATCTCAACTAATTCTTCTTTAACTTCTTCTTGACATGCTTTCTCATGTGCTCTCTTCTAACACGATGCTAGGTCCTCTACCATACGATGTCAACTCGTTGAATACTACATCATGAGAGACGATAAACCTTCGAGTTTGAGGGTCCATGCACTTCCAACCCTTTGTACGCTTATCATGGCCAATGCAAACACATTTCATGGTCAACACTCTCTTTCTTTGCATCTCCACCAACGACGTCCCATAAATCTTCTCCAATTAAGTAACTCTCCAAGCATGACGTATATTTCTTGAAATTTGTGTGCGTGAGCATATTGATCCCTAAACCATGAGAACTATCACTTCCTTCCATTGATGAGAAATCTGGATAATAGCAAAATGAAAGAACTTAGCCTCACTAAAACTTCAGTGGCTCTGATATCATGTAAAAAATTTAGCGTGCCCAAAGATCACTTCACCACTTTGCACAATATCTGATCTCAACCGCTATGAGGATCAACAATGATAAACCCAAAAGGGATAAACTCCACACAAATTAACACCCAATTTGAAAAAAAGTTTTGAAGTATGCTTACACCTAGTGAGAAATAAAAACATACATTTGGAAGAAAGGCAAGTGGAATAGAAGCAAATTTTTTTTTTACTAAACATTGGAAGAAAAAATCTCACTTTTAATTTGAGAAGTGGGTGGTTTTTAGAGGTGTATGATTAGAGAGAGAGAGAGAGTAAGCGGTGAAGTGTGCGGCTAGTCGGCTAGGAGGTGGCGGTTAGAGAGGGTGTGAATGACCATACACTTGGATGGACTGATGGAGGAGAGTGAATTAGTGGATGGAGGAGAGTGAATTAGTGCATGAATATATAATTGGATGGAGGAGAGTGAATTAGTGCATGAATATATAATTGGATGGAGGAGAGTGAATTAGTGGATGACCATACACTTGGATGGAGGAGAGTGAATTTAGGAAAGAGAAGGGTGGTTTGGGTGGTTAAGAGAAACGGAAAGCAAACCATGATTTTCGACAAGGCGTAGTTTCTACCATTTGACTTTCTATGTTCAAACCCTTTGGACTCTCTTTTTGTTTGGGTGTATTTGCTCCATTTCCGCTTGGAGGAAAACATCACAAATCACAACTCAAATGATTGTTTGGTAGACCTATTCACACCCCCGCTGCTCAAAAAATTCATTTTTGGCCGAATTAGTTTTTGTAGGATTAGATTTTGGAGTCATCTTGTTATAAAAAACCTATCACGTTTGTAATTTTGCAGGTTGATAGAGTTTATCTGGGCACACCTAATGTAGTTGCTGTTCTTGATCATGAGAAGAAGAGGACATTTGTTATAAGAAAGGCAGGAGTTCCAGATATGGGTAATATTATCTCACTCTTATTGCACACAAATTTTTAACAACATAAAAATTATAACTTGTGATCCTCCCTTGAAGCCATTCCTAGAGTTATAAAGTGAATGTTAATTTACGCTCACCTTTAGACACAGTCGTGTTGGCCTGGGCGAATAGATGAATTCACTCGGTGGTTATAATCATTTTTCTCAACTCAAATTGATGCCTCTGTTGTGCTTAATGTTAAGGCTTCCTTTGGCACTGTGTTTTTGCTTAGGCGAGTTTTGACCAAAAGGCTACTGTCATGATGAAGTATGTGTTTGACATGATAACCATATGGCCTCTAATAAGGAAAAAAACAAATGCTGAACATAAAAGTGAATGAAGTTCTTTAGGTGAGGCCGGGGGTTCACGAATGAAGGTTCGTAACCACCGCGTTCATGACCTCCACCTTCGTGCTAAACGGACGCTAAGGAAATGTTTGGCGCAACATTTATGCTCCGGTGAGTTTTGACAAAAAACGCCACCGTTATAGAATATATGTTTGGCATGACACCAGTAATGACCGCCACCAAGAAAGAAAACCTAGTTCTGAACTAGAAGTGGATGGGGTTCCTTAGGTGAGGTGGAGTGTTCACGAACGACAATTCATAACCACGCGTTCATGGTAGTCCATCACTGTGAGTAAGATTCTTTGCTCCGAGTGTCCGGCACTATGCTCGCATTCAGAAGAAGTAAGCGCAAGCCACCCCTTTCGTTCCGAACTCCTTTGTCCTAGGTTTCCGGGTTCAACATGGTGAGTTTGTTTTCTTAATGTTTTGGCAAATTTTTAAAAGATAAAAATAGAGATTAAAATGTCTAGGATATAGAAAATTCATGATTTTCACATAATTAACTTTAACATAATATAAGCCATGCTTGTGTCCATGACGGTTTAGGGATTTGGAAGATGAATGATTTCTCTCTCTTCTCCTCTCCTTAGTGATGAAGTTTCTATCACTATTCTTCTTTATACTTTTTCAGAGAACACAGAGACAAGTAGAAATGAGTCATCAGAACATGCCTCCAATCAAAACACCTCCATGTAGAATCATGTCTCCTCATTTTAGCTAATTAATTCAATAATATGATAATTACATAAAGTTATTTCCCGGTACCGCCCCTCGAAGTTTGCATAATTACAACTTGCACCCTTCTAACTTTTGAAATTACAAAACCTCCCCTCAATATTTTCATTTCATAACATCCATGCACAAATGTACCTCTTTGGAATAAATCTTCGGGAGGTCTTTTTTTTTTTGCATGAATCTTATGTAATCATTGAGGGGGTCGGGGTAATTGTAATTTCAAAAGTTAGAGGGGTGCAAGCTGTATTTAAGCAAACTTCGAGGGGAGGTTGGGTAAATAACCCCAATTACACATTTAATATGTTCTGTTTATGAATCAGAAGATATATAATACTGATCATATGATTTGATTTCTGTAGTTGTATGGAATCCATGGGAGAGGAAGGCGAAGAACATGATGGATCTTGGAGATGAGGAGTACAAACAGATGTTGTGCGTGGACGCCGCAGTGATCGAGAGGCCGATAAACTTGAAACCAGGCGAAGAATGGACGGGGAGATTAGAACTCTCGGCGGTTCCTTCTAGTTATTGCTCCGATCATCTCGACCACCATCTCCTTGGAGTCATGTGAGAGAAGAAGGTTCTTAGAGAACACAATGGCTGCTTGATGGGGTACTAGAAGCTTGGGTTTTAAGTAGAAGCTTCTAAATCATTTGGGTATGGGGTCGTCTGTTTAGAAGGAAGTAGGCAGAGATATCTGTATATATAGTTCTAAGAGATGCGGGGTTCATATGGTTCTTGGGTTGATGCATTGAGTGCTGCAAAATAAAAAAAAATATGAAGCTTTTGTTATTCTGAAATAGGTGAGTTGATCATATGGAGGAGGGTTTATTATGAGGGCCTACCCTGGGAGTTTGCATAATTACGGGTTGCACCCATCTATCTTTCAAAATTACATTTACCTTCCTCTCCAAGTTTTCCCAGTTTACAAAAATTCCCCTTTCCGTTTGAAATATTGATGAAAAATGACAAAAGCAGCCAAATTATTTCATGATATTTCAATTTTACCATTTGTAATGACTTTACATTGAAAGTTGTGACTTTTTTTTTATGAAAAAGGATAAAATATGCCAAATAATTTTACGATATTTCAATTTTATCCTTTTTTATAACTGATCTCTACATTGAAGAGTTACCCTTGTAATCAACCTAAAATTTTTAAGGAAGGGAATATTTTTGTAAATTGGGAAAACATGGAGTGGGGCGGTAAATATAATGTCTAAAGATAGAGGGGTGCAACCTGTAATTATGAAAACTCTGGGGGGAGGTCCTGGTAATTAACTCTATGGACGATGAATACTTGGAGAATATATATTATGTTTTTTCTTTTATGCTTATATGCTGGTTTTCTTATATAATGAAACTTTTTTTCAAGGGGAAAAACATGGTTTAATGAAGGTTTTAATAATTGGATCGGAGAATGAATAGTTGAGATTAAAGGTTCAAGGTCCGAACGAGATTGAAACGTTATGTTAATTAAAAAAAATATTTTTTTATATATGTATTGTATATACATATATTATATTATATATTTATTTATTGTTGCGGACTAACTCGATGCCCCGGTTGGGCCGGTTGTTTCTTGGACCGTCTTAGCTCACGGAGCGGTCGAGCGCGCACACAGTCAATGAAAATGAGAAGTTGACGCAAGGTACGAAGGCGTGGAAAAACCCCTCAAATGGGTAAAAAATCACGTGACCGGGTCTGTGACGGTCAAATTGCACTAGTTTCGGGTGATTACAATGTGTTGGAGAATCGGGGCGACAGACCGCTCCTGTTACAGCTTGGGGAGGGAGAGAGACTACGACTCCCCGCGGGCAACAGGCTGCGCCGCGGGAGTAACTTGGATGTTGAAATGCGAGGGACGGCTCTGGTGTTCTGACGCTTGGTGCGGCGCGCGTTTGCTTGCAGAAGTCGTCTTCCTCCTTCGACTCGCTCTGGGACTTGGGTGTTTTCCTGCTGGCGGCGTGCTAGTGGCCGTTGGTGGCTCGCTGGTGGCCGATGGTGGCTCACGATGGCTGGAGGCTGACTTGAGGGAGGAGGTCGGCAGAGCTATCACCTGAGGAAGAAGATGACCGGGAGCAGAGAAAGGTGAAAAATGAGGAGGCCCTGAGGCTCCTTTTATAACCTCCAGGGGAGGGTCATGAAGGGCCCCACCATTAACATAGTGGGTGGTTACCCTCTTGATCAGACTACGAGGAGAGCCTCCCCCCGATCGGACGGTGGGAAGGCCGTCCCCGGCGACGGGGCGCCAGGCGACGGAGGTGGCCGACCGAGTGGCAAGCGGCGGGGGTGGCCGGCTTGGCGTCCGACGGCTGGCTTGGCATCCGGCGGCTGGCTTGGCATCCGGCGGCCGGCTTGGCATCCGGCGGCGGCGGCCTGCCGTGGCCTAGTCGCGGCTTGCTGCGGCAAGGCCGGTCGCGGCTTGCTGTGGCAAGGCCGGCTCGGCCGACCGCAGAGCGGGCGGGCTGGTGGCCAGGACGGCCGCGGCCTGCCGGGGCCTCGCAGTGGCCCTGCCGCGGCAAGGTCGGCGGTCTGGCCGCGGCCTGCCGCAGCAAGGCTGGTGGCCCAGTCGCGGCAAGGCTGGTGGCCCAGTCGCGGCAAGGCCGGCGGCCTTCCTACAGGCCGGCCTGGTCGTGGCCTTGCCGCGACAAGGCTGGCGGTCCGGTCGCGGCCTGCCGCGGCAAGGCCGGCGGCCAGGCGCCCTGGCGCGGCTGGTTTGCGGCCTGCCGTGGCAAGGCGGGAGGCCGGATGCCGACGGCGGTCAGGAAGACCGGCGGCGGCGGCCTTCTCGACGGCGACGGTTTTCCTCCATGGGGAAAGGAAGTGGGCCCCACCCCCACCCCCATGATTTCCTCATCATGAGAGTTCATTGGGGGGGAGGGGAGGGTGGAATTGACTTAGTCAACCCCATGATCCCCCCTTTGGGAGGAGATTATGGGGGGGGGGGGGGGGGGGGCTTTCTCCATAAATGATGGTGGAACCCATCAATTGCCTCCAAAATTCCTATTGTCTGGGAGCAAAGTGAGCGAGAGAAGAGAGATTTTTCTGCTGTCATTTCCCTCCTTCTGTCATGGCGACCTCCGGCGAGAAGATGGAGGCGACGAAGGGCGGTGCTTCTAAGGTATTCAGAGCGAAATTTGCCGAAGAAGAGTCGGCGTGCGAGGACGCCGAACGCGAACGCGCTTACTCGGGTCGCGCGACCGCCGTCCGCGCGCACGCGCTCAAACCACGCGCGGTCAGGCTGCGCGCGATCAAGGTGCGCGCGTTGGTCTGCCGTGCTCGCGGAGAGCCCGTGCGCGTCCGGTCTGTGGGCGCGGGGCTGGTTACGCGCGCCCAGGCCGCGCGTGCGCATGGTCAGGCCGCGCGGGCCCGGACTATGCGCAGCAAGCCGCGCGCGCCCAGGTTCATGCGCAGCAGGCCGCGCGCGGGCTGTGCGCGGCAGGTCTTGCGCGCCCAGGTTCGCGTGCGGCATGCCGCGCATGCGGGCCTTGCGCGCGCAGTTCGCGCGCGCCCAGGCTCGTGCGCGGTAGACCGCGCACGCGGTCCGTGCGTGCGCAGGCCGCGCACGGGCTGGGCGCGCGCGTGCCAGGCCCGCGCGGCCTGGGCGCGCGTAGGCGGGGCACGCGCAGGTCGTGAGCGTGCAAGCCACGCTCGCGCAGGCCGTATACGCGCGCGTCGTGTGCCCATGTCGCGTGCGTGTTTGGGCCACCTGCGCAAGTACCCGGTTTGCGCGTTTTCCTTGCTTTACGCGCTGCTCGGGCTGCGCGTGTTTGGGTGTGTGACTCCAAGCCTTTATTTTTTTGGACAATCCTGACCTTTTAATTTTTGTTATGCGTAGGTTTCGAAGCGTTCTTCCGTCCCGATGCGCTTGCGTTCCTCTTTGACCGAAGATGGTGTGGAAATTTGGAGGACAAAGTATGAGCTTCCTGCCGACTTGGAAGTGAGGATTCCGCGTCCCGAGGAGTGAGTTCAGAATCCTCCTCGCGTTTGGTTGACGATCTGCGAAGTCTCCCTGAGATCCGGCTTCCGCTTCCCACCCTGCGAAGAAGTGATTGAGATTTTGAAGTTCCGTGGGGTGCCTATTTCCCAGTTCCTCCCGGCTTGAATTGCCCGAATCATGGGCTTAGTTGCCTTCTTCCGCGAGCATGGAGGCCGGTTTTCCTTGGACCAATTCCGAGATTGGTTTGACGTTCGTTCCGATGGTGGCGAGCGGGTGGAGGTTCGCATCAACAAGAGTTGGTTGGAGTTTGAATCCCGCAAGGACCGTCTCCACGGTAACACTTTGTTTGGATATGTTAAGAATTCATAGGACCTTCCCGAGGTGTGGGACTCGCTTCCCGATCGTTGTCGCCGTGTGAGGGGGAAGTAGCGAGATTTTTCCCCGGTGCTTGGGTTTTCTGAGCCTCGTGAGCTAGCCAACCGCCTTTTTAATATTTATATCTATGTGGAGGAGAAGAGGTTGTTGCGGTGTGGTATTTCATTGGACACAGTCCAAACAGCCGAGATTTCTCAAGGAGGGGGTCGGAAGAGGAAAGCGGTGGCGGCCCCTCCTAGTGACCTTGACGTGGTGGTGGCAGCGACTATTTCTGATGCTTGGCATGAGTCAACTCCCGAGGTGCAGATACTTGCGTCCCTAGTTCCCCAGGTGTCTGCCGATACAGTGGTTCCATGGATATCCTCTTCCTTGAGGGCGATGAGTAATGAGGTAAGGACTTGATTTGTTTCTGAGGTTCTTTTCCTTATTCTTTGCTAATTGATGCTAATTCTGGCTTTTCTTTGCATAGATAGAGACCCATACGCAGATTGCAGTAACCTGGAACGACCATTACGTGAGTCTGAAGGATGGGTACCTTGATCTTCAAGAGAAGCTCCGGTTGACGATGAGCTCGCTTGCTTCCCTGAAGGAGGAGCATGACCGAGATATTGCGCCGTTTCGTCGGATCGGATCAGAGCTGAAATCTGAGCTAGAGGATGCACGTGCGGCCTTGGAAGTGGAAAAGACCCTGATGGAGAGGACCACTCAGATGTTGAAGCATTTGAAGGAGGAGACTTTGGGCCTGGGGACCCAGTTACAGGCGGCACGAGAGGAAGCCACCAGTGTTGAGACTCAGCTTCGGGCGGCGAAGGCGCAAGTGGAGATGCTGTCCTCTAATGGCCATGTAAGACCCCATATTTTTTTAAAAACACCGGGGTCTTAGGCCCAGAATCGCCGCTTTGCGGTGACACCTTCACGCCCTGAAGGGTCATCACCACAAAGCGCCGATTTTGCCGGCCAATTCGATCACAGAAAGGTAGCACAATAAAGTAAAAGCAAGTCCACAGAAAAATCACATATCAGAGTAATAAAATCTCCACGAAGGGAGAGTCCACAGAATATATATGTACTGAAAATAAGGGCTTAAGCCCGATACATCAAATCCTCACTACATAGTCACTCAAGCGGAAGCAAAATAAAATACTACTAGAATCAGGGACTCAAAGTCGCAGCTGCCTGAACTCCTGAGCTAGACTGCCCTATCTCCAAACGGGCCGACCTCCGGGGCTGCTCCTCCATGCTGGGCTCCACGATCCCCTAATTGATGTAGTCCGAAAACCGTTAGTCTGTAAGACTAAGTCCTATCATCCCCCACCCCTTCCCCCATGGCCCTTAGGCACTGAGCGGAGAGGAAGAAAGGGGAGGACTTGAAGGTGGAGAGTAATCAAGAAACTGATGACAGCGGACCTATACTAGCAATTTTATAGTACATGTGGTAGTAAAGTAAAGTATGAAAAGTAACCTTAACTTATGTGCGGAAACGCATAAGCCAATGGATCTTCTGCATGACTCTCATCGTATAAAGAGTCTCATACCAATTTATACGTTGGGGTATCGGTTATTAACAACAATATATATATATGAAGAATTTAACCTTAATTTATAAACTTGCCCACACAAGCCTATAGACCAAGGAGTCGTTTTGCAAGTCCAATTGTGTAAGCGCCCCATACCACTTTCACAATTGGTTATAGAGGTTAAATGCAATGATGATGTTATGACATGCAAGTGGGTATGAAGTGATCATGCAAGTGCAACTCACCCACCCGACTCTGTGTACACAGACCTTTAGTTCCCCCTTTCTGGAGCCGAACCTCCCAGGATACCTCCGTAGTGGCAGACGGAAGCAGTGGATTGGGCCTCGCCCACCTCTAAACCAGTAAAGCACTACCGGTCAGACCTATCGTATGCCTCAACGCTTGGTGCATGAAGCGGACTCCTGCGTACTCTTGCTGGCTGGCGCACCGGACTTCTGTTGGCGAAGTGCTAACCACACTTGCCGAGTCAGCGTATTGGTGTCGGTGCATCGACCCTCCAATACCGAAGACCCACCACCTTATCTTTTTTTTCTTTTCTTTATGCATATGCAATATTTAACGTGTCCAACAACCGAGCCAAAGCTCCGCGGACCAAACTGTCTGACTCAAAACTAACCGAGCCAAAGCTCCTCGGACTATCCCGTCCGTCTCCACAACCACCAAGCCTACCACTCGAATATCATAGCCAAACTAACTTCCCGAGACTCCGGGGTGTGTTAAAGTTAACTCCTAATTATTCTAGTTGCTCTTTAAGATTTATCTCTCCTATAGTTTACGTTAGCCCAGGACTGCCCCCAATATACCCCGTGAAGGGCTCTCAAAGGGCACTAGGAACTATGATGGTAGCTGAAGCCCATCGTTCCCTTTCGCAAGGCACTTATTGTTATTGGTTGATTCCCTTGACCCATTCCCTTCTCATATTACAGTAGGCTAATCCTAGGGTGATTTTGACTCTTCCTCTCCTCGGGAAAGACGATCTTTCGTCGAACCCGAGCTCCTCTAAACTTTTTCCCAACCCCTTCTCACTACTCTTCCAATCCTTCTATGGTGAATTCATCCACATCTATCCAACCCAGCAAAATGACTAACTCCTACACTATGAGAACCCGCCCACCCATCTCGCATCTCAAAACCCAGTTTTTGAGATGAAGGGTGGCGGGGTACATAAACACGGAGGAGCAAGCGCTGCGAGCGATGTGGGACTAATCCCAACCACAGGACTGCAAGGATATTCCGCCACAGGGGGCCCACCGGGGTCAACACCCAGACCAGGAACGCGATGGGGAAAGCCACGGGGTCGGTCCCCCACACACGTGTCATGCTGACAAATTACTCCAACACACCCCCGCAGCAGGACAACCTGGCTCTGATACCATGTGAGAACCCGCCCACCCATATCACATCTCAAAACCCAGGTTTTGAGATGAAGGGTGGCGGGGTACATAAACACGGAGGAGCGAGCGCTGCGAGCGATGTGGGACTAATCCCAACCACAGGACCGCGAGGATATTCCTCCACAGGGGGCCCACCGGGGTCAACACCCAGACTAGGAACGCGATGGGGAAAGCCACGGGGTCGGTCCCACACACACACGTGTCCTGCTGGCAAATTACTCCAACATACACCATGTCCAATCATATCTTATTGCAGCTAACCCAATTTGTCAAATGCAGACCAACCTAAGCTATATGTCGAACCGGATAGGAGATAATCCAAATAATCATCCAAATGCCCTAAATTATTTACTGGAGACTTATCATGGTACAAATAGACTAAATCCAGAAAATTGTAATTTTTTTATTTTATCTGGCATTTAATTAATTTCCTTAAACTTCCAAGGGCTACCGGTTTTAACATGAACTACCCTAAGTACTCATGCAAGATGCCTAACAAAATTATGATAAATATTAGGTTAACTCAGTAATGTAAATCCAAGGTATCATAATTTTTCTAGCATCTAAGGGGCCTTAAAACTATTTTAGAAATAATTTCCATCTTTCAATATTAATGAAACAAGTACAGAAAATTGTCATCCAAAAATAATGAATTAATTATATTGAGCTAATAAAACTCTAAAAACATCATTGGCTAAGTTTCATAATTTTTCAGCAGGGATTAAACTCTAAATAAATAATTACCAAAAACCTCATTATTATGGACTTGTAAGGAAAGTACTGTAATCAATCCCTTAAAAATTATGAATAAATTACTAAAAGCATATTTAGGCCTGAAATTATCTGTGCCTAAATCTCATAATTTTTCAGCAGATATATCATCTATGAATAATTTTATACCACCAAACCCCTTTTAATCATTTGTGCATGATGTACTAGATTTAATCAAACAAAAACTATACTAAAAATCAGGGGCAACAATTTCAATCTAAAACATTCACTGCCAAGGTTCCATGGGGTTTCAAAAAATAGAATGATTCTTAATAATTAAACGTTAATTAGGGCTATATCATAACCAACAAATGAAGTAACAAAAATATTGCTCATAAAATTCCTGTAAAATTACTAAGGGTTCTTTCTACTTTAAAACTCATGCTCCTTAAGTTTCACACATTTTTGATGAGTTATATGGGCTTGTGTTATACAAAGGTGATTCTACCCTAACCTTAGGGTTGGGGTTTTGAGGGGTGTATCAATCTACAAACCTCCTAAGATTTTGGCCAGAGGACTTTAACTTTACTAGTCCCCTCTCCACCAAAGATCACAACCATACAAGGGAATTTGACCCTATGCCCTTCACAAATCCCCCCAAGACCAACCTAAAGGTTTGAACTTTGGTCCCAGGGCATACCTACCACAATCCACCCTATAAACCATAGGCGGATGCTAAGGGTCAAAACAAACCAGTGGCCCAAGTTTCAGCCACTGGTGATGTGGTTTGGTCACCTAAAATCACAAGTGCACTTTTTAATCAAAAACACCTCCTTAAGGCCAAACTAGGGTTTGGTGATTCCCTAACTAAAACTAATCCAAATGAGTTGAAATTTTGTACAGAGCTAGGAACTAATACCAAAGATCACTCACCAAAATTTGGGAGGGTTTGGAGTTCATTAGACCACTTAATTAAAATACCCTAGTATTATTAAATAATAACAAAAATCATAGGACAAAGTATTCTCAAAAATTCCCATTTTTTGACTGACCCTAGGTATGACTAAGTTTGACCCCCTGCCCAAATTTCAGGTCATGTGGACAAGGGATGAAGTGTGGGCACCCTTTTCAATCTCAGGATAGCCCTAGGTATATGTCCCACCAAAATGGATGCTCTGGTCCAACCAGAGGTCCAAATGGGTCAAAATCAATTTTGGATGAAAGTAGACCCTTAGGGATACAACTTTCATGTTCCAAGTTTTCTCATCATAGGTCTCTAAGTATTTGTAAAATTTAAATCAAAGTGCTGCAAATAATGTGACAGAAATGAAAATTAAATTAAAATGATTTATTAATCCGGCGCACGAATCTTGGCGCAAATCCAAGGGTTGCCGAGTCGTCTTCCTCCTCCAGCCAACGACCCCGATTGTTTGCACCTGGTCCATCTTCAAACTGCCACTGCCGGCCATCCGACCACTTCCCTGCCCGGCCACCGCCACCACCACCTTCGTGGAGGTGGTGGCTACCTCCAGGCGGCGGCACAGCCGCCGGTGACGACTTTTCCAGCGATCCCACCAAGAAGATTTTTGGCTCAAAACCATTAAAACCAGAGATTGGTTCGGGCTCAATTGAGCCCGAACCTTGAACCTAAACATTCCTATGATCTACCCATGAAGTAAGGAGATGAGGAGGACCTTTCCGGCGACCTGAAGGCAAGAGGAGCGGCGGGACACCATGGACGACGGCGGCGGCGCTCGGCTTCTGCAACAACACAGTGGGACGGCTTGTTCCTTCCAAGTGAGAGTTCGAAAAGACTCGCCTTCTATTGGGTACATTGGAAAATGTGTACCTGATTTGGAGAAGCCTCACTTAGCTCAATGATATACTTCAAGGTGTATTTGATGTTATTTTGAGTTTATATGTGCAGGTTAAGTATTTGCTAAAATGCAGGAAAAATTTCTAAATCCATGAGTCACACTTAAGAAAGTCTGTGTCGACACTTGGAGAAGTAGTGTTGACACCAAAAGAAACTGTGTCGACACACATATGATTTTAGTCAACATCAATCGTGTCGTCACCAGGAGGCTGTGTCGACACACAAAAGTTCTAGTCGACATCAACTGTGTCGACACCAGGAGGCAGTGTCGACACACAAAAGTTCTAGTTGACATCAACTGTGTCGACACCAGGAGGCAGTGTTGCAACAGAAGATTCTAGTCGACACACAGAATTCTTAGACTTTATCAACTGTGTCGACACACAGGACTTGTGTCGACACACATCAGAGTTTCAGCAAAGTTGATTGCTGTGAAGAGAAGAAGTGTCTGTGTCGACACAAAGAAGCAGTGTCGACACACTCTACAGATGCAGTGTCAAGAAGAAGTGTCTACACCAAAGGAGCTATGTCGACATCACCAAAGCTTGTGTAGACACTTATTCTACTTGTGTCGACACATAATGACAATCAGTCTCGACGCTTTGCTAACAAAGACAAAGGTTCAAGAACTGACTGGAGACTTGACAGCTGTGTATTCCAAAAAGTTTGCTGAAGCTGTCAGACCTATCAGAAGTTCGTTAGAAACCGGATCAGCCGGTTACCATGGATGAAGTCTATATATATAGATGGATTCTGTCTAATCAAAAAAAAAACCAAGGTGAACAAAGTGAACAATAATTGAAGTATTGATCATTGATCAAGAAAGTGTACGTCACACAGAAGAAGATTTTCGTGAGAAGATCTAAGGAGAATTCAAGCAAGAATTCTGAAGAAACTTTAGAAGTTTTGGAGTTTGAGAGAGATCTTCAGCTGTTGAAGTAAAAAAGGAGACATTTACAAGTCTCTTAAGAAGCAGATCTTGAACTAATGCTAAGAAGGATTCAGATTTATTTCTGGATTCTAAGAAGGAAGCTGGCAGTAAGTCAACTTCAAAGGAGATCAACCCTACTGAGTTCAGATTCAAGAAGCTTTAAAGAAAGCTAAGAACAGGTTGATTCCAGCCATCAGTTTTATCAAGAAGCTGATCAAGAACCCTTTTATCCCTTCTCTCTCAACAAGGGTAAGAGTCCATCTAAATCACTTATCAAATTTTGTAGGATCTTTCAATATCTGAGTTGTAAGCCTATTATATAAAAGATGAGTGTAAGAGATATAGATCTCTGAGTGGTAGGGCTTTTGAGCCTGAGTGTAGGAGAAATCATTCTCTGAGTTGTAGGCCTTGTGGCAAGGCTGAGGTAGGGCTGTTAGCCTAAGCTATAGGAGTGTGGTTATACTCTGAGTTGTAGGAACCTTATAGGGTTCTGAGTTGTAGGAACCTTTTAGGGTTCTGAGCTGTAAGATCTGTGGATCTGAGAAGAAGGAATAAGTTAGGCCGAATCTAGCATACTGCTAGATAGGTGAAGGGGGAAAGTGGATGTACCCAGACCTTGGGAAACCACTATAAATCTGTGTGCAATCTGTGATGTGTATGTGACTGTGATTTCTGTGTTGTGATTGCTGTTGAATAGTTAGATTCTATTTTAAGATCTGAAAAATTATTCTGCCTTAAGTAAAAAAGAAAAGAACCTATTCACCCCCCTCTAGGTGTTTGGGTTATCTTAAAATTAATTCTATCAAGTGTGAAAGTGATGATAGATACAACTCTAGAGGGGGGGGGGGGTGAATAGAGTATTCAAAAATTAGAACACCCAACTCAACTCCCTTAGAGTTAATTTGCGGAATTAGTTTATAGATATTGAGAACCCTAGAGCCTAACACAAAGTGTAGTGCACAAGAGAGAGCTAACTGTAATTACAGTTAAGCTTGGGATCCTATCACAGCAACTAGCAATCCTAGTTAATTCTACTCACATCCACAGTAAAATGAATTAAATAAACAACACAGACGACACAAGGAATTTTATAGTGGTTCCCTCTAAATAGGTACGTCCACTCTTCTACCACCCTGGTAGGAATCCACTACAGGTTTTTGTTCAGGTGCCCTGCCACCAACTGATCTGCTTCAGGTAGATCAAGTAGACCCTTTGAGCTTTTGATCAGGAGCTCAATATCCAACACAGGTTTTTGATCAGGTGCCCTGCCACCAATGGTTCACTTTTGAAGGGAGTAATAACCCTTTGTACAGGAGGTTGAGAGAGTTAAGGCTTCTTCTCTATTGTTAAACAAATTAGAGAAGCTAGTGGATTGCACAGAGCTAGATAGCTCTAAAGAATCAAGGCTCCCCCTGGCTTAGAGAATATCCAGGAAAGAGTCTTGCTTCAGGGTGCAGGAACTCTTCTGAACTAAGACAAAGAATTGTCTTGAGGTTCTGAAGGAGAAGCTTGAAGAGGATTCTGAATGTTCTTCTTCAAACAGCTTCCTTTCTTCTTCTTCTTCTTCTTCTTCTAAAGGCCTCTGAGTGAAAGTCTTCATGTAAGCAGGATAAACTCAGGATGAAGAAGAATATAGAAAAAGCTTTGATCTTCTCAGTTGAATATGAACTTCTGAGAGCTGTAGAACTTTCTTGCTTTCTCTCTTTTTTTATGCTGCTGAGTGTATGTGTTGTATATCAGTTCTATCTTGTAAGTTATTTCTTCTTTCAAAAGAAGCTCTTTTTATATGAGCCTTTGCAACGGCTTTAATTTGAGTTTGAATCTTTGTCTTCTTCTGGCATCAGCAATCTGGGGTGCAAAAAGCATAAAGAAAAAACAAATCCTGCAGACAGACTTACTATAAGAGGATAAAGCTTTCTAAGAAGCTGCATAACCAATCAGATAAGAAGGGTGCAGGAAAAAGGTCACATCAGAAAGAACTCTTTACAGCCAGAGAAGACTTTCTGAGTCTAACGGCTATAAAGGACAGCCTGGCAGATAAAGCAGAAAATGCATTTCAACTAATAAGACAAAACACTTTGTCAGATAAAGATTGGCTCATGCATAAGGAATGGAGCAGAGATTGCATGGAAATAATATCACAAATTTACAGAAATAATATGCCAAATAAATATGAAATAAATCATAGAATAGAAGAGGACAAAATTTCTAAATACATACAACAAAACGTCGAACGACCCCGGAGATCGTCGACCGAAGCACAGAGATCGTCGACCTATCAGACAGATTGTCGAACGATACAGATAGTCAAACTACCCAAGCAGATAGTCGAACTACCACAGCAGATAGTCGAACTATCAGGACAGATAGTCGAGCTATCAGATAGTCGACCTATCAAGACAGATAGTCGAACTATCAAGCAAGACAGATAGTCGACCTATCAAACAGATAGTCAAACTATCAAAGAAAACAGATAGTCGACCTATCAAACAGATAGTCGAACTATCAAAGAAAACAGATAGTCGACCTATCAAACAGATAGTCGAACTATCAAAGAAAACAGATAGTCGACCTATCAAACAGATAGTCGAACTATCAAAGAAAACAGATAGTCGACCTATCAAACAGATAGTCGAACTATCAAGGAGAACAGATAGTTGACCTATCAAACAGATAGTCGAACTATCAGATAGTTGAACTATCCAAGCAGATAGTCGAACTATCAAGCAACACAGATAGTCGACCTATCAAACAGATAGTCGAACTATCAGATAGTTGAACTATCCAAGCAGATAGTTGAACTATCAAGAAATCTGTCTGGTCAAAAGACGTCGAGCGGGTTCGACGATTGGCGAGGCAGATTCCACAGAACGTCGAGCTACCAAGAGTTGAACTAACTTAGAGATAAACGATCTGCTGACAAACAAACGTCGACCAACGGATAGACGATCGTCGACCAGTCGATAGTCGATAGTCGAGCGGCGTTCGACCATAGTCGAACAAAAAACAACTTAACCAAATTTTCATCTGGAAAAGTGACAACTCTAAACTAGAGCAAACTAACTAAACAACTAACCTTTGACCATAGATAAATCTTGGGTCAAGAGACAGAAAGAGAGGACTGAACTCAAATCAAAACTAGGGTACCAACAATCTCCCTCTATTTGAGTTAAGTCTCTCAACAACTAAACACACAAAACAAACTACTGAAAATAAATAAAATGCATGAAGGGAAATAGCTAAGCAGATAACATCAATCAAACAGATAAGCAAATAACTGTCAATCAATGAAATTTAAGAAGCTTCAGAATTAGGTTTAGGTTCAGAAGAACTAGGAACAAAAGTAATCTTCCTAGAAGGATCTAGAGCTTCTTTCTTTAACAACTTTAAATCTTGCTCTCCAATGATTTTAGTTTCTGATGCCCTTGGGACAACTGCTTCAGGATGCTTTTCCATGTATTTTGAAGGGTCAAATACCTCAGGTCTAACCTGGAATTTATCAAGCTCCTTCATTCTGAATTTGGACATATTGGTTAATCCTGCATTGTCTTTGCCTTCAGCTTTAGCTTTCTTGATTTGGGCTGATCCAACAAGTTCAAGAAATCAAGCCATCCTGAAATCAAGATCAAGCTCTGGGTTTTCATACACATTTTCAGAGGTTGTATCAACAGGTTTCACAGCTTTAAATTTAATAGACATATCTAGCAGACTTTCAGCTGGCTCTTTATCCTGAATTACTAGAGAAGAAGGAGGAGCAAACTCAGCAAATATCTTGCTAGATTTTTCAGAGAAAATAATTCTTTTACCTTTTGAAACAGCTTTCACTGCATGATCTGGCTTTGAAGAGGATGTGCTCTTGAATTCTTTGGAAGGAGGAGGAGAAAAAGTTGGTTTTTGATAAACCACCTCCTTCACTTGTTCCTTTACATCAACATCATATCTTTGATAACTAGATTGCGTTCTGCCTTGATATCCTTGAGAGCTTTTCCTTTGAGAGGACTGAGATGGAGTAAACCTATCAGACTGAGCAGAAGGATTTGCAGATAAGTTTCCAGAGGCTCCTGTACTGGGAGGTGGAGGAGGAGGACCTCTAGGAGTCCATCTTGGGGCAGGACTGTCATACCTCTTCGACTTCTTCCTTAACTTCTGCTGATTCTTAGAAAATGCCATCCAATACTGGAATTCTTTAGATTTAGGATCAATGCCTTTCAAGATATAGTAGGGGACATCATTGTCAGGATTTGGAGGAGGAGGAGCCACAACTTTCCTTTTCTTCTTAGCAGATCTCTTTTTCTTGGACTCATCAGATTCATCAGAATCAATCTCATCCTCAGAATTTGAAGGAGGAAGATCATACGGATCAATTGCCTCTTGTACAGCTCTTTCCTTCTCTTTTAAGGCAGCTCTTTCTAACTCTTCTTCCAGGGCATCTTGTGCCAGAAGAGTATCTAAATCTAATCCAGGAGTGTCATCCCAGACAGTAGACTTTTCAATTTGAATTTCTGAAGCCTTTTCTTATTCATCAGAAACTGTCATGGGGACCAGTTCTTCTTGCACTGCTAGCTGAGCTGGCTTAGCAGCCTCAGAATCTTGAGCAATTGGTTCTGGTTCAGTTTGAACTTCTAGAGCTGGTTGGTGATCAAGCTCTTGGACATCTAATACTTCTTCCATTATATCTGTAGTATTATGAACAAAAATTTGCTAAATGACATCGTATCATTCCTTCTAGGTATTCCCATACTAGCATGTCAGTTATCAAGTCTAAAAAATGAGTAAAAGGGATACCTTTAGAATTTTCCTTTGAATGTCCTAACTCCCATAATTCATCTAGGAAGGAAGTAATGACTCCTTCTAAGTAGAGGACAACCAGGGGAGTGGAGCATTCTTCTAGGCATACTTTGACAATAAACTCAGATTTCATTACAGCATCAGAAATATCTTTTTCAGACAATGGAGGAGGAGCTGATTCTTCTATCTCTTTCTCTACAACTGCAGGAGGATCTGCTGGAAGGGAGGCCAAGGGCAGCTCAGAGGCATCTTCATAAAGCATCTCCCCCTGCCTGATTTCAGTAGAAACTGAAACCAAGCCCCTAGATGAAGAGGGCTCAGCAGATTTTGAGAGAGCTTGGATGGCAGCAGTCAAAGAAGAGATGGAGGATGCAAGGGGAGCAATTGCCTCTTCAATCATGATTTTGATTGAAGGAGTAATTAACTCCAGGATGCTAGAGATGAATGCTGGGGTGATTTCAAATGAAGGTGGGGGAATCACAGAAGATGGATGATCAGCAGGGATGGTGTATTCTTGATGAGATGGAGAGTGAACTGGAGAATGATGGGTAGAAGCAAGAAGATCAACATGATCAGAATGAAGAGTTGGAGACTGAGGAGGAGTAGAAAGCTCAGAAGCCAATAAATCAAAACTAGGATGAGATATCCTAGCAAGATGAGAAGGGAGAGGAGATGCATGAGGTGATGTATGGAGAATTGTGGAGGAGTCAAGAAGATGAGATACAGAGGATGGAACTTCAACTGAAGTGGATGGTGGTACTTCAGTAGAGGTTGAAGGTAATGTAGAAGAAGAGGATGGAAGGGAGAGAGAGGCCGAGCCTGCTTCTTGAAGGAGGGGAGTGACTGAAGCAGTCCTTGTGCTCTCAGATGCAACTGGAGCAACCCCTGCCGGAGCGGGCTTCAGGAAACTCCTTTTCCACTTGACAAACAGCGTTGGGTCCATCTTTTTGCTGGCATTTATTGAAGTAGAAACAGAGACCAACAGATGGGGATATTTCTCCTTTAGAAAAATCCCAAGCACCCTACCCAGGGTGACTTCCTTCTTGCTATTCTTTTTCCTTATCAAATCAAACAGAACTCCTGCCCAGTTAATTTGCTTCTTGTTCACGATGGCACACATCAGGGCAAACTGTTGCCTGGTGATATTGTCATGGGCAGAGTGCTTTCCCAGTAGCACTTTTCTGACGAGTTCAGCAAGGAACTTAATCTTCAACGGAAAATTTACCTTCAGCAGCTTAGAAGGAATGTCTTCGGCATGTCCTAGTTCAGTTAACATCCTCCCAAACTCAGGGGTATCTTGCTCATAATCCTCTTCCCCATTTAACAATCCAAAAATTTCAGTTAAAATGGCGGGAGTCAAAATTACCTCTTCTCCGCCTATTGTTTCGGTCATAGAATCATCATTGGAAGATGAAGTAAATGCCCATTCTTTAATTTCGGGAATGTTTATCTTTATTCTTGTTGACATGAGCTTTTCCAAACCTTGATCTTTGCATAAGTTGAGAATTTCCACTATAGCAGACTCGCAGCAGCTGAAAGAGTCGAAGTCCACACTGAAGCCAGCATCGAACTTTACTACGGACAGGAGGGCTGGAGCAATCTCCATCGAAGAGGTTGGAGAAGACGAGAGAGACGACGAAGGCGAAATGGCAGAAATCGCGAGACAGGGAGCAAGCAGAAAGACGGAATGCGAGAAGACACTCTCCGTCGACGATAAAAAGAACGATCTCTTAACTTAGGTCGACCATCGGTTTTATATTAAACCAACAATAGTCGATCTATTTTAAAAGATACTGGAGACGATGGTCGAACGGTCGTTCGACGATCGTTCCTGAAGCAGAGTAGTCGATTAATCGTTCGACTATTTCTGTCTTCACAAACAACAGGCTGTCGTCAACCATAGACCGACGATAGGCTCGACCTGTTCGACGATCTTCGAACGGCGGTCGACGATCTTCAAGCAGATAAGCTATCATCAACCATAGGTCGACGATAGGCTTGATCCGATCGACTATCTTTGAACGTCGTTCGACGATCTTCAAACAGGTTTCAACAAAGGCAGACGTCACACTTAGAATTTTCCATTAATCATGCCTAGTTGAACCAAAAAGAACAGATGCTTCTGTTCATCTAAGGGCTTGGTGAAAATATCACCTCTCTAAAGGTCAGTGGAAATGAACTCAAGGCTGATCTTGTTCTTTTCCACACAATCTCTCAGGAAATGGTGTCTAATCTCAATGTGCTTTGTTCTAGAGTGGTGCACAGGATTTTGTGCAATGGAGATAGCACTGGTACTGTCACACATGATTTTTGTGTTCTTGTGTGTGTATCCATAATCCAAAAGCTGGTTTTGAATCCACAGGATCTGTGAACAACAACTAGCAGCTGCTATATATTCAGCCTCTGCAGTTGAAGTTGAGACAGAAGCCTGCTTCTTACAGAACCAAGAGACCAATCTCTCTCCCAGGAACTGACAAGTTCCTGAGGTACTTTTCCTGTCAACTCTACAACCAGCATAATCAGAATCAGAGTATCCAATTAACTCAAATTCTGATTCAGCTGGGTACCATAGTCCTAGATTTGGACATCCCTTCAGGTATCTCAAGATTCTCTTGAGAAGAATCAGATGAGATTCCTTGGGGTTGACCTGGAACCTAGCACACAGGCATGTAACAAACATTATATCTGGCCTACTTGCAGTTAAATACAATAGGGAACCAACAATGGCCATATAATTCTTTTGATCAACAGGCTTTCCCTGATCATCAGAATCTATAACTACATTAGTAGCCATAGGTGTATGCATTGCTGAAGCATCAGCCATCTCAAACTTCTTTACCAATTCCTTGGCATATTTGGATTGGGAGATGAAGATGCCATCAGCATCTTGCTTTACTTGGAGACCAAGAAAGTAAGACAGCTCACCCATACTACTCATCTCAAACTTAGAATGCATCAAGTCAGAGAACTTTTTGCACAGTTTGGGATCAGTGGAACCAAAAATAATGTCATCCACATACACTTGAACTAACAGGATTGTGTCCTTGTGGTGCTTGACGAAAAAGGTTCTATCAACTACTCCCCTAACAAAGTTGTGATCTAACAAGAAACTAGCTAGAGTCTCATACCAGGCTCTGGGTGCTTGTTTGAGTCCATAAAGAGCTTTTTGCAACTTGAAAATATGTGAGGGCTGAGTTGAAGAAACAAACCCAGGTGGTTGTTCAACAAATACCTCTTCCTTTAGCTCACCATTTAGAAAGGCACTTTTGACATCCATCTGAAAAACCTTGAACTTCATATAGGCTGCATAGGCTAGAAAGATCCTTATCGCCTCTAGCCTTGCAACAGGAGCAAAGGTTTGGTCAAAATCTATACCTTCCTCCTGTCTGTAGCCCTGAGCTACAAGCCTAGCTTTGTTCCTTACAATGATTCCATTTGCATCCAACTTGTTTCTAAACACCCACTTGGTGCCTATGATCAGTTGGCCTTTAGGTCTTGGAACCAAAGTCCATACTTTACATCTTTCAAACTGATTGAGTTCCTCTTGCATAGCAATGATCCAGTGGGGATCTAGCTCAGCATCTTTAATGGTGAGGGGCTCAATCTGTGAAAGGAAACAAGCATGCATCACATCCTGTCTTAATTGATGTCTTGTTTGAACACCAGCTGATATGTCTCCAATCACTTGAGATGTAGGATGATCTCTAAGTGTGACAACATCAGCAGGTGGGATGTGATCTTCAGCAATAGTTGGGATTAATTCCTCAGGAGGAATTTGATCTACTATTGGTGGTACAACAACAGCTTCTGCAAAATCTTCATCACTGTCTGATTCAGTGATATGAAGAGTTGATAGATGGAGAATCTCTTGAGTGACATCATTACTAAATTTTGGTACCTGCAATGAACTTGAGGAAGGGGAAGTTTCCTTCTCTTTGTAAAACATCTGAGATTCATCAAAAGATACATGCACAGATTCCTCAATTTAGAAGATGATTTATTAAATACCCTATAAGCTTTGCTTACTTGGGAATATCGAAGAAAAATTCTCATTGAAGCTTTTGCTTCAAACTTTCTAAGGTATTCTTTATTATTGTTATGAATGTAAACTACACAACCAAATACTCTAAAATAATTTATTTTAGGTTTCTTTCCTTTAAGCAATTCATAAGGAGTTTTACACTTAAGCTTGTGTATAAGACTTCTGTTCAGCACATAATTAGCTGTGCTAACAGCTTCTGCCTAATAGGAGAGAGGCATGTTAGCATCTGCCAATAATATTCCTGCAGCTTCAATCAGGGTTCTATTTTTCCTTTCCACTACCCCATTTTGTTGGGGAGTTCTAGGAGCAGAGAAGCTATGTTTGATACCTTCTTTCTTACAGAATTCTTGCATGAGAAGAGACTCAAACTCAGTACCATGATCACTTCTGATCAAGGCAACCTGAGTAGAATACTCAGTCTGCACACACAGTAGAAAATCTGTAAGAACTTTGAAGTTATCAGCCTTAGTTCTCAAGAAGAACACCCAAGTGAATCTGGAGAAGTCATCTACAATTACTAAAGTGTAATACTTATCTCCTAGACTCTGTACATTTATTGGGCCAAAGAGCTCCAAATGTAATAAATACAGGATTCTAGGAGAATCACTTTTATTTACAGATTTAAATGAATTTTTGGTTTGCTTGCCTAATTGACAAGCCTTGCATAGGCTCTCCTTCTTGTAGGGGCAAGAAGGTAAACCCCTAACAAGGTTGTATTTAGATAACCTAGATATGTTCTTGAGGTTAACATGGCTAAGCCTTTTATGCCATAAAGTGTTGTTATTAGTTACTTCATTAAATAAGCAGATTTCAGAATGGGTTGAATTAAAATCTACTAAATAAATATTGCCTTGTCTAATACCTCCTAACACAACATTACTATTTAAAGTAATATTACAAAGAGTGTTAGTGAACGATACCTGATATCCTGCATCACATAACTGACTTATTGAGATAAGATTATGCTTCAGTCCAGTTACATATGCAACCCTTTTGAAAGTTACTGTTCCAATGGTAATCCTACCATATCCTTCAGTTTGACCACGGCTAGAATCCCCAAAGATCACCTTTGGTCCAAGCTTGGCCTTGAACTTTGACAGATTTTCTCTATTCCCTGTCATATGTTTGGAGCAACCACTATCCAAATACCACTTGTCCTGAGTGATAGGATAGGTCTTCACCTGCAGTGAGTTAAGTTAAACATTGTGGACCCAGGTAACCTTGGGTCCATTATTCTTCACATAATAACAACTAGAAATGAAAGAATAAGCAGGTTGGGGTTTATAACCTAAAGGGTAAGATCTCCTAGGTGGGATGCTCCATGCGATTAATGGGTCCACAAACCTAGGGTTTCTATTCATATTGAGGTTTCTAGGGTTCTGATTATAATTTTGAAATTCATGTTGAAAACGTCGATCGGCGTTCGACGATGGATGCACAGATCGTCGAGCTTCGTTCGACCACTGAGCATGCGATCGTCGAGCAGCGTTCGACGCTTTTTGTATTTCCTTAAATTTTTGTTTCCTCTTTTCTCTCTTAGCTTTGTTTAAGGCTTGATTAACTTGTCTTACTTGCTCAGTGTTCTTTATCCCATCAGCTAAGATAAAGTTCACTGGAGTTGAAAGATGATTTTTAAGAATAATTGGGGGTTCACAGGATGAAGCTCCTAAGCCTAACTTATTATTGCCTGACCTAGTGTTTGACAAGCAACTTAAGGCTTCTACCATTCAGAGATTCTTCTAACCTTTTTGACTTAGCTAATTCATTCTTAAGGAATTTTATTTCTTCACTAGAATTAGTGAGTTCTGCTATTAACCTAATGTTTTCATTAGAGATAAATTCAAATTCAGCAAGCTTATTTCTAAGGTCCTTAATTTCCTTTTCAGAACTGATTAAATCTAAACACAAAGATTTAAAATCTGATTTAAATTCAGCAGATGTAAAATCGTAAGAAGACAATACCTCATCTTCTGTTGGCATTTCTTCATCAGAATCTGAATTCTCTGCAGCTGAGTGATTGCTGCAGGCATCAATTGCCATCAGGCAAATTTCCTTTTCCTTCTTCTCTTCCTTATCCTCACTGGAGCTTGAGGAGGAAGATTCCTCATCAGAATCGCTCCAGGTTTCAGCAACGAAACCTCTCTCCTTCTTTTTGTTTTTGTAGGAGGAGGGCTTGTAATGCTTCCTGTGCTGTTCTTTTTCCTTCCTTTTCTCTTTATTCTTTTCCTCTGGACACTCTGGTAGGATATGTCCAGGCTTCCTGCAACCATAGCAAATTATTTCTTTAGCAGGAGAACGATCATACCTTGGTTTATCTTCATATCGTGAAAATTTCTTTCTGAAGTCTTTTCTTCCCATCTTGAGAAACCTCTTGGCAAATAATGCCATTAGTTCCTCATTGGATTGGCTTCCTTCAGAAGCTTCAACAGCTTTGAGAGCAAGAGATTGCTCTTTTCTTGTTGGAGTTGGAGTCTTTGCTTCAGCCTCAGCTTCCCTGGTCTTCAGCACTTGCTCAAAAGACTTGAGCTTGCCAAGGAGAGCTTCTGTTGAGATTTCATTTGTACTTCTGGCCTCCTTGATAGGCCAGATCCTCAGATCCCATGTGCTAGGGAAGCACATAAGAATCTTATCATTGACCTCTGTCAATGATATATCCTTGTCAAGAGTCCTCAGCTCATTGATGATTGAGCTGAGCCGAGTGTACATTGATTCAACTGATTTAGCATCAGTTTTCTTAAAGTTTTCATACTGGGAGATAAGGTTGGACCTTCTGTCCTTCCTTTCATCAGCTGAACCAGCTACAATCTGGTTCAGTGTATCCCACATTGCTTTTGTTGAGGGACAGTCAATAACTTTCTGGAATACTTCATCAGACATTGTCTGAGCCAGAATATTCATTGCTTTGGCATCTGCTATCTTTGCCTTTTTGTATTCATCGTTGTAATCTGGAGGAGGCACTGCACTCATATCAGTTGATGATGAAGCAGTAGCTGCAGCAGGTGCTCTTGGTGGTCCTGTCAAAATAGAAGCAAAAATATTCTCATCAATAGAGTTCATATATAACTTAATCCTTGCCTTCCAGATGCTAAACTTAGCTAAGTTGCATGCTGGAGGTCTGGTGCTTGAGTAATCCTTGGACTGGGCCATGAAGTGAATATCTATAAGCTTGGTATCTATCAGGATCTTGTGACTCAGGTGTTAGCCTGTACAGTCAGTCAACCTCCCTCTGATACCAATTGAAAGTGATGATAGATACGACTCTAGAGGGGGGATGAATAGAGTATTCAAAAATTAGAACACCCAACTCAACTCCCTTAGAGTTAATTTGCGGAATTAGTTTATAGATATTGAGAACCCTAGAGCCTAACACAAAGTGTAGTGCACAAGAGAGAGCTAACTGTAATTACAGTTAAGCTTGGGATCCTATCACAACAACTAGCAATCCTAGTTAATTCTACTCACAGCCACAGTACAATGAATTAAATAAACAACACAGACGACACAAGGAATTTTATAGTGGTTCCCTCTAAATAGGTACGTCCACTCTTCTACCACCCTAGTAGGAATCCACTACAGGTTTTTGTTCAGGTGCCCTGCCACCAACTGATCTGCTTCAGGTAGATCAAGTAGACCCTTTGAGCTTTTGATCAGGAGCTCAATATCCAACACAGGTTTTTGATCAGGTGCTTTGCCACCAATGGTTCTCTCTTGAAGGGAGTAATAACCCTTTGTACAGGAGGTTGAGAGAGTTAAGGCTTCTTCTCTATTGTTAAACAAATTAGAGAAGCTAGTGGATTGCACAGAGCTAGATAGCTCTAAAGAATCAAGGCTCCCCCTGGCTTAGAGAATATCCAGGAAAGAGTCTTGCTTCAGGGTGCAGGAACTCTTCTGAACTAAGACAAAGAATTGTCTTGAGGTTCTGAAGGAGAAGCTTGAAGAGGATTCTGAATGTTCTTCTTCAAACAGCTTCCTTTCTTCTTCTTCTTCTTTTTCTAAAGGCCTCTGAGTGAAAGTCTTCCTGTAAGCAGGATGAACTCAGGATGAAGAAGAATGCAGAAGAAGCTTTGATCTTCTCAGTTGAATATGAAATTCTGAGAGCTGTAGAACTTTCTTGCTTTCTCTCTTTTTCTATGCTGCTGAGTATATGTGTTGTATATCAGTTCTATCTTGTAAGTTATTTCTTCTTTCAAAAGAAGCTCTTTTTATATGAGCCTTTGCAACGGCTTTAATTTGAGTTTGAATCTTTGTCTTCTTCTGGCATCAGCAATCTGGGGTGCAAAAAGCATAAAGCAAAAAACAAATCCTGCAGACAGACTTACTATAAGAGGATAAAGCTTTCTAAGAAGCTGCATAACCAATCAGATAAGAAGGGTGTAGGAAAAAGGTCACATCAGAAAGAACTCTTTACAGCCAGAGAAGACTTTCTGAGTCTAACGGCTATAAAGGACAGCCTGACAGATAAAGCAGAAAATGCATTTCAACTAATAAGACAAAACACTTTGTCAGATAAAGATTGGCTCATGCATAAGGAATGGAGCAGAGATTGCATGGAAATAATATCACAAATTTACAGAAATAATATGCCAAATAAATATGAAATAAATCATAGAATAGAAGAGGACAAAATTTCTAAATACATACAGCAAAACGTCGAACGACCCCGGAGATCGTCGACCGAAGCACAGAGATCGTCGACCTATCAGACAGATAGTCGAACGATACAGATAGTTGAACTACCCAAGCAGATAGTCGAACTACCATAGCAGATAGTCGAACTATCAGGACAGATAGTCGAGCTATCAGATAGTCGACCTATCAAGACAGATAGTCGAACTATCAAGCAAGACAGATAGTCGACCTATCAAACAGATAGTCAAACTATCAAAGAAAACAGATAGTCGACCTATCAAACAGATAGTCAAACTATCAAAGAAAATAGATAGTCGACCTATCAAACAGATAGTCGAACTATCAAAGAAAACAGATAGTCGACCTATCAAACATATAGTCGAACTATCAAAGAAAACAGATAGTCGACCTATCAAACAGATAGTCGAACTATCAAAGAGAACAGATAGTCGACCTATCAAACAGATAGTCGAACTATCAGATAGTTGAACTATCCAAACAGATAGTCGAACTATCAAGCAACACAGATAGTCGACCTATCAAACAGATAATCGAACTATCAGATAGTTGAACTATCCAAGCAGATAGTTGAACTATCAAGAAATCTGTCTGGTCAAAAGACGTCGAGCGGGGTTTGACGATCGGCGAGGCAGATTCCACAGAACGTCGAGCTACCAAGAGTTGAACTAACTCAGAGATAGACGATCTGCTGACAAACAAACGTCGACCAACGGATAGACGATCGTCGACCAGTCGATAGACGATAGTCGAGCGGCGTTCGACCATAGTCGAACAAAAAACAACTTAACCAAATTTTCATCTGGAAAAGTGACAACTCTAAACTAGAGCAAACTAACTAAACAACTAACCTTTGACCATAGATAAATCTTGGGTCAAGAGACGAAAGAGAGGACTGAACTCAAATCAAAACTAGGGTACCAACAAAGTGGTATCAGAGGGAGATTACTCAAAGAAGGACTTAACAATCTGAGTAAGATCCATAAGGCAGATTCAAGATCAAGAAAATGGGTTCAGGAGAAAATCATAAGGAACTAGGTTCTATGAAATTACCCATATGAAGGAAAGAGATATTTGGAATATGGAAAGAAAGGGTCAGAATTTTCATGGAGACTTCTGATCCAAGGATCTACATTACAGTAATGGAAGGTTCTTATATTCCAATGAAGTTATCATTTCTAGATGCAAATCAAAGAACTCTCAAGGATTTTTCAGAGATGACCAAGGAAGAGATCATCCTAACAACTATGGATAAAAGAGCCCAGAATATCATAGTAAGTGCCATAGATGATTCAACCTTTCAGAATTTGATTCACTGCAAGACCTCCAAGAAAATGTGAGACACTTTGATAGTCTACATGGAGGGTTCTGAAGAAGTCAGACAAGATAGAAAATCTATGCTGAACCAGGAATATGAGAGTTTCAGACAAGGAAAGTCAGATGGTATAACTGAGTGTTATAAAAAGTTCTATAGAATAGTAAATGAACTGATGTCATATGGAAGGATCTTCAGCACATATGAACTGAATGATAAATTCCTAAGATCCTTGACAAAGGATTGGGACTCTAAGATTTGTGCCATTATGGAAGTGGCCAAACTTGTAGATATCTCTCCTCCAACTTTGTTTGGAAAATTGCTGTCATATGAGATGCAGTTGATGGCTAGGAAAGAGGAATAGAAAACTGCTAAATGGGAGCATAAAGAAAAGCCCGTGGCCTTCAAGGTGGAAGCTACTAGGAAGAATATGAGGATGTCTCCATCACCTCCTGAGATTGTTGCTGAAATTACTTCAGATAATTCAGACAACCAAAGTTCAGACAACAGTGATTCAGATAAATACTTTGCTGCCTTCACAAGAAAGTTTCATAGATTCCTGAAGAAGAAGTAGTGGAAGTCTAGTCCCTCTACATCTCAGCCTGTGGATGACTATTATCAAAAGAGGAAGTCATCAAGGAAATACAGGAGCAGGTCTAAGCCTAGCAAATCTACAACATCAAAGATAGTTTGCTACTGCTGTAATAGGCCTAGACATATTGTGGCTGAGTGTCTAGACAAAAGAAAGGAGTCTGCTGATAAAAGGAAGACTCAACAAAAGAGCAAGAAGGAGAAATCCTTTGTTGCTAAGAAGGAGAAAAGCTTGACAGACCAATCAACTTCAGAGTCTGAATCTGAAGCTGAGGCATACATTAGTTTTTATGCAGCAGATGAAGAAGATGAGTTTATGCAATTGTTGAACTCTATCTATGAACAAGAAGACCATCAGTGCATGAGACTAATGGCTGTATCAGAAGAAGATAAGTTTCAGGATCATCCTGGTCCTAGTAAGGTACAATGTATTTCTAGAAATTCAGATTGTAGTACTGGTACAGAGTCAGCTACATCTGCATCAAGTGATGTGGATGGGTCTTAATCTGAAGGTGATATTCATCAACTGATAGATGAATATGGGGACTTGTTGCAGGCACTAAAGAAAAGCAAAAACCTGGCCAAAACTCAGGCTAAGGAGATTACAGATCTTAAGATGGATGCATCTGACTTAGAGAAAGAATTGGATCAAAAAGTGAATGAGATTGCCAAGCTGAAAACTATAACTGTTATTCAGATGGGCACAATCTCATACAAAAATGATCTAATTAAAAGTCTGGAAACCAGACTTCAAAAGGAGAAAGATTTGGTGGCTAGTTATTCCAAACCAAAATCAATTTTACCCTTAATAGATGAGTTTGTGGCTCAAAAGAGTAAGGCTGGAATAGGATTTAAAGGAAACACCAGGGCTGTCCAATTCAAGAGAAAGGGCAAAGCCTCAGTCCAGCCACTGAATTTTAAAGTCCCTGTAGTTTTTAGAAAGGTATAAGTGCCTTCTAACAAGTATGACCTTGAGAATACTCATGGTCATAGTAAGAATGAAGTTCTGAATGACAAGGGTGTTTATGTCAATAAGGCAGCCCATGTTCATAAACCCCATGTTCATAAGAAAATAGTGGGTTTAGCTGCAGTAGTACCAACACAATACAAAAGATTTGCTATCAACCAGACTGTCAAGAATATATCTAAAAATAGATATAATAAGTATGAATGCTGGTGTTATGGCAAGACAGTTCATTATGCCATAGATTGCTGGCACAACACTAGTGTCAGGAAGAACAACAGTCTACCTGTTAGAAGAGCTGCAGGTAGATTTGTTAAGTATGAAGCTAACTTGAACCAAGGACCCAAGACTTACTTGGGTTCTAAGGGAAGGTAATTCTTTATTGCAGGTGAGTCCAAGTTATCATGCCCCTATATGGTACTTGGATAGTGGATGTTCCAGACACATGATTGGAACAAAGGGGTTGTTGAAGGAGTACTTGCCTATCATAAATGGGTCTAAAGTAATCTTTGGTGGTTCTGAAAAGGGAATCATCAAAGAATTTAGTAACATTTCTAATAACCAGATTACTATCACTCAAGTGGCCTATATGAAGGGTTTGAAACACAACCTTATAAGCATAAGTTAGCTGAGTGATTTAGGATATGAAATTTCATTTATTAAGAATGGTTGTCATATCAAAAGATCAAGTGATCAAAATGTCATATTGACAGGATATAGAAAAAGAAATGTGTACTGTCTTAATTTTGAGTGTGAGAATAATGTTTCTCCTATTTGTCTTATAGCTGATGAGAGAGTCTCTCATTGTGTCAAATGACACAAGAGGCTGGCTCATCTTAACTACAAAATAATTGGCCAACTCTTTAGCAAAGAGTTAGTAAGGAATGGTCCAAAAGTTAAGTGTATAAAGGATGGGATATGCTCAGCTTGTCAAAAAGACAAGCAGACACAATCCTCCTTTCATAGACTTGAAAACAAGGATTCAGTGAGGTATCTATACCTCTTACATATGGATCTTTTTGGTCTTATGCCAGTTCATAGTCTAGGTAGGAAGGTCTACACTTTTGTGGTGGTAGATGACTATTCTAGATATTCCTGGGTGTTCTTTCTGAGACAAAAATCCGAAACCCCAAGTGTTTTATATAGTTTTGTCAAGCAAATTCAGAATGAACATAACAGTACAGTGGTCAAAATCAGAAGTGACCATGGCACTGAATTTAAATCTGAGAGTATAACAAGACTGTGTGAAAAATTTGGGATTTTTCAAGAATTCTCCTCACCTAGAACACCACAACAAAATGGTATCGCTGAAAGGAAGAATAGAACACTGATTGAGGATGGTAGAACTCTATTTAGTGACACTTCTCTCCCAGAATATTTCTGGGCTGAGGTAGTAAACACTGCATGTCATGTGATTAATAGGGCATCTATCACCAAAAGCAACAAAAAGACTCCTTATGAGATCATGAAGGGTAGAAAATCAAACTTATCCTATTTTAGGATTTTTGGTTGCAAGTGCTATGTCCTTAACAATGGCAAGTCTTATTTAACTAAGTTTGCTGCTAAATCCCAAGATGGGATATTTGTTGGGTACAACAACAATAGTAAGGCTTATAGAGTCTACAACTTGATCACTCAAGTTGTAGAAGAATCTGTACATTTTGTCTTTGATGAAACAAGATTGATTAACAGTGAGTTTCCTTATAGCTCATACAGTTCTACAGGTATAAATGAGAAATTGGACAAGCTTTCCATTACAGAAGAATCAACTAAAGAGCAGGAAGTGGAAAATGGTGACTACTGTCCAAGGGGAGTACAGGACTCCCTAGATGCTGTTGAAAACCAAGAGGTACAGCATATTGAAGAGACAGGAGAGGTTCAACCTGAAGATAATCTACCTCCAGATGTTCGACACTTAAAGGATCATCCAGCAAATCAGATAACTGGTGATCTAAGACATGGAGTGCAAACCAGAAGCAGGAACTTGAACACAGTGCTTTGCTCAAGCTTCCTATCTCAACTGGAGCCAATGAAATTTGAAGAAGCTATTCTAGACCCATATTAGATTGATGCCATGCAAGAGGAGCTGAATCAGTTCAGAAGGTGCAAGTTCTGGGAGTTAGTTCCTAAACCAAAAGACCACAACATCATTGGAACAAAGTGGATCTTTAGGAACAAACTGGATGAGAATGGGATCATTGTGAAGAACAAAGCAAGACTTGTTGCAAAAGGATACAGGCAGGACGAGGGTATTGACTTTCATCAAACCTTTGCCCCAGTAGCAAGACTGGAAGCAATTAAGATGTTCCTTGCCTATGCAGCATATCAAGGCTTCAAGGTATTCCAAATGGATGAAAAATCAGCATTTTTAAATGGAAATCTAAAAGAAGAAGTCTATATAGAGCAGCCCTCAGGTATTGTTGATTCTCTCAAACCTGATTATGTTTATAGACTTAGGAAAGCTTTATATGGGTTAAAGCAAGCCCCAAGGGCTTGGTATGAAACCCTGTCTACTTTCCTTATTGAGAACAAATTCTCAAGGGGGAAAATAGACAAAACTCTATTCCTAAGGGAGTCCAAAGGTAAGATAATCTTAGTCCAGATTTATGTAGATGACATAATATTTGGGTCTACAGAAAGCAACCTTTGCAAGAAGTTTGCTAAACTTAAGCAAGGGAAGTTTGATATGAGCAGCATGGGAGAACTTAAGTTCTTCTTGGGCCTTCAAGTAAGACAGACTGATGATGGCTTGTCCATATCCCAGTCTAAGTTCACCAAGGAGTTAATTAAGAAGTATGGTATGGAATTATCCTCCATCATGAGAACTCCTATGGAAACAAGTATGCCTATATGCAAAGTTGATGCAGGTAAACCTATAGATGAGTCTTTGTATAGAAGAATAATTGGCTCTCTTCTATATCTAACTGCTAGTAGACCAGACATTATGTATGCAACATGTGTCTGTGCTAGGTACCAATCATGCCCTAAAGAATCTCATTACACTGCAGTAAAAAGGATTTTGAGATATCTAAAGGGCACACCTAATCTAGATCTTTGGTACCCTAGGAATGGAGATTTTCTACTGACAGGCTATTCAGATGCAGACTTTGCAGGTTGCAAAGAAGATAGAAAAAGCACTACATACACCTGTCAATTTCTAGGAGGAAGATTGGTGTCTTGGAGTAGTAAGAAGCAGACTAGTGTGGCAACTTCCACAGCTGAGTCTGAATATGTGGCAGCAGGAAGTTGATGTGCACAGTTGTTGTGGATTCAGCACCAGCTAGAAGACTATGGTATTCAGGTAAGTAGAACACCTTTGTTTTGTGATTCTACTGGTGCTATTTCTATTGCTAATAATCCTGTTTCACATAGTAGGACTAAGCATATAGAAATAAGATACCATTTTCTTAGAGAACATGTAGAGAAAGAGGACATCTCACTGGAATTTGTCAAAACAGATTATCAAATTGCAGATGTATTTACTAAGCCTTTAGATGAAACTAAATTCAATAAATTTAAAATTGAATTAGGAATGTTGAACATAGACTAGTTTAACAAATTTGGCTAAGTAAATCTGAGTCAACTCATCCAGAGAAGTGGTGTCGAAACAACCAGAGTAGTGGTGTCGACACATCCAGAAATTATGTCGACACTTACAATAAGAGTCGACACAGAATTTCTGATGAACTTTTAAGTTTGTCTAGTGTAGACATATCATCAATTGGTGTCGACACATAGTAGTCAACGCCGTTGTCGAGACATTAGAAGTCTGTGTCGACACATTTCAACAGTGTCAACACATTTAGACAGTTTTTGCCCGCCTTTTGACCTTCTTTGTTTAGAAGGGTATAAATAGGTCAAGAACATATTCTGTCGACACGCTATCCAGGTTTTCGAGACTAAAAACTTGTGTCGACAAACTCTCTTCTTTCAATCCAAGCTTTCTCACCATCCCAATGGAGCCAAAGGTTGAAGATAACATTAACGAAAGATATGAGTTGGTTCGCCATGCCTTTGATGATGCAGAGTCAGAAATTAAAGGGGTCATTACACTGTTTGCTGAAAGTTGTTTGGAGTTTCTGATATCTGAACCAACCAAGATTTGGAAGAAGGAGCTATTTGAGTTCTTTGCTGCAACAACAGTAGACTCAACTGGACATAAGATTAAATCAACAGTTCATGGAGTAAGAGTCAAACTGACCTTGAAAAGTTTGAGAAAAATTCTTCATCTTCCAAGAACTCAAGATGAAGAAGAAGTACCAGTATCAAAAACAAGGGAGACACTACAATGGTGTGGATTGGATCCCATCTTGAAGATTGGAGCAGTAATTAACAGGAAAGGGATGAATCAGCAAGGAAAATTCCTTTCAAAAGTGGTAGGAAAGGTTATTCTGTGTAAGCCAGGGGGACATGATAGGATTTCTGTCTATATGTTCAACCTCATGACGAGGATAATTTTTTAACTCAATACATATTGGGCTATAGTACTGTTTGAAAAGATTAAGGAAGGCATCAAGAAGCCTAATTTGGCTAGAATAATGAGTCTATACTTGGCTGGAGAAATTCCAGAAGTAATGAACCATATTCCTGGTTCTAAAATCAATCATATGAGAAGAATGGACATCAGGATTATTTCCAGATGGGATAGGGTCCTATCAAAGGACATACCTGATATATAGAGACAAGAAGCTGCTGAGAAATCACCTGTATAGGACCTTACTGAGACTGCACAAGTGCAGGAGGAAGCAGTTATTGCACAGGTGCAAGGGGGAGAGAGAATCCACTTGGCAGTTGAAATAGA
Source organism: Platanthera zijinensis (assembly GCA_039513925.1). Classification (NCBI taxonomy): domain Eukaryota; kingdom Viridiplantae; phylum Streptophyta; class Magnoliopsida; order Asparagales; family Orchidaceae; genus Platanthera; species Platanthera zijinensis. Next base: position 67,104,394 of record CM077081.1, read on the forward strand.
TTCACAAACAGTCCTTGAGACATCTCATGTCAACAGTCCAGCACAAGATGTTATCCTGGAGGATACATCTGTTGTTGCTGATGCTCCTGAGAAAGAAGTACCACCAGTCCAAAATCAACAGGAACTTACTCTTGAGGAATTATTTCCTGACATTGAGGGAGCAGCAAATAAGGAGGAGCAAGTAAGGATTTAGGGGGAGCAGGCTAACATTAAGGGGGAGCAGTATAGGACTGAGAAGGAGCTGCCTCCTAGTCCTAAGGAAAGAGTAAATATTGCCAGTACATCTGCTTCAGAGGATGAAGAAATTGCAAGTGCCAAGAAAAGAAAACTGATGGTTTTCAAGAGAAGAAGCCAGAGCTATAAGAAGGCTTTGCAAATAACTACTCCACAACCTGCCCCAGAGGCTGATTACAGCTCATTAATGGTGGCCTTGCAAGTTAAATTAGATGAGCAGAGAATGGCTCTAGAAAATTATGTGGATGAAAGCCATAAGTCACTTCAATTTGATTTGGCTCAGGATATCAAATCCATAATGTTTGAAGTAAATCTTCATAAGAAAGAGATGACAGATTGTTTCCACAAGGGGGGCAATACTGTAGTATTTCTGGCTAACCAACAAGCAGAAGTCAAGAGACAAGTGGATGATATTGCTGTCAAACAAGGCTATGTCCTTGAAAATAAGATTAGGATGAATGACAATCTGACTGAATCTCACAATGAGATAGTCACTGAAGTAAAGAAAACAGTTACTGCAATGACTGAAGCAAGGGCTAAGGAGAAAGAGGAATTTGATCAGAAGCTACAGGAAGCCTTGGATTCATTTAAGATAACCATTACTACTTCTCAGAAAACAATATCAGACAAACTTCTTAAGTTAAAATCATTTTATAAAGATGGTGTAAATTTTCTTGATGGCCAAATAAGATTTCAAAAAGATGACTTAAGAGATCACATTGAAAGAGAAGTCATAAAGGGGGAGAGAGTGTTAGTCAATGCAGGCTCAGATCATGCCAAATGGATATCCAATAACATCAGAGCCACTCTGGGATATCCACCCCTTTATGATGATGACAATGTTGCTGAGTCTGGTGTGCAACCTGCTTATGTTGGAGGTGATCAACCTGAAGTTGCTCAAATCATCTACCCTCCAGCAAATTGTGATATGATTCAACAACAGGTTCAGACAATGTACAGTCCTCCACAGGAAGTTGAAAATGTTATTATAGAGAAAGTTGAAATGCCAGAAGCTGACTTGAAGGCTCAGCAGGAAGCTCAACTTTCAAAGAAAAGATTCAGAGAACAGGCTGAGTTAAAGCCTGATTTTGAGCAGTGGAGCGCCACTTCAAGAAATATAATTTTGACTGCCTGGAAAGCTGTGAAAGATCAAGTTCATGAAAGGGGAAAGTGGTATAATGAACAGGAATGGCAGAGATATGAAGCAAGACAAGAAGCCATTGTGCAACATAAAAGAAAGGCTAAGATTGGGAAGCTACCTCCCAATACTTAGGAGCCTAGCAAATACTTCCCTAAGCCTTTTCATTATTTTGAAAGGCAAAGGATTAAGGCTGAAGCTCAGAAGAAGGTAGAATTGAAAGGGAAGAAGCCTATTGATGATGCAGAACCTCCTATGCAAGCTCAGATTAAGCCAGAAAAAGGCATAGTCATTAGGGAGCCTGATCAGCCTTAGGATAGATTTACTAGATTTTGCAAGAACAATGTAATTTTTAGTTTTAAAAGAAATCTATGTAATCAGTTGTTAAGAAACTTTTTGATAAAGTATAAACAAAATAATGTTTCATGTTCATTCAAGTTGCATTCTTATTCTGTGATGTGATTTGGTTATATGTTTTGTTTATAAGTTACCCTGTCATTTATTATATACATCATCATATTTGTTTATTATAAGTGGTGTATATTATTGACTAAAAGGTTATGACTTCTCTAAATAGGGAGAGATTGCTAAGTACATTGGAAAATGTGTACCTGATTTGGAGAAGCCTCACTTAGCTCAATGATATACATCAAGGTGTATTTGATGTTATTTTGAGTTTATATGTGCAGGTTAAGTATTTGCTAAAATGCAGGAAAAATTTCTAAGTCCATGAGTCAACACTTAAGAAAGCTTGTGTCGACACTGCGAGAAGCAGTGACGACACCAGAATAAACTGTGTCGACACACAGAAGATTTTAGTCGACATCAACTGTGTCGACACCAGGAGGCTGTGTCGACACACAAAAGTTCTAGTCGACATCAACTGTTTCGACACCAGGAGGCAGTGTCGACACACAAAAGTTCTAGTCGACATCAACTGTGTCTATACCAGGAGGCAGTGTCGACACACAGAAGATTCTAGTCAACATATAGAATTCTGAGACTTTATCAACTGTGTCGACACACAGGACTTGTGTCGACACACAGCAGAGTTTCAGCAAAGTTGATTGCTGTGAAGAGAAGAAGTGTCTGTGTCGACACAAAGAAGCAGTGTCGACACACTCTACAGATGCATTGTCAAGAAGAAGTGTCTACACCAAAGGAGCTATGTTGACATCACCAAAGCTTGTGTCGACACTTAATCTACTTGTGTCGACACATAATGACAATTAGTCTCGACGCTTTGCTGACAAATACAAAGGTTCAAGAACTGACTGGAGACTTGACAGCTGTGTATTCCAACAAGTTTGCTGAAGCTGTCAGACCTGTCAGAAGTTCGTTAGAAACCGGATCAACCGGTTACCATGGATGAAGTCTATATATATAGATGGATTCTGTCTAATAAAAAAAAACCAAGGTGAACAAAGTGAACAACACATCAAGAAAGTGTACGTCACACAGAAGAAGATTTTCGTGAGAAGATCTAAGGAGAATTCAAGCAAGAATTCTGAAGAAACTTCAGAAGTTCTGGAGAGTGAGAGAGATCTTTAGCTGTTGAAGTAAAGAAGGAGACATTTACAAGTCTCTTAAGAAGCAGATCTTGAACTAATCTGCTAAGAAGGATTCAGATTTATTTTTGGATTCTAAGAAGGAAGCTGGCAGTCAGTCAACTTCAAAGGAGATCAACCCTACTGAGTTCAGATTCAAGAAGCTTTGAAGAAAGCTAAGAACAGGTTGATTTCAGCCATCAGTTTTATCAAGAAGCTGATCAAGAACCCTTTTATCCCTTCTCTCTCAACAAGGGTAAGAGTCCATCTAAATCACTTATCAAATTTTGTAGAATCTTTCAAGATCTCAGTTGTAAGCCTATTATATAAAGGCTGAGTGTAGGAGATATAGATCTCTGAGTGGTAGGGCTTTGAGCCTGAGTGTAGGAGAAATCATTCTCTGAGTTGTAGGCCTTGTGGCAAGGCTGAGGTAGGGCTGTTAGCCTGAGCTGTAGGAGTGTGGTTATACTTTGAGTTGTAGGAAACTTATAGGGTTCTGAGTTGTAGGAACCTTACAGGGTTCTGAGCTGTAAGATCTGTGGATCTGAGAAGAAGGAAGAAGTTAGGCCGAATCTAGCATACTGCTAGATATGTGAAGGGGGAAAGTGGATGTACCCAGACCTTGGGAAACCACTATAAATCTGTGTGCAATCTGTGATGTGTATGTGACTGTGATTTCTGTGCTGTGATTGCTGTTGAATAGTTAGATTCTATTTTAAGATCTGAAAAATTATTCTGCCTTAAGTAAAAAAAGAAAAGAACCTATTCACTCCCCCTCTAGGTGTTTGAGTTATCTTGAAATCAATTCTATCACCTTCCCCCACTAGTGGTGTTTAAAAGGCCAATTGGGGAGGGGAGTGGTTGGATCCTTCTTTGCCCATCAAATCCATTAATGACATGGCTCGGGTTGAGAGGAGGGGGGATGAATATGCCCCTTGGTGGTCGAGAAACGGCTGGAATCAACTCCTCTTCCCTAAAGGAGTTGATTGCAGCCATCAAGGGTGGCTGTTGTACTCCCTTGGCCGAGCCCCACTCCATTCTTCCTCTTCCCAAATTTCTCTCTCCTCCATTAAAATGAATGAAGCTCTCTCTCTCTCTCTCCTAGTCAGCATGGCCGATTTGATCATCATGCTAACCCTATATACAACCCACTAAACTGATGAAAATGGATTAGGGGGGGGGGTGGTTAGACCAAGTGGTTAGTGGATCCAAGCTTGGGTTAGCCCTTTTTGAACTAGGTTTGACTTGACCTAGCCTAGGGTTGACTTTGGTCAAATTGACCTTTTAGGCCACCATCAATGGGTCCTTGGTGACCCATTGGACTCCCCTAGGGTCTAGGTAGGGATGGGTAGGGTTTACAGGGCTTAGGTAGGGTCAATTAACCCTATGCAGGCCAGTTTGACGCATTTAGGGTTAGGGTTGACCTTGGTCAACTCAGGCTCTAGGGTTGACCCTGATGAGTCCTTAGGGCCTTAACATGGGTTGGAGAGATCATGGTGAGGTCTTGGAGTCATGGTGAGGGCCCCTGGTCACACTAAACTAAGGTTTAGTAATTTACTATTTGCAGACCATAGTGCTCCTATCCACACTACCAGACCCACTTGGCTTTTTCTTGGGCTTCCGAGGGTTTTGTCATGACAAAACCACTACTAGGGGTCTAGTTAGAAATGGGATGTTACAAGCCATGCGTCGGAGTTGAAGGCTGCGAGACTTGCTGAGTACCTGGAGTTATTGGATTACATGCGAGACCGTAGTCTGATTGCAGAGGCGGTTCGTGACGAGATTTGGTCCAAGGAGGTGGAGCCTCAGATGGACGATGTTCGTAAGTTGGCACTCTGACGTGGTGTTTCGAAGGCTTTTCACTTTGTTAGCAAGAGCCTGGGATGTGACACATCCTGTTTCAGTTTTGTAGATGTTTCTGAGGATGAGTGTTCTGACTCAGACACCAAAGATGAGTAGTGGTACTCATATCTTTGTCGTTGTATGTTTACATTTTATTGTTTAGTCTGGGCGTATTTTTTTCCCCTTGTTTGGCATTGGTTGTTGTTGCCTTTAGGCGTTGATTATACTTATATCATTCCAGCTTTGTTTTGTTATGACATTGTTATTTTTATGTCATCTTTGCTGCTTTGTTTGCACGGCTCAGGTTCGCGGCTTAATTTGCACGAGGGCTGCTTGTGGTTTTATTTTGCGCGAGGGTTGCTCGCGGTTTGGTTTGTACGAGGGTTGCTCGCGGTTTGGTTTGCGTGAGGGTTGCTCGCGGCTTGATTTGCGCGAGGGTTGCTCGTGGCTTAAATTGTGCGAGGGATGCTCGCGGCTTCTTCGTGAGGGGGGCAGACCCCCACGGTGTTGCGCGAGGGTTGCTCGCGACTTAGTTTGCGCGAGGGATGCTCGCGGCTTCTTCGTGAGGGGGCCAGGACCCCATGTTGTTGCACGAGGGTTGCTTGCGGCTTAATTTGTGCGAGGGATGCTCACGGCTTCTTCGTGAGGGGGGCAGGACCCCACGGTGTTGCGCCAGGGTTACTCGTGGCTTTGTTTGTGCGAGGGATGCTTGCGACTTCTTCGTGAGGGGGCAGGCCCCCACGGTGTTGCGCGAGGGTGGCTCACGACATAGGTTGCGCGAGGGATGCTCACGACTTCTTCGTGAGGGGGGAAGGCCCCCACGGTGGTGCGCGAGGGTTACTCGCGGCTTAGTTTGCGCGAGGGATGCTCGCGACTTCTTCGTGAGGGGGGAAGGCCCCCACGGTATTGCGCGAGGGTTGCTCGCGGATTAGTTTGCGCGAGGGTTACTCGCGGCTTAGTTTGTGCGAGGGAAGCTCGCGGCTTCTTCGTGAGGGGGGCAGGACCCCACGGTGTTGCGCGAGAGTTGCTCACGGCTTAGTTTGCGCGAGGGATGCTCGCGGTTTCTTCGTGAGGGGGGAAGGGCCCCACGGTGTTGCGCGAGGGTTGATCGCGACATAGTTTGTGCGAGGGATGCTCGCGGCTTCTTTGTGAGGGGGGCAGGCCCCCACGGTGGTGCGCGAGGGTTGCTCGCAGCTTAGTTTACGCGAGGGATGCTCACGGCTTCTTCGTGAGGGGGCAGGCCCCCATGGTGTTGCGCTAGGGTTGCTCGCGGCATAGTTTGCGCGAGGGATGCTCGAGGCTTCTTCGTGAGGGGGGCAGGCCCCAACGGTGGTGCGCGAGGGTCGCTCGCGGCTTAGTTTGCGCGAGGGATGCTCATGGCTTCTTCGTAAGGGGGCAGACCCCACGGTGTTGCGCGAGTGTTGCTCGCGACATAGTTTGCGCGAGGGATGCTCGAGGCTTCTTTGTGAGGGGGGCAGGCCCCCACGGTGGTGCGCGAGGGTTGCTCGCGACTTAGTTTGCTCGAGAGATGCTCACGGCTTCTTCGTGAGGGGGCAGGCCCCACGGTGTTACGCGAGGGTTGCTCACGCCTTAGTTTACGTGAGGGTTACTCGCGGCTTAGTTTGGGTGAGGGATGCTCGCGGATTCTTCGTGAGGGGGGCAGGCCCCCACGGTGTTGCGCGAGGGTTGCTCGCGGCTTAGTTTGCGCGAGGGATGTTTGCAAGTTCATCGTGAGGGGGCAGGGCCCTACGGTGTTGTGGGAGGGTTGCTCGCGGCTTAATTTGCGCGAGGGATGCTCACGACTTCTTCGTGAGGGGGGAAGGCCTCCACGGTGTTGCGCGAGGGTTGCTCACGGCATAGTTTGCGTGAGGGATGCTCATGACTTCTTCGTGAGGGGGGAAGGCCCCCACGGTGTTGTGTGAGTGTTGCTCGCGGCATAGTTTGCGCGAGGGATGCTTGCGGCTTCTTCGTGAGTGGGGAAGGCCCCCATAGTAGTGTGCGAGCGTTGCTCGCGACTTAGTTTGCGCGAGGGTGCTCGAGGCATCTTCATAAGGGTAGCAGGCCCCCACGGTGTTGCGCGAGGGATGCTCGCGGCTTAGTTTGTGCGAGGGATGCTCGCGGCTTAGTTTGCGCGAGGGATGCTCGCGGCTTCTTCGTGAGGGGGGCAAACCCCCACGGTGTTGCACGAGGGTTACTCGCGGCTTAGTTTGCGCGAGGGTTGTTCGCGGCTTAGTTTACGTGAGGGATGCTCACGGCTTCTTCGTGAGGGGGGCAGACCCCCACGGTGTTTGTGACAGCTGTGCAATGGTCTGCAGCGTTGGTGAAGGATGTAAGTACTCGATCCGACCATCGGGGAATGTGTATATTTAACCTGATTACACGACCTAGTCTGGTGAAGTAATTCCTCGATTGGGCACTAATAAAGCAAATAACAAAAAGATAGTATTCGCAAGCTCGAGCTTGCGATTTTTACAATAGTAAGTCAATAATCGAGGAAACGGCTCAAGGATGGAAATGGCGAGAGCGGGATTGGAAGACGTCCAGGAGTGATTGTTGGAGTATTGCTGTGTAGTCAGAATTAGCTTGGATGACGACAAACTGTACGTCATAGGATGCCTATTGATGTGCTTCTTCAAGAGTGACTGGGAAAACCCCTCAAATTGGTAAAAAACCACGTGACCGGTCTATGCCGGTCAAATTCCACTAGCTTCGAGTGATTAAAATGTATTGGAGAATCGGGGCGACAAACCGCTCCCGTTACAGCTTGGGAAGGGAGAAAGACTATGAATCCCCGCGGGCAATAGGCTGCGCCGCAGGAGTAACTTGGATGTTGAAATGCGAGGGACGGCTCTGGTGTTCTGACGCTTGGGGCAGCATGCGTTTGATTGCCGAAGTCATCTTCCTCCTTCACCTCGCTCCGGGACTTAGGTGTTTTCTGCTGGCGGCGTGCGGTGGCCGGCGGGGTGGTGGTGGGGTGGTGGGGGGGGGGGGGGGGGGGGCGGCCGGCAGCGGTGGCCTGCCGTGGCCCGACCGCGGCTTGCTGCGACAAGGGCGGCCAGGCCGGCCGCGGCTAGCTGGGGCAAGGCCGTCTCGGCCGGCCGCGGCGCGGCCGAGCTGGTGGCCAGGCCGGCCGCGGCCTGCCGGGGCCTTGCCGTGGCCCTGCCGCGGCAAGGCCAGCAGCCTTCCTACCGGCCGGCCTGGCCGTGGACTTGCCGCGGCAAGGCCGGGGGCCCGGCCGCGGCCTGCTGCGACAAGGCCAGTGGTCCGGCCGCAGCCTGCCGCGGCTAGGCCAGCGGCTTGCCACGGCCTACCGTGGCGAGGCCGGCGGGATGCCGGCGCCGGTCAGGCCTTCCCGACGGCAGCGGCCTTCCCGGTGGTGGCAGTTTTCCTCCATGGGGAGAGGAAGTGGGCCCCACCCCCCATGATTTCCTCATCATGAGAGTTCATGGGGTGGGGGTGGAATTGACTTAATCAACCTCATGATCCCCCTTTTGGGAGGAGATCATGGAGGGGGGGGGGGGGGGGGGCTTTCTCTATAAATGATGGTGGAACCCATCATTTATATATATAAGTTATTTTCTTATATATATCTTCTTTCAACAACTGTTCTCTTTTTTCTAATTAAAAAGCAAAAAAGTGTAGACCTCTTAACCCTACAACCATTCAAGGAGGGAGAGAGAGAGGGGGGAGAGGAAAGGGGAGAGAGGAGTGGATATATTATATATGAATACTAAATATATAGAGGGACAGAGAAAAGGTGGCTGGCATTTGAGAAGAGCATGGAGAGAGAAGGAGAGAGGAGAGAGAGGGGAGAGGGGTTGAGAGTAATTAATATTAACAAATAAAAAAATAAAGAGAGAGAGAGAGTGGGCGTCGCAAAAAGAATATGAGGAGAGATAGAGAGAGAGACAGTAGAATGGGAGGAGAGAGAGATGGCAGACCAGTATTATATATGTTATATTTCTTTACATATATGTGTAGGTGTGTGTTTATATATGTGTAGGTGTGTCTGTGTGTGTTTATATATATATATATATATATATATATATATATATATATATATATATATATATATATATACAAGCAGTCGTGCACGGGGGATTCTATGCGGGGCGACATTTGTCGTGGGGGCGACATTTGTCGGGGGGGCGACATTTGTCGTGGGGGCGACATTTGTCGTGGGGGCGACATTTGTCGTCGGGGAGACATTTGTCGTCGGGGGAGACATTTGTCGTCGGGGAGACATTTGTCGTCGGGACAACATTTGTCGTCGGGGCAACATTTGTCGTCGGGGCAACATTTTTCGTCGGGGCAACATTGATCAGGGATGACAACATTAGTCGTGAGTGGTGACATTGGTCGTAAGCGGCAACATTGGTCGTGAGCGGCGACATTGGTCGTGGGGGCGACGACATTGGTTGGGGGCGGCAAAATTGGTAGTGGACGGCGACATTCGGCAAACGGCAACATTCTGCGGAGTAGCAACATTGATCGTGTATTGCAACATTAGTCGTTATCTGCGACATTGATCATAGGCCGCGACATTGGCCGTGGACAGCAACATTGGTCAAAGGCGGCAACCTTGGTCGTGAGCGGTGACTTTGGTCCTGGGCTGCAATATTGGTCATGGGGGAGACATAGTTCATAGGCAAAGAGATTGGTCGTAGGGGGCGACATTGATTGTGGGCGCCGACATTTTTCGTGAGGGGCGACATTGATCGTGGACGACGACATTGGACGTGGAGATGACATTGGTCGTTGGCGACAACATTAGTCGTGGATGACGACATTGTTCGTGGTGGTGTCATTGGTCGAAGGGGCGACATTGGTCATGAACGACAACATTGGCGGGGGAGTGATGCGTGGTTGGTCATATGTGTCGTGCACGGGGGCCCGTACCGGGGCAGCGACATTCGGCGGGGCGGTGAATTCAGTGAGGGCGGTGACATTCGGCGAGGGCGAAGATATTCGGTTGGGCTGCGACTTTCGGCGGGGGAGGCTATATTTGGGGCGGGCAACAATGTTCGTGTGGAGGTGACATTCAGCGGGGCGGCAACGTTTGATGGGGGTGGCGATATTCTTTTGGGGGCGGCGAGTTTTGTTTGAGGGTGGCGACATTTGTGCAAAGGAGGGCGACGTTCGTAGCGTGGGCGGCGACGTTCGTGCAGCGGCAACAACGTTCGTGCGGGGGCGACGACGTTCGTGCGGTGGCGACGACGTTCGTGCGGGGACGGCGATGTTCGTGCGGGGGTGGAGATGTTCGGCGAGGGCGGCGACGTTCTTGCGGGGGCGGCGACGTTCGTGTAGGGACGACGTCGTTCGGCGCGTGCGGAGACGATCGTGCAGGGGCGGCGATGTTCGGCAGGGGAGCGACGTTCGTCGGGGTCGACGAAGTTTGACAGGGGCGGCGACTTTGGGCCAGAGTGGTCAAAAAAATATTAATATATTAAAAATTAATCATTGAAAAACATCCTTTGGGAATTGAAACAGAAACTTTAAAACCTTAAAAAAATAACTACATGTTTAGTAACCCTTAATATATCCTCTGGGAATTGCAGATGTGTTGAGGAAGGAATCAAGACCTTCATCAACTCTAACAGGGAAGCCTTGAATCCTTGAAGAATGTTGAAATATTTTTAATATGTTCTTTATTAAGCCTGTCGTGTTGCCGTGTGTTAGTAATGAGCGGTGCCAGAAGGCAAGTCGGTTGACCAACATAATTGGAAGCAGCCAACACCCCAAATTTGTAGGTGAGACGCTAGCATGACAGCAGACACAAATGAATGCGGGGTAGGAAAATTATAGATAGATTACAAATTTTTATCATAGAATATATAAATACTTTAGGAAAGTTTACAATATTTAAGCAACTTATTTACATAATGCATAGTCAAAGTAAAAAATGGTAATGGCCCATCTAAAATGAATATCATTTCATTAATCAACATAAAAAAAGAATAAAAATGGCCCCTCTAAATTGGATAAAACCAGAAATGGACAAAAAAATCAAAACAAATGGGAACAGAAAAAGTTTAATATCACAACAATAGCTTAAATGATCTATATTCAAAATTAGAATTAAGTAGTGGAAACTATAAGGCCAATGATTACCTTGGATAGGTGGTGTTCTTTACTCCATCTGCAGTAATCTTTAAGGTGATGGACTTCGCTCTCAGTGATGAAGGCGAAGCGGGCTCTCTTTCTCGCTTCAGTCCTATATTTTTGGCCTTGTTCCTATTTTTTGTTGGTGTTAAGTTCAAGAAATCAAATCCTTTTTTGAATAAAACTAAATTAAGAAAGTGCAGTTCTATATAATTAGTTCTTGCTAGATATTAAGCTAAAAAGAATAGTTTAGCATGCAGAGCTTGGAGAACTGAAATGCTTAAAAGTTGTTGTTCTAATTATTCCGAAAAATACATGTCTTAAATATTCAAACAGTAAACATGTTATCATGTGCTCCTCTAGATGTAGAAGAAACCTATATAGAATGTAACACCAAAAATATAAAATAAATTAATTTGTAACACTAAAAATGTAGAATAAATGTTTGAACAGAAAATATTAAGTGAAAAATTAATATAAAAAGAAAAATCTTGTGATAATAATCAAATTAATAACAACGTTTATATAGACAAATCTGGAAGATAAAAATTAAGATAAGAAGAAAGACGACTACCAAAATTTTTGCCCTTCTGGAAGAGCCTCTGGATGAGAAGAATACCTGAAGAAGATAAAAGATGATAAAAAGCGTGTAGATAGTCATGAGAAATGGTGTAACATTGATGCTACCTTAAATACTCCTAAAAATATAATCTTTAAGTTAGATTATTTTGTTTTTTGGTCATTTTGAATTGCCATGAGAGATTTTCCCGCCAACCACAATCTTTTTTTCGAATCAGTTTTTACTTTAATTCAAATCTGATTTTACTTTATTTCAAGTCAAGTTTTGCTTTATTTCAAATCCAATTTATGCTCCCCAAAAACTTCTTCTACAAGACACCCCCAGCTGCTTCAATACAGCTACCCGCCTTGGCAGAGCCTCCTCCTCCGCAAAGCCTCCTCCTCGGCAGTCCTCCGCAGAGCCTCCGCCTCCGCAGCTCCACCTTGGTGGCTCCTCAGCGGCAGCTCCTCCTCGGAGGCTCCTCGATCTCTGCTTTCTGCCACTATCCACCATCGGCGGCTCCTCCCCAACAACCCTGGTAATGAAGTTGCCTGTCGACGAAGACACCGCCGCTTTTGCCGACGATGATAGCGACAAAGACGTCACCGCTCTCAAAGAAGGTGCAACAGAGAGAAGGTTGGGTCAACAACACCCACACAATGTTTTATTTTTTACCATTATTAGCATTGAGTTAAAATGTTTGATTTATCAAAATTCTTATTAGCAATGTGTCACGTGGAAAGATGGTGTTTTGCAATCCAATTTCAATGGTATTCATTGAAAATCTATCACTAATTATTATTTTAATGATCTAAATTTTTTGAAAAATTATCATATTGTTAAGTTTGTCTCATTTCTTAAGTGTTGTGAGTGATTGTTTCTAAAAAAAGATCATTTCTTGATGTTTATACATTTCTCTGACTTACAGTCAACTTACAGTCTCCTTCACCCTCAAATTTCTCGCCGGTCAAAAATTACTCCAATCTCAGCTCCAGACCACCGATCTGCTGTCATGCTAGCATCTCATCTACAAATTTTTGGTGTTGGCTGCTTCCAATTATGTTGGTCAACCGACTTGCCTTCTTGCACCGCTCATTACTAACACACCGCAACACGACAGCCTTAATAAAGAACATATTTAAAATATTTCAACATTCTCCAAGGATTCAAGGCTTCCCTGTTAGAGTTGATGAAGGTCTTGATTCCTTCCTCAACACATCTGCAATTTCCAGAGGATATATTCAGGGTTACTAAACATGTAGTTATTTTTTTAAGGTTTTAAAGTTTCTGTTTCAATTCCCAAAGGATGTTTTTCAATGATTAATTTTTAATATATTAATATTTTTTTGGCCACTCTGGCCCAAAGTCGCCGCCCCTGTCAAACTTCGTCGTCCCCGACGAACGTCGCTCCCCTGCCGAACATCGCCGCCCCTGCACGATCGTCTCCGCACGCGCCGAACGACGTCGTCCCTACACGAACGTCGCTGCCCCCGCAAGAACGTCGCCGCCCTCGCCGAACATCTCCACCCCCGCACGAACATCGCCGTCCCCGCACGAACGTCGTCGTCACCGCACGAACGTCGTCGCCACCGCACGAATGTCGTCGCCACCGCACGAACGTTGTCGCCCCCACACGAACGTTGTTGCCGCCGCACGAACGTCGCCGCCCCCGCTACGAACGTCGCCCTCCTCTGCACAAATGTCGCCACCCTCAAACAAAACTCGCCGCCCCCAAAAGAATATCGCCACCCCCATCAAACGTTGCCGCCCCGCTGAATGTCACCTCCACATGAACATTGTTGCCCGCCCCAAATATAGCCTCCCCCGCCGAATGTCGCTGCCCAACCGAATATCTTCGCCCTCGCCGAATGTCACCGCCCTCACTGAATTCACCGCCCCGCCGAATGTCGCTGCCCCGGTACGGGCCCCCGTGCACGACACATATGACCAACCACGCATCACTCCCCCGCCAATGTTGTCGTTCATGACCAATGTCGCCCCTTCGACCAATGACACCACCACGAATAATGTCGTCATCCACGACTAATGTTGCCGCCCACGACCAATGTCATCTCCACGTCCAATGTCGTCGTCCACGATCAATGTCGCCCCTCACGACAAATGTCGCCGCCCACAATCAATGTCGCCCCCTACGACCAATCTCTTTGCCTATGAACTATGTCTCCCCCATGACCAATATTGCAGCTCATGACCAAAGTCGCCGCTCACGACCAAGGTTGCCGCCTTTGACCAATGTTGCTGCCCATGACCAATGTCGCAGCCTATGACCAATGTCGCCGATAACGACTAATGTTGCAATACACGATCAATGTTGCTACTCCGCAGAATGTTGCCGCTTTGCCGAATGTCGCCGTCCACTACCAATTTTGCCGCCCCCGACCAATGTCGTCGCCCCCACGACCAATGTCGCCGCTCACGACCAATGTTGCCGCTTACGACCAATGTCACCACTCACGACTAATGTTGTCATCCCTGATCAATGTTGCCCCGACGACAAATGTTGCCCCGACGACAAATATCTCCCCGACGACAAATGTTTCCCCGACGACAAATGTCTCCCCGACGACAAATGTCGCCCCCATGACAAATGTTGCCCCCACGACAAATGTCGCCCCGCACGGGATCCCCCGTGCACGACTGCTTATATATATATGTATATATATATGGGGAGATATCAAATGCGGGCATGTTTATATGTGGGCGTACGTGCAAAGGATTTTGGGGGTCAAGGAGGCTATAAATAGAAAAGTGATCAACATGAAAGTTGTAGATCTCGGTGATCTGAACAACTTTCATGGAGATCACTTTTTGATTTGGAGCATCCTTGACCTTCGATTTGGGACCCGAAAATTGGAAATTCGAGTGCTTACTATAGGAGTCTCGCCGCCTCCGATTTTCGGGTCCCAAATCGAAGGCTAAGAAGGCTCCAAATCAAAAAATGATCAACATGAAAGTTGTCGGATCGCCGAGATCTACAACTTTCATGTTGAACCCTTTTTTATTTGGAGCCTCCCTTCTCCTTGCCCATACGCCCGCATATGATATCTCCCCTATATATATATATGATATATCTCAAATGCGGGGAACCTAATATGCGGGCGTACGGGCAAGCTGTTTTGGGATTCAAGATGATTTCGAATCGAAAAGTGATCAACATGAAAGTTGTAGATCTCGGCGAGACGAACAACTTTAATGTTGATCACTTTTTTATTTGGAGCCGTCTTGGACCTCGATTTGGACCCCGAAATCTGGAGCGACGTACGCTTTACTGTAGCAGTTCCACCGCCCCAGATTTTGGGGGCCAAATCAAGATCCAAAACGGCTTCAAATCAAAAGGTAATCAACATGAAAGTTGTTCGTATCGCCGAGATCTATAACTTTCATGTTGATCACTTTTCGATTTGAAGCCTCCTTGACCCTTTCCCGTACGCCCGCACTAGAGTAACCCCCATATATATATATATATATATATATATATATATATATATATATATATATATATATATATATGGTGAGATATAATATGCGGGCAAATTTGCATGGGGGCGTACGGGCAGGGCATTTTGGGGGTTAAGATGGCTTTAAATTGAAAAGTGATCAACATGAAAGTTGTAGAACTCAGCGAGAAGAACAACTTTCATGTTGATCAATTTTTATTTTGGAGCCGCCTTGCCCTCGATTTGGGACCCGAAATCTGGGGCGGCGAGAGTTCTACAGTAGCGATCTCGCTGCCCCAGATTTCGGGACCCAAATCGAGAGCCAAGACGGCTCCAAATCAAAAAGTGATCAACATGAAAGTTGTTCGGATCGCTGAGATCTACAACTTTCTTGTTGATCACTTTTCGATTTGAAGCCTCCTTGCCCATTGCCCGTACGCCCGTACGCCCGCACTTGGTACTTCCGCCGCCCTAGATTTTGGGGGCCAAATCGAGGTCCAAGAAGGCTTTAAATCAAAAAGTGATCAACATGAAAGTTGTTCGTCTCACCGAGATCTACAACTTTTATGTTGATCACTTTTCGATTTAAAGCCTCTTTAATCCTTGCCCGTATATATATATATATATATATATATATATATATCAGAATAACATATATAAGCTAAAACTTTTTTAAGCCTAAAAAAGCTTGAGCTGGTTCTCCCATAATACATGTCGGAATTAGGCAAATAATATATGCATTTTATATTAGCTCAAGCTTTTTTAAGCCTAAAAAAGCTTGAGTTGGTTCTCCCACAATATATGTCGGAATTAAGTAAAAAATATATGCATTTTGTAGTCAAGAACGATATCTACAACTTTCATGTTGAACATTTTTTCCAAAATTTGCACGGTTTAGCCGGAATCTAGCCCGAAAGGTTGCTGGCTCGAATTTTGAAATTTATTATTATTATATTCATTTCGAGCCAGCAACGTTTCAGTCGAGATTCCGGCCAAACCGTGCAAATTTTGAAAGAATGTTCAATATGAAAGTTGTAGATCTCGTTCTTGGCTATAAAATGCATATATTATTTGCTTAATTCCGTCATGTATTATCGGAGAACCAGCTCAAGCTTTTTTAGGCTTAAAAAAGCTAGAGCTTATATATATATATATATATATATATATATATATATATATATATATATAAATATAAATATAAGAGATATAATATGCGGGCAAACTTGCCTGCGGGCGTACGAGCAAAGAATTTTAGGGGTCAAGATGGCTTTAAATCGAAAAGTGATCAACATGAAAGTTGTAGATCTCAGCGAGAAGAACAACTTTAGTGTTGATCACTTTTTAATTTGGAGCCGCCTTGGCCCTCAATTTGGGCCCCGAAATTTGGGGCGGTGAGAGTGCTACAGTAGCGATCTCGCTGCCCCAGATTTCGGGGCCCAAATCGAGGGCCAAGACGGCTCCAAATCAAAAAGTGATCAACAAGAAAGTTGTTCAGATCGCCGAGATCTACAACTTTCTTGTCGATCACTTTTCGATTTGAAGTCTCCTTGCTCCTTGCCCGTACGCACGTATGCCTGCACTTGGTACTTCCCCTATATATATATATGTTATATATATATGTACGCATATATATATATGTGTGTACATATATATATATATATATACACATATATATATATATATATGTATATATATATATATGTGTATATATGTATATATCTGTATATATGTATATATCTGTATATATGTATATATATGTATATGTGTATATATATATATGTGTATATATATATGTGTATATATATGTGTGTATATATATGTGTGTGTATATATATGTGTGTGTATATATATATATATGTGTATATATATATGTGTATATATATATGTGTATATATATATGTGTATATATATATATAGGAAAAAGAGAGCATACACTTGCGCTATAACAGGAAATTTTAGCGCGAATCCGGAATATTTGGATTTTGGGTGTCTAAACGGTTTCAATTGAAAACGTGATCAACATAAAAGTTGTAGATCTCATCGAGATCTACAACTTCCATGTTGATCACTTTTTCAAATGAAGCCGTTTAGGCCCCCAAAATCCACCCCGAAAAATACCACTTCCGCAGCTTGTACGGACGCGTGTTGCAGAAGTGGCATTTTTCGGGGTGGATTTTGGGGGCCTAAACGGCTTCATTTGAAAAAGTGATCAACATTAAAGTTGTAGATCTCGATGAGATCTACAACTTTCATGTTGATTACTTTTTCAAATGAAGCCGTTTAGGCCCCCAAAATCCAAATATTTCGGATTCGCGCTATAAATTCTATTATAGCACGAGTGTATACTCTCCAAGGCCATATATATACACACACACACACACACACATATATATATATATATATATATATATATATATATATATATATATATATATATATATATATATATATATATATATATATATATATATATATATATATATAAGGGAGGTTTACTGACTACGTAAAGTTGGTCAAGCCGTAAGTCCGTTGGTAAGCCCGTTGATGGGTGTTCCCGGCTGCTAGTCCCTTTACCCTCAGCTTGTCCTCTTTTTTCTATCACACTTCAATGGCCAACCTCGTTCGACGATTTTACTCTCCTTCTACGTCTACCTCTTCTTCTTCTCGTACTATTTTAAGTAATGAAGATATTATTCATACTGATTTTCATACTTGGTCTATTCCAACTGAGCCCATTGATAATATATACAAAATCGGTACTTTTGATTTCAAAACTGCTTTTAGTGTCAAAACTCATGAAGAAACTTTTAATATTCAACAACAATTCCAACCCACCCCTTTATTATCTCATATTGCACTCAAACGATATGCTGACCGCAGCTTCCGATATATTCATTTCGGAATGATCCAGGTCGCAGTCAAACCCTTAGTTCATATTGGTGTCAATATTCCTATTTACATGGCCCTTCGTGACAAACGACTGGCCCGTTATAAATCTTCTATACTTGTTATGATTCAAACAAATATCTGCAATGGTCCTATTTATTTTAATAGCATTCCAAACTTCACTGTCTCTCTTACTGATCCATTAATTCTTGACTCCTTAATTCTTGATATTCATTTGCAAGGACATGAATTTGAAAAACTGGCGGAACAATTCGCCATAGTTTACCGTATTTATTTTAAACTAATGAGTTCTTGTCTAAATCCTAAGCTCAAACTTTGCCCAAATATTTCTGATGAAACTGTCTTATTACAGATTGATGCTCCTTATTCCAAAACTTTTTCCCCTAAATGATTAAAATGGCACGAAATCACCATTCCGGACCACTTCAAAATAGAACGTCCCCAACTTCCTCCAAATCTTGAACAAACTGAAATACAAGATGTCATCGAAGAACACGATGGCACTGTCCTCATTCGGTTTAACTCATTCACAGAGTGCACTTCCCACATCCCTCCTTATATTCCTTCTCGCTTTTCTACTTCCTCTGTTGACCAACCCGACCCACTTTCTCATACTCCCGCAGTCCACGTCCATTATTCCTCCCCCTTACCGGATGTTGTACATCCGCCGTCCACATCATATTCACCTACCTCTACTCATATGCACATACATGGTATTAATATTATCACACTCCTCAAACCTTTTAATCCTAATTTTGAGGAATTATTACTTGAATTCCAAGAGGATTCTCTTTACTACGCATGGTTTGAATCCTTTAATACTCTTACCAAAGATTATTTATATAAAAAATGGAAATTAGATATTATTTGTTCCAAACTTGAATTTAATTTTGAAGTCTGGCTCGAAAACTATCTTCAAACTCAAGCGATTACTTCTCCTTTTACTCAACCTGTCATCCATGTCCAGACATCCCTACACACCAAATGGCGCCTAACAGATAATATTATTATTACAGCCATTACACCCCCTCTCCAAACCATACAACTTATTACCCCTGACGGTCATGAACTCATTGCCACACCTTTCAAAAAAGGTCGTGATGGTCCTGACTCCACTCCCCTTCAACTGGATGATATTCGCAAAATCTATCATCAAAATAATTATTCTAATCAAATATTCCATACTATTTCCACCCAACTGGCATCCTTACATGTCGATCCCAAACCAATACCAACTCCCACTCCCATCCAACTCGGCCGCTTTCCCTCTAGCAACTTAGCACCTCATTTTCAACCTCATAGTCTCCCACATTCCCAAGAACAACACCTTACTCTTGGTGATGCTTCTCTTCTCCACAAATTAAATCAAACTCTTACCAATCTCTACACTCATTTTCCTGGTCCTTCTAAACTCAACACCATTGACCATACCAATTCCCCAGCATACTCATCTTCTCCCAATAGTGATTCTGATGACCCTATCATAAATCTCCTCTCCGATATCGAAGATGATCTCCGCCAACGACTCCACACCAAACTCCATATACTCCAACTCGCCGACGCTGACCACAACTCCTATGATTCTAGCTCTTCATCTCATTCCACCTGTCATTATAAATCTATTAACATGATTCGAACAACTCCACAAGACACTAAAAATTTTATTTTTGACATGATAACCCAAATTCCTGACCCTGATAAACAAAAAGAACTTTTTGAAAAATTGCAAACTTTAGTTTTATCCGATAATTCCATTTCCCTAGTCCAACCTTTCAGTATATCCAAACTCTTCGACAAATAACCACAAACCTCTACCTCCAAGGCCCTACATACTCTCGCCATTAACGAATTACAAACCGAAATCCATCAACTCAAACAAGAAATACAACTATTAAAAACACAAGTTCATTCACTTGATGTCAAACATCTCGCCCACGAGACCCAATTCTCATTAATGCAAAGCCTTCTCCAAACCAACCTTCCTGCCACTGACCAACCCTCTACTTCCTTACCACCTCTAACCATATCCCATACTCCTCCCACAGATGCCTCCTTTCTATCCACCATAGATCGCATCCAATTTCAGAAATGGTTAATCCATATTACCATTTCTATTCATAATTTCTCTCAAACTTTTGTTGCCATGATGGACAGCGGCGCTGATCAAAGTTGCATCCGCGATGGCCTCATACCAACAAAATACTACCAACACACTAATGAACTTCTCATTGCTGCCAACAATTCTCCATTACACATCCAAGACAAAATTACCCAAGCCTCCATTTGTAATGGTCTGTTCTGTTTCAAACATCAGTTTATTGTTATTAATAATTTAAATACTGACATTATTCTCGGAACTCCCTTCCTCACTCAAATCTATCATTTCTAGGTTTCTCCCAATGGTATTACTACCAATATTATGGGTCAACCTGTTCTTTTTAAATTTATCCATCCTATAAGACAAAAATAATTAAACCTACTTCAACAAAATTCCATTTTTCATCATATTAACCTTATCCAGCAAAAACGTAGCAAGCTCCTTTACCTCCAGGATGATCTGTCCCATGCCCACATTGACCACCAACTCACCTTACCCGCTACACAATCTCATGTCCACCATATGGACGAATTATTCAAACATGAAGTCTGTGCGGAATTACCCAATGCATTTTGGGACCGCAAACAACACATTGTCCGACTTCCTTACGAAAAGGAATTTTCTGAAAGAAATATTCCTACTAAAGCACGTCCGATTCAAATGAATGCAGAACTACTTGAAGTCTGCAAAACAGAAATTCAAACTTTATTAGCCAAAAAATTAATACGGCCTTCGCACTCTCCTTGGAGTTGCGCAGCCTTCTATGTCATGAAAAATGCTGAAATTGAACGAGGCACTCCTCGATAGTTATTAATTACAAACCTTTAAATAAATTATTACAATGGATTCGATATCCTATTCCAAATAAACGTTATTTGCTCAAACGTTTAAGCACAGCCAAAATCTTTTCCAAATTTGACATGAAATCCGGTTTCTGGCAAATCCAGATCGATCCCCAAGATCGATACAAAATCGCATTCACTGTCCCTTTTGGCCATTATGAATGAAATGTCATGCCTTTTGATCTCAAAAATGCTCCATCTGAATTCCAACACATCATGAACGATATTCTCAATCCTTACTCCACGTTTTCTATCGTTTATATTGATGATGTTTTAATCTTCTCCAATTCGATTGATCAGCATACTAAACATCTCAAAACTTTTATTTATGTCATCAAACAGAATGGCTTAGTTATTTCTGCATCTAAAATGAAACTATTCCAAACTCAAATCCGTTTTCTTGGACACCACATTTATCGCAATATCATTGTCCCAATTCAACGTAGCCTTGAATTTGCATCCAAATTCCCAAACATTATTAAAGACAAAACCCAACTTTAATGATTTTTAGGTTGCCTAAATTATATCTCTGATTTTATTCCTAATTTACGCCAACTATGTGCTCCGTTATACCAACGACTTCAAAAGAATCCACCTCCATGGACGCCTCAACATACCGCTATTCTTCATACTATTAAAACAAAGGTTCAATCCCTTTCCTGTCTTTGTTTACCTCACCCCAATGCATTCATGATAGTCGAAACAGATGCCTCCAACATAGGTTATGGCGGCATCCTTAAACAACGTCTCTTACCCTCCACTCAGGAACATTTAGTCCGATACCATTCCGGTATATGGCTCGGACCTCAAAAGAATTATTATACTATTAAAATAGAAATACTAAGTATAGTCAAATGTATTTTAAAATTCCAAGATGACTTAATTAACAAAAAATTTCTTTTACGCATTGATTGTAAATCTGCAAAATTTATTTTATAAAATGATGTTCAAAATTTAGTTTCTAAACAAATATTTGCCCGATGACAAGCTATTTTATCTGTTTTTGATTTTGATATTGAATATGTCAAAGGCTCTGACAACTCTCTTCCTGATTTCCTCACTCGTGAATTTTTACAAGGCAATGAGCAAACAACCAGCAACAGCCTCGACAAAGACTCAAACGCCTCAAGACTATGCACTCAAAAAACTCCCACCAGTTCCCACTCAAAATAAATTCACTCCTTTAACCTACTCCGATGTCCTTACTCATACCAACGCCTTACCACCTATTCCACTTTCCCTCACTACAAACTACGCTCACACTGATCCCGCCTACATTCCTCAACCTATTACTGAATACATTCATCTTACCCATTTTACGCAAACTCCACCCTATGACGCACTTCAAAAAACGTTAGTCATATTTTTCCTCCTCACTCCTATTGGCTTGATGAACCGCTCAAAACTCAACGGTTCTATGAGCTCATCCTTATTGACACCCACTCCGCCACCATCACTCATACCCACGACAAAACTAACCCCGCTCAAATCGCATTT